>JAAFCE010006156.1:1348465-1375775 GCA_013389805.1 Trigoniulus corallinus | reverse complement strand
ATAGGTATCCTCAGCTACAGCAAAATTATAGACTCCCAACCCAAATTATCCCTGCACAAATCAAAATTGTCAGGACTTACAAGGAAATAACACCCCAGAAAATGCCCCTAGAAACCTTATGAAATGCTTTAATTATGGGAAATTTGGACATACAACATCACATTGCTGGCTATTGTGGTGGGGGAATTTATGTGGTTGATTACTACCAAACACCAGGTGATGACCCTGTACCCACTGATGAAACTATGCCAGAGGAAAGGGTACCAGTAGTATTTCTTGGTGGGGACTTCAATTTGCCAGGCTGTGATTGGGGCAGTATGCAGTGTAATTTAAACTTTAGGTTATCAGGGGCACTAAATCTCTTTTTGGAGCAACTGTGTTCTAGGGGATTGGAACAGATTGTGACCATGCCTACTCATGATTACTTTTTTTGATTAGTTTGGATTAGTTTGTGGGTTGGGGAGTAAGCCTGGCAGCCATAACAGGATGAACCCTTAGGAGGCTGCATGCAGGAGATGAGGAGAAAGGTGAAAGGGCAAAGGAGAGGTTTAATTTGCAACACCCAACGTTCTTTACCAACCACCCTGGTTGGTATTGACGTGGGCTTGAGCTGCTTAACTTCAGTGATCTCACAGGAACTGGTGTGTCCAATGCAACTAGATCTAAGTATATTCTAGATCTAGTGTGCCCTAATGTGCCCTACTCTATCAAGAATGTATAGTGTATTTAGGGAATTAGTGATCATGCTGGGGTTTAGGGTACAGATCATAAATTGGTTACCTAGACAGGTGGCTGCAAGCAGGGTGAAATACCATTTCAATAAAGCCAATTGGGATTGTTTTAAAGCATACAGTGGAATCTTGATTTGTGAGTAACTTGATCTACGAGTGTTTCACTAAATGAGCAGTATATTTTAAAATTTTTTGAATTGATTAACGAGCGATGTCTTCCAATATGAACAGTGCTGCTGAAACGAATTTTTTTGCCATGTATTGCATTGTATTTATTTTAATATACCTATTTATTTTTTTGCATTCCATTAGACACTTTAAAAGTTAAGAATTCAAGAATTCGCTGTATTCATTCACTTGAGTAGTTAGCATTAGTGCTTGCCAGCAGTACGCGACTAGGATACAGTGAACATTCATCATCATCATCTCATCCTTCTCCCTCCTGAGGCAGGGTCGGGTCTGCGGGTTCTAATCCTCCACTCCCGCCTATCCCCTACCAAGCCCCCCCTCCACCCCACACGCCTCCATGTCCCTGTTCACCACCTGCTCCCACGTCCGATTTGGTCATCCTGTACCTCTGGTGCCCCCAATTACCTACAGTCCCAAAATGGACCTAATAAGTTCCTCCATGTTTTCAGCAATATCTCCCACCCACAACCTACCTCTAACATAATCGTTTCTAATTCTGTCAGTTTCTAATTCACACATGTAACGCAGCATTTACATCTCAGCCACTTGCATTTGCTTTTCATAATTCTTCCTAACTGCCTAACACTCTGAGCCATGCATCACAGTGGGCGTAACGACAATTCTGTATACCTTGCCCTTCAACTTTATTGGCACTCGGCGGTTGCACAGGACCCCACTTGCCTTCCTCCACCTCAGCCATCCTGCATTATTTCTATGGGTCATGTCAGAATCTATTTCCCTGTCGCTCTGGAAAACTGATCCTAAATAACGATCCTAAGTAACTGATCCTAAGAATCATTGTTTTGTGTCCAAATGTAGTGACTGTTCGTTAGCGCCCCCTCTCTTCTCTCTTGTCTCCCTCACATTGACACGATTCTTTCTGAAGGCAACGTGCAGTTAATTTGTTTTATGTATTTTTAATTTATCCTACTGTATTTTGTATTAATCATTTTTATTTGAAAATTTTTTAGTTGTAGAACGAATCACCTACAGTCCCTGGCCAAATTATTAGATGCACCTTGTCTTTTAAGATTTTTGCCATTTTAAGTTCAATTAGAATACTTTTGAAATTTAAATTTTTTTAGCATCAACTAAATACATTTTTCAACATTTTGGAAGGATAAAAGACAATGTTTAATGGCTATGGAATTAATTATATTAAAAATAATAAATCTATCTTTTTTGAGGATTTTGTTAAGCCACCTTTGGCTGTGATTAATGATTTATTTCACCTTGGCATACTCTCAGTACTCTTTTGCACTGATTCTTGCATATATGAGTGATGATTCCACACATTAGTTATTTTTCTATTAGTTATTCCCTGCTGGTAAAATCTTCTTTTGCAACTTCTCTCTTAATGAACTCCTAAACATTTTCTATTGGATTGATATCTGGAGAATTACCTGGAAAAAGCAATAAAGGAATATCTTTTCTTATCTAGAAATGCTTATGCAGTATATACTTGGCAGAATGACAGGGTGCTCCATCTTGCATAAATGTAAATTTATTCACCATTTAGAAAAGAATCCTTTAATTGAGTGAAAAATCAGTTAATCAGCACATGAGAACGTATTGGTGCTTTCTTATGATGTCCTGTACCACATACAAACGTCCAGTGCCATTTCCACTGATTAATGATCATATCTTCACTTTTGTAGGATTCTTGACAGTTTGAATAACACATTTATCAGAAAATGTTTCCTCTGAACTCCTAACATCTTGAGATTTATTGGCTAAAATTTCACAAGTGCCTTGCACACTGAAGCAAACCTAAAACTTTTAACCCAGTATTAAATATGCACTGCCTTAACTTAAATATTTAATAAATAATGTTGATAAATGGAGCAATATAAATATTTACTGATTTATAGAAGTCTAAATTAAAATCCTGATGTTGTTTTGCCCATTTCAATCATTTGGCTTTCATGGCTGCTGTAACTTTTGGCCTCCTGGCAGGTCTGTGTCCTTTTAAATTCATTTTGGCAAGTTGGCACTTTGTTGTTCTTTAAGATGCAACAATACCACTATTTTCAAGTTGAGATTTTATCTGCTTCATAGTTGCAAATTGAATTTCATTTCCAATTTTTTTCAAGAACCTGTCAGTTCTTGGAGTAAATATCAGTTTTCAGTCTCATTATCTTTTTCCTTTTTGTTCCAAATCTACAACTTATTCAACTTTATCTTTGTTCTTCTTATAGGAATACTGTGATTTGGGAGAAATTTCTGCGATTTGAGAACAGTTCTGATTTTAGAAGTGATTTAACATCTGATGTCGTCCTTGGTGTTAAATCAGCCACTTTACCCATTGTTCAAAATTAATAGACATTAATTGTTGACCAAAAACCAATTAGACATGACCTCCACCACTTTTAAGATCAAAATAATGATGTTAGCATTGCTTGTGAATGCACCACTATGAGCATGTTCAACCATGCACAGACTTGTTTATTTGTAGCAACCAAAATAATTAGAATAACTCATAGATCACATGACTCACAACTGTAAAATCATAGCTGAAACTCAGAGAGAAATAAGTAATGAACATAAAAGTATTGAATTGTGGTAATCTAAATCAATTGAATTAAGAAAATGGTCCTCGAATGTTGAAAAATTTGAAAAACACATGGTGTGTCTAATAAATTGGCCAGGGACTATAAGTTTCCATTATATCTTATGGGGAAATTTGCTTTGATATACGAGTGCTTTGGGTTACAAGCACGTTTCTGGATTGAATTGTGCTCGCAAATTGGGGTTCCACTGTATCTTGAATTTGAATTAAATGCCTTTTACACCATTATTAATACACAGGGCGTTGAGGAATCTTGACGAAGATTTCTAACAATTTTAGAAGAGGGCACACAACTGGCTGTCCCTACTAAGGTGAAAAGGATTAACGTTCTTCCAGAATGGTACACCAAAGAGGTGAAGTTAGCTTTGCGGAATCAGAGAGGGGCTAGGAACATACATAGGAAGGGGCAGGATGACAATAGTGCAGGGAAGTATTAGGGGGTATGAAAATTGGTTAAAGAGGTTATGAAGAAAGCATACCAGAATTTTCATGAGAACGTTTTGGGAGACAGGCTGAAGAAAAATCCCAAGGCATTCTGGGGGCATCTTAAGAGGTGTTGGAGAGAGGGTTATAGGGATGCAGAGCGGCGAGTTGCGTTGGACACACCAGTTCTCGTCTGATCACTGAAGTTAAGCAATGCAAGCCCAGTTAGTACTGACATGGGTGGTCGCTCGAGAAAGCTGGGTACTGCTAATACCCAATAACCGTCACATTAGTGTAGTGTCTGTGCAGACTCTGCACTAGAACTATGCAGTGGATGGGTCTCTAATGACCTTGTGGTAGACGGGACCTTAAACACCAGCAAACCAAAAAAAATAGGGATGCAGTGATAAGGGATGGGTCAGGAAATTTATTTGATGATGGTCTCATCATTGCCATGACACATTTGCAAATAGGTTTCCTAAAAGCAGTATGAATGACTTCCAGTCAGTATATGATAGGTGTTCACCAGGAGGAATGGTTGAGGTTATTATCACCAGGGAGGGAATTGAGCAACTACTGAGTAAATGAGTAGTTTATAAGGCTCCTGGCCCTGATGGCATTTCTCCTTTTATTTTGCAGTGGCTGTCACGGATTATTAGTTATTACTTGGTGGAAATATCTAAAAAGTTGTTGGACACTGTCATTGTTCCCTCATCATGGAAACAGGCTAACATAGTACCAATTTTCAAATCACAACATATACTGGACCCTTAGCACTATAGACCAGTTTCTTTAACAAATGCTGTATGCAAAATTTTTGAACATATCTTATTCTCATGTGTAATGGGATATTATCAGCATGGGTTTAGGAAAGGGAGGTCATGTGACACCCAAATGGCTTGCTTGATGGATTATATTCAAAAGGCTTTAGACAACAGAAAGCAGGTTGATGTCATATTCTTGGACTTCGAATAGGCTTTTGTTATGGTACCCCATAATAAACTGATTTCTAAAATGTCCAGCTTGGGGATACATTTTAAGGTAACTCAGTGGATATGGTCTTATCTCCTGGGTAGACAACAGAGGGTCCTGTTCAATGGTAGTGTATCTGAATGAAAACCAGCCACATCTGGGTCCCTCAGGGAAGTGTATTGGGTCCTTTGCTGTACATTCTCTATGTAAGTGGCATAGGACTTGATATTAACTCCTTCATTGACCTATTTGCAGATGACTCGTGTATTGCTCGGGTGTTGGATGAGGGGATATCATCCTTTGCACAATTACAGCTGGATCTAGATAAAATTTATTTATTTCTGGTGCATTAGATGGGAATTGCCTTTGAACCTCCAGATTTTGATTACTACATTGGTGGTGAGTTGGTGGAGAGGGTGGTGACCAATAAAGATCTTGGGCTTATTTTAAATAGTAAAGGTAACTGGAAGGATCATATTGGCAAATTGATTGGGAGGGCTGGGCAATTTCTCCATCTCATTAGTGGGGTTCTTGGGGACAGCACAAAGGAGGTTATACTTCAATGGTGTAACCAATTTTAGAGAAATTGAAAGAATCCAAAGTAGGGCAGCAAGAATTGTGCTCCACAGGTTTTCAGAAAGGGAAATGTGTCTGAAATGATTAGGGAATTAGGGTGGGACACACTGAGCCACAGGCGATTATCTGATAGCATTGGTCTTTTCACAAGACTGTTGCAGATGGGGTGTAATGGACCTTTCACTGGAAGTGTGTCCCCCATGTGTGCCTGGGGTACAATAGGCACAATGTATACTGGCATGTCGTAAGAGGCAACTAAAAGGGGTGACTATCTTGTGTCCCTGATTGGACAACACCACTATTGTCTTTGCCCATAACTTGTGTCCTGCACTGGATGATACCATCATCATGGTTGTCAGTGTCATTCTTGTGTCCTGCACTGGATGATACCATCATCGAGGTTTTTGGTGTCATTCTTGTGTACTTTGCTGGACAACACTTCTATTATACCTTGACATGTTCACCTACCTGCATGTTCGCTGTGTGTGGAGACCTGTACCCCTGAAAAAAGTGGATCCTGGTGATTAAGGTGGCACATGTCCTGTGATGTCCCTGGGCCACCCCACACTGGTGAGTTGGCTGAGAGACATTGAGGACTAAGGTTGTGACCTACAGCCCCAACACATCACTTTTGTCACAGCTTCCAGGGAAAACGTGCAGCCAAGGTGGATACCTGGTCTTGGTTAACTGGCCAGGGGTGCATAAAGTTTATGCCCCCTAGGGTTGCTGTGAGTGGACCGGCAGTCAACCCCGATACCAATGGTTCGGTACTCGGGGATTATGCACCCTTGCAGCATCCAGCCCGAAGATTCATGGCTACCCAAATGGGCGTTCCCATGTTGGGTTCGGTGTTGGGTGAGACCTGCAGGCAGCGAACTTTAAATACAATAAAGCATGACAACAAATCAGAGGCTGGGGGACTCATCAAATAACCCCACTCCTTTACCTTCTTCTTCTTTCATAATACCATTTGCATAATACCATCCACAACCATGCACTTCTGGGTGCAGAGCACATACAAACCACCTCATATCATCCAACGTCCAATGGCATGGTGGAGAGGTTCCACCATCACCTTAAAACAGCATTGAAGGCCACCGAAGACCCAAAGCAATGGAGCATACACTTACCAATTGTACTCCTCAGGCTACACTGACTGGTCAAAGAAGACGTACAGGCATCACCCGCCAAACTCGTATATGGTACAACTCTCAAACTGCCTGGGGATATCTTTGCCACTGACTGTAATGCCTTGACCAGGAGTGACTTCCTGCAAAATTTAAGGTACAATATGCGGGCGCTATTGCACTGACTGCCACGCATACCATTAGTGTGATCACTTTTTCAAAACCCCGATTTTGACATGGCACCCCACGTTTTTGTCTGCACTGGTGCGTCTCAACACACACTTTCCACACCATATCAAGGTCCATATAAAATTAGAAGAAGTATATACCCTCGACCTCAGTGGTCGCACAGATAATGTCGCCATAGATAGACTCAAACCAGCATTCTTGGCTGATTTTAATGTTAATGAAACCAGCACCACAGAGACATTATTTTCTGGTACTCCTAACAGTGTGTTAGTAGGCATACTGGTCTACCCTACAGACACTACTAATGGCACTTCCGTTACCTCCCACACTTCTTTACCCACCTCAAATGCTGCCCCCCAACCTCAGGCATACTCTCACGATACTCCACTTGTGCTGCATGTGTACATTTCAATGTCATTTCCTCTAGATGTTAATTTCATGCAGGGGGTATTGTGGAGACATCCCTCTCCCCTCACTCTTACATTTTTTTTTGTATTGTAGACAACCCTCTCCATTTACATTTTACACTTACATTTTGTATTTTGGAGACACCCCTCTCCAACAGCAACATTGTATAATTCAAAACCGTAGATTTCATGAGCTCCTCAGCAGGTGCACCGCACATGCTGTCCACAATGCACATGACATTTAAAAGAGGGCAGAAACACTTCACGTTTCTGTTCATTAATTTTGAAAAATAGAAAGAAACAAATATTTGAAATTTTGAATTTTAAAACAAGAGTTCTCTGATGATATTCATACAGGTATGACGTACAATTTTGCACCTCCACTACAACAGTTGTTTAATTGTACACACATATTTTATCTCTTTCCATTGAAGTCGGAACATCATTTATGAAATTAACTTAGAACACACATATTCAGGTTAGAAATTACAATTAATGTGGATTAATTACCTACGCCTAATTTTTACATCTTAATGAAAGCCTTTGCTACAGGTGCATGCATGTGCCAATGGCTTTCCAGACACCTCTACAGGCAGTGGCGGTCACATTGCAACTGGATGCGCCCACCACTGTATGCTCCCTCTACATGCCACCACTGTATGACCCTTCCTGATTATGGGTGATTTTAATGCCCATAATCCTCAATGGGGCTCAGACAGTCACAACCCCCAAGGGCTCCTTGTGGAACAATGGGTGTCACACAATGGCCTCATTGTTCTAAACACAGGTGCCACCACACATGTGATGACTGCCACTGGTGGTCTTTCGTGTATAGACCTCACCATCTGCACTCCTGGGTTGGCACTGGGTTTGCAATGGGAGGTTCTGTCAGACCCTTGTGGAAGTGACCACTTCCCTATCAAAATTAGCAGTGGAGATGGGACGTTGCCCCAACAGCCACCACGGTGGTGTCTGCATTGGGTGGACTGGGAGGAGTTTGGCCACCATATCTACATTTGCTGACTGTGTGATTTTGATGGGGTCAATGATCTAGTGAGTCACTTCACAGAGGTGGTGGTTGGGGTGCCATTGGCATCCATCCCCAGAGCTTGTGCAACCCACCACAAGCACAAGTGCCATGGCGAGAGAATGACTGTTAGAGCACAATTCAGGCTTGCAGGTGAGGCCTATGCATCTTCCACTCCCGTTCTACTGACGCCAATCATGTCGACTATCTCTGAGCCTGGGCATATCCATGGTGGGTAATCAAGGAGGCCAAATGCTCCTCATGGAGTCATTACAACTCCTCACTTACCCACCACACTCCCTCAAAGAAAAGCTGAGGAAGATCCAAGAGAGGTATTTACCATCATGTAGCTCTGGTCTGCTTGTGCAAGGAGAGACATTTTCTTCTGCTGTATGAGGTGGCTGAGGAATGGGAAGGATGTTTGCAGTTGTCTCCAGTTCCCAGCACTACATGGCAACATTTCTTGAAAAGAAACAGACTGCAGAATCCCATCCATTGAACTTTGCTAGTGATGTCACTGAGGGGTATAAAAACCCATTTACCCCTTGGGAGCTGTGGGCTCTCTCGCAAGGGCCAGGGACTCTGTCCCTGGTCCAGATAGCATCCACTATCAAATGCTACATCTACCAAATGAAGGGCGTTAGTTACCTCCTTGAGGTTTTTAATTACATTTGGCAGCAGCATGAAGTTCCTGCAGGCTGGCAGGAGGCTTCTATAATCCCACTCCAAAAACATGGGAAGGATAGTAGACTTCCAACAAATTATAGACCCATTTCATGCATGAGCTGTCTTTGCAATACTATGGAATGCATGGTTAATTGGCGCCAGGTGTGGTGTCTGGAGTGGCACCACCTTCTTGCTGATGCCCAATGTGGCTTCTGTGCTGGCAGGTCTCCAGTGGAGCATTTTATTGCACTGGAGACTGCTGTTTGTGAGGGCTTTCTCCACAAACAGCACTTTATGACTGTCTTCTTTGATGTGGGGAAGGCATATGATACAACATGGCGCCATGGTATACTGCAGACCTTGCACTGGTGGGGGCTCAGGGGTAATCTGCTTTTTGTCCCACCATACCTTCTGAGTGTGTGTGTGGGTAATACCTACTCTGCAGCCTTTCTGCAGGAGAATTGTGTCCCATGGGGAGTTTCTTGAGTGTGGTGCTCTTGCTGTTGCAGTGAATGGCTTACCATCCTCCATTCACCCCCTGGTACAGTTGTCCCTATTTGTGGATGACTTTTCTATCAGGTACTGGGCTGCCACAATGCACAGCATTGAGCACCAGCTGCAACTGGGACTCAATAGTGTCAACGACCTTGCCACCTCTCATGGCGATTAGTTCTCTGACAAAACAACAGTCATGCACTTCTGTCATAAGTGAGGGCTTCATCCTGAGACTGAGCTTACCCTGAATGCCTGCCTCCTCCCAAAGGTAGATGCACCCCGGTTTCTTGGTCTCTGTTTCGACAGCCATCTGACATGGGTCCCACACTTGTAGGAGCTGAAGGCTAAGTGTCTTCACTCCCTGAATATTCTGTGGTGCCTGCAGGGAACTGGATTTGCAGCAGATCGAATGGTGATGCCTCAGTTTTATAAATCACTTGGCTGCTTCAGCTACTCTCTGGATGCTAGACAATGTACATCAAGATGGCATCCGGTTGTCCACTGGGGCCTTCTGCACAAGTGCAGTGCTTAGCCTTTATGCTGAGACTGGTGAACCACCACAGCTGCATACATTTTGTGGCTGAAAGTTCAGCTGCAGCACCCTACACACCCAGCACGCTCTGCGATGGCTATCCCAATTTTGGGATAAGTTGTAAGTTGTGAAGGTTGACTGCCAGGTGAGTGTGAGACCTCTACTCACTTGGCAGTGACAAGTCCATTAATGAGTGTCTGCTATGGGGTTGGATGGCAACCCCACACAGTTTGCCCTGCTACTATCCCTGAGGGTTCTGGATGTTTGAGTGGGGTGCCCCCAGCCAGAGCTGTCACACCAAATAGGGGGCTAGACTTAGACTAGGGATGTGGAATGTGGGGACCCTCTCAGGGAAGACTGGAGAGCTAGTTACAACCCTGAAGCATAGAAGGATCAGTGTTGCATTCCTCCAGGAAACAAAATGGAAGGGTAATAGGTCATGGGCCCTGGGGCAGGGATACAAACTGAGCTATGCAGGTAGCAAAGGTGGGTATTGTATTAAGCAGTGAACTGTAGCAGGGGATCACTTCAGTTAGGAGAATTAGCAGTAGGTTAATGTTAGTTTCTGTAGTTTGTCAGGGTATAGGGCTCCACCTCATAAGTGCATATGCCCCCCAAGCAGGCCTGAGTGACACCATAAAAACAGCTTTTTGGAATGATTTTTAATAAGGTGTTACACTCAGTAAACAGTAAAATTAGACAGGGAAGGGGAAACGAATGACTGATTATTGGGGACGACTTTAATGCACATGTGGGTAACAATGGTAAGGATATAAGGAGGTACATGAACCATGTATTAGCCAATTGGGTAATACATTGTTCAAGAAGAGGGAAAAGCACCTAATCAATTTTCAGTCACCACAGGATAGGTCCCAAATACACTTTTTCATGGTTAGGAAGCAGCACAGGGCAGAGATCCAACACTGCTGGGTCCTACCCAGTGAGGATTTCCAGAAGGAGAGTGGCCATTAGCTGCTCATGATATAATTACTAATGAAAGGGAAAGTTAGGCATCATTCCTGGAAGGGAGAATCAGTTATTAAGTGGTAGAAGTTGACCACCAATGCAGATAAATTTTAGCAGGAGGTTCTCAGCCAGGTTGACTGGGACTGGGATGGGACAGGGTTGCTAGGAAGATTAGGAGGTGTGGAGAGCTGCTGTTAGGTATGCTAGAGTAGGAGGCACTTTTCAGGGTAGGCAGACATGGTGGTGGAATGAGCGGGTGGAAGCTGCAATCAAAGTAAAGAAGGTAGCTTTCCATAGGTGGAGGGAAATAGGGGATGAGATTTCAAAGATAGATGATGTTCATGCAAACAAAAATGCCAGAAGGACCATTGCTTTGGCGAAGTTCCAGAAGTATGGGGCTTTACCCAAAATTGGGGACAAGGGAAGGAGAGAAATCAGTGTTTAGACTGGCCAGGAACAGTGATAGAACTAGTAAGGATGTTACCAGGGGATGCGGAAGATTCGTCCACGACAGTTCGTCCCCGACAATTCGTCCCTGGGAAAATTCGTCCCCAATACAATTCGTCCCCACACAATTCGTCCCTGGGAAAATTCGTCCCCGGGGGTTTCTTCCCTGGCTATGCTTTCCCTTTTACTGGGTTAGCATTTTTTTCGGTTCGTTGGTGCTTTAGGGCAAAATTATTGATGAAAACAAGTATTTTTATGAATAAACGTTATTATTTTTGTAATGACAGGATTACAACTTGAGGTTGGGGGCCGGGCAGAAGGACAGCAAAATTGATCTGTGAATTAGCAATACGGCATTAAACAGCGTTGTAGTTGTCAGTGTCGGGGACGAATTTTCCTCAGGATGAATTGTGTGTGGACGAATTGTATCAGGGACGAATTTTCCCAGGGACGAATTGTCCAGGGACGAATTGTCCAGGGACGAATTGTCGGGGACGAACTGTCGGGGACGAATTGTCAGGGACGAATTTTTCTAAAACTTGTTACCAGGGCCCTAACGGTGAAGGATCTCAATGGTAGGGTCCTGTTCCAACCAGCAGAGGTAATTAAAAGTTGGGAGGATTACTACCAAAGACTTTTAAATGCTGTCACATGTGCAATGGGGAGAGACAGGAACCCATGCTCTCCACAGGCAGGGCATAGAGTGAGTGAGAATGAAATAGTCCAGGCCCTTCAAAAGATGAAAGTTCAAAACACAGTAGGCCTGGATAAGATACCAGTGGATGTTTGACACACATTGGGGACCACTGGCATTACATTGCTAGGGAAGCTTTTCAATAAGTTAGAAAATGGTGACAAGATGCTATCTGCATGGAGAGAGAGAATTGGATAGTTCTTCTGTTCAAGGGCAAAGGTGAGGCCCAGCACTGTGGAAACTATAGGGGCATACAGATGATGAGCTATTCTATGAAGCTGTGGGATCAAGTCATAGAATGTTGCCTCAAGGAACAAACTGGCATCCAGGGAAATCCATTTGGATGGATTTATGCCTGGTAAGTCCACCATAGAGCCCATCTTTATTTTACAACAGATGATAGAGAAGCATAGAACAGCAAAGAAGGACCTGCATTCAATATTTGTTCCCCTGGATTTTTTTGTTTGTTTGTTGGTGTTTTAGGGACCTTCAACTACAAGGTCATTAAAGCCCCATCCACAGCATAGTTCTTATGCAGAGACTGCACAGACACTACAATAAATCGACGATTTTTAGGTATTAGCAGTACCCAGTTTTTCTGGATGGCTACCCATGTCAGTGCAGAGATCAGATGAGAACTGGTGTGTCCAACGCAATTCGCTGCTCCCTGTTGACCCTCAGACGGCCAATGATAGTGTCCCTAGGCAGGCAGTATGTGATGTTTTAAGAAAGAAAGGCGTTGATGAAGGCCAAACTAGGATAGTGCAAGATATATATGATGGTTCCATCACAAGGGTGAGGACAGCATGGGGAAAAACTGCAAGCTTCTACCTGTAGGTTGGTGTGCATCTAGGGTCCACACTTAGCACCTATTCACTCTAGTAATGGATGAGCTGCTGACGGGAATAAGGGAATGGGCTTCTCAGTGCCTGGTATTTGCTGATGATGTGGGAAGGCTTAAGGAGTCCAAGGAAGATCCAGAAACGGGCCCAAGAGACATTAAAACAGTAATGGAAGGAGGGGGCCTTAAGGTGAACATGCAGAAGACTGAGTACCTAGCTTTCAATTTTAGTGGCCAGGGGCAAGGAGGTGAGATTCGTTGTGGGGGAGAGGGGATTCCAGGGGTGCAAGAGTTCCGCTATCTAGGATCAGTTTTCCAGAGCAATGGGAAAATAGATTCTGAAGGGACCCATAGGATAAATGAAGGATGGTTGAAGTGGAAACAGGAAAGTGGGGTCTTGTGTGACCGTTTGGTCCCAATAAAGGTGAAGGGCAAAGTTTACAGAACCATCGTTAGGCCCGCTATGCTCTATGGCTCAGAGTGTTGAGCAGTTAGGAAGAACCATGAAAGGCAAATGCAAGTCGCTGAGAAGTGAATACTGCGCTACATGTGTGGGGTGTCGCGATCTGACAGAATCAGAAAGGAATACAGTCAGGTCTCTTTTTATGCGGGGAATACGTTCCTCAGAAAATCACATAGAACGAATTCGCATAAAATGAGACTATCAGTCTTTCGAAAAATGAGGGATACGTTCCATAATTTTTAAAATTCGCATAACTCCGAAATAACGAATTAAAATGAATGTACAAGCGCATAAAAAAGTTTGTTGATGTTAAAGAAAATAGGTTTCTTAATACATTTCTTTGGGAAGCTGAAAAAGATTTATATGAACCTTAAATAAAATTGTATTTCAATTCAATTGTCTATCTGGTAAGGGTATACACCATCTGCAAACTGTTTGTAAATCACTTTCATCATCAGAAATATCTGTCTTTGCAATTGATCTCTTTGATATAGACAATACATTTTCACAAACATATTTTTTTCCCACTCTCTGCAGACTTTTGTTTTGATCATCTTCATCGTCATACCCGTATCCCACTTGCGGCAGGGTTGGGTCTGCAGGTTCCCTGAACATGTTCTGATTGGGGACACTCCAGTCAGGCATCTGAAACACGCAGAGATATTGGCTGTGTTGTCTGTTGGAGGGATGCCGGTGTCACACGTCAAAGTGTCCGGGGTCCAATTTTTGATTACCTCAAAGTGCCCAGTCCATCTTCCAGTGCGCAAACCAGTGCACCTTCCAGTCCGAATGCAGATGCCCTAATTTGTCTCTTTTCTGCAGAGCACATATGCACTGCAGAGCACATGTGTAGTTGTTGTTTGTTGGAGTTTAAGGTCCCATCAACTACGAGGTCATTAGAGACCCAGCACATGTGTAACGTGAATCAACGTGAAATTTCTATCAAAATAACTTACCCCGGGTAATGGAAAACGGCCGAGACACTTTGACGTGAAAGCGGACACTTTGAGGTATGTGTTAAATTACCTCAATGTGTCCGGGGACACTTTGACACCGGCCTGCACCTAAAGTTAGTTTAATAATATCATCGTCATTTAAGACATCATCCACCAGCAGTTCTTCTAATATCATCATGGTAAAAAATGATCAAATCACCTCCAAAATAAGTTTTAATTTTAGAGCATGTTCAGTGGAACTGCAGACCCGACCCTGCCACAGTCAGGATGAGGGTATGATGATAATGGTATGATTGTTAAGTGTCATGTACAAGTGCGGAACCCCCTTATATATATGCTAATTTCTGACAGACTAAAACGTCTTTGGCTAATACAATGGTCGGTGGACTTTATCAGTGTCATGGGCCTTAGATTGACTATACTTCCTGAACAAGCATACAGTATGCATATTTGGCGAATTTTTTTTTAACCAAATGCAAACCGCGTAACTTGGAAATCTCATGAAAAGAACCCGCATAAAAAGAGAACCAACTGTACGTTAGAGGTAGCTTAGGTGTGGAAGACGTTGTGGAAAAGATGACAGAGAGTCGGTTGCGGTGGTATGGGCATGTGACGAGGAGGAGCTTGTTAAGTCTATTATGGGACAGCAGGTAGTTGGAGGCACCAGGGGCGGAGGGCGACCAAAATGGACGTGGAAGCATGTGGTGCAAAGGGACTTGGTGGCGTTAGGAGTGGAGAGGAACTTGGTGGGGGATTAGAACGCGCAGACCCGACCCTATCTCAGGCGGGAGAAGGGTAAGGTGATGATGATGACCATCATTGGCTTTTTGCTGCTTGGGAGTGCGGGTAAGAAATGATGTTATCGTTTGGGTTGTGTGCGCTTCATGATTTTTGGGAAACTTGCACTCTCCACGCTGGTAAAAATCGCCCAGTACTTGTTACGTGCACACTTTTAGCCATCCATCAGTTTACATACTTGTTAAAGAAATGCTACTCGTTATGACTTAAGAAATAAAAACACCGAAAACAAAAATCAAATGGGTGCGAACGATACAACGAGCTCGAACTATATGAAGGAATGAATGCATTTATTCCAAGCCCGGGTCCGGGAGTCAAGCTGGTGCCTCAGAAACTGGAAAATACAGTGGTACCCCGCTTAACGAACGTAATTCGTTCCAGGGATACGTTCGTTATGAGGGGTGTTCGTTGTGCGGAACACAATTTCCCATAGATCTCTATGTTATATTGTGTAATTCGTTCCGGGTTGCCACGAAAAATTGTGAAAATTGTTAAGAAGTTAAAAACAAAGTGCAGTGCTGATTGTTTATGAGCGAAAACACTTTAGGACCCATTTTTGGGGGGTTCATACTTCACAAAAACTAGGAATTGCCCTGCAATGAGAAGGCTGTCAATTACTTGCAGTGTGCAGTTGAACGGTGCTCGTCAGCAAATGCCATGCATTGAGGGGTCCATTCTCCTACTCCCGTCAGTAGCTCGTCCATAACCAGAATAAAAAGGTATGGATTTGAGTGCTGAACCTTGGTGCACCCCAAACTTCCCTGGGGAGCCCCCAGTATTTTCCCCAAAGTGTCCTTACCCTGGCTGTGGAATGGAACCATCATACGAGTACATATCCTAAACTATTCGAATAAAGCCTTTTTCTACCCCCTTTTGCATAATGCCTGTTGTGGAACACTGGTAAGCCTTCTCCAAGTCGATAATGATGGTATGGAGATCCTTCTTAGCGGCTCTATACTTTTCTATCATCTGCCTCAGAATGAAGATTCGTTCCATTGTGGACCTGCCTAGCTTGAACCCAAACTGATTTCCACGGACACTAGTTGTATCCTGGAGGCGACATTCTATTACATTACATTGGTATAACTCATTGGATTAATACCTGTATAGTTACTACAATCTTGGACATCCTATACCAGTGGTGGCGAACCGTTTTTGAAGACGGGTCACAATAACACAAAAGAAAACAAAGAATTTGTCCACGGGTCAGATGCAAGCACTATTCAATTTTATGAATAAAAATAAGTTATTATTAATAGTGAATAAAGTTTATTAAAGGAGGGAATAGAGAACATCATCCAACTTTTATTACACCTTTAACATCATCTCATTAATACTCGAGCCACTTAAAATTGCACGGTGGGTCGCAGGTTCGCCACCACTGTCTTATACAGTTCCTAGTTCACTTTGTATATTGAACAAGCGTTCGTTATGTGAAACAAGTTCGTTATGCGATACTCCCGCGCTTTTTTGACGGTGTTCGTTATAGGGAGCATTCGTTATACGCGGGGTACCACTGTAGTAAAAAACTTTACAGTAAAATGTTTGCAGAATTAAAGCAACTAATGAATGAAGGTTTATTCTCTCATCCCATATTATGTAGGCGCAGTATAGCAACCTTGTAGTAGGAACGGCACAAATGTTGAGAGGCGGCGATTGCGCGGGGCAGCGATTGGAAACAATTTTCAATTGCCAGTGTCGAGGTCGACCCAAAATTTAGGGGGGAAGGGGGTTGCACCCTCAAAAACTCCACACTGAATCCGCGCGTGCACGGTAGTGCATTAGTTTTCAAACTTAATGCCGCTAGTTAGTCAAATTGGCGGGATATTATTTATTTTAAGTTTGGATCTCTTCCCTGTTTTGTTGTGAGGGTGTAATTTGTATGACTAACAAGTAACACAATTTCCGTTCCAATCTCGACCGAATGTTTCGAACTGAATGTGACGTAAGGAAGGCGTGGACCTCACAAGGACGAGTGGCAACGTCACAGTATTAACATTCTGGCGCTTTTTGACGATGACGTTCATTTCAGTGTTGTGTTTTTAATCGCTTGAGCTAAATTCTCCTGCAGTAATTCGTTTTCTTCAACATCAACTTAATGTTTTAATACCTGAACTGCCATAACCTTCAGGATAGATTACCGTCAACTGCGGATCACCGTAAATTACTGCAAGAACTGCCGTCTTTTTTTTTAGAACATTCCTTAACATTCTATTTGGATTAGGAACATTGTACGGTACCATTGTATTTGCAAAGAGAACCGAAAAGAAGGGACTGGATTTAGAGTTAAATAATTGAAAAGTTGTGTTTCAGTTACTATTTGCCTTTGTTTAGAAGACGTCTCCAAATCTAATGGCCCTGTCATCGCGTTTCAACAAGGTTCCAACGTTTTTTCAGCGATCATTCTATCGGTCCCTTTACACAAGTGGGGCATCGAACGTCGAAAGGAGCTTACCAACGTGTCAAAGATCGAGCCTAAGTCACCACGAACAAATTCCAAAAACAGATTCTTTAAATTCGCGGATTATCCGTTCGTCACTCAGTCTTGTGGAATTGCCTAACAAGTCTTTTACGGAATATGTCTTCGACGGGATTGAAAAAGTGGCTGACAAAACTGCATTGGTAAGTGTATTCCATTCATTGAATGCGACATTACTCCTCACGACGCACATAATTTTGTTTGCGAAGTATCTCTTAGCTTCTCCGTTGCAATATACAGTATTCAAGAAGTTTTACTCGCTTTTTACTAACCTGTTAAAGTTACAAAGGATAATTAATTAGAAGTGGATTACAATCACAAACTGACTTGCATAATGAAGTATACTGTATGTGGTCATTGTTATTAGTCTACATGGACCCACGGCTCCATGGATGGGACCTTTTCAGTTTTGGGCCACCCATGAAACCCGTGGAAATGGGAACTGGTTTACTTCACTAGGGTCATCTACGCAAATAAAGTTTATTTGTTGCAATAGTCTTTTTCATTCTGTTCATAGTGTCTACCATCGCAATTTTGTGCCGGTTTATAACGGTAGGGGGCGCTAAAGACTCCCTTAAGGTAGGTCCAAGGAGTCTATAAGGAGTACCAGCTCCGCCCCTTTCTCATTGACTTTTGTGTCATAGTTTTATATGGTGGCGCCGTAAGTGGATGGTTTGCTACAACACAGATGCTACATGTATTTCAAGCATCTTAAACATGCAATTATGCACTTTCTTTAAATTGTTCTTAATAAATAATGTCAACTGCTTGCTACTAATTTGAACATATAAATAAATTGCTCAGTTTCACATGTTTTTAATGGAAAAACTAACTTCTTATATATATACACTTACTACAAGACATTAAGACAGCAATGGAAAGAGGGGGGTCTTAATGTGAACATGAAGAAGACTGAGAACCTAGCTTTGAATTTTAGTGGCCAGGGGCAAGGAGGTGAGATTCGTTGTGGGGGAAAGGGAATTCCAGGGGTGCAAGAGTGTCTTTATATATGATCAGTTTTCCAGAGCAATGCAGAAATAGATTCTGACGTGACCCATAAGATTAATGCAGGATAGCTGAAGTGGAGACAGGCAAGTGGGGTCCTGTGCGACCACCGGGTCCCAATAAAGTCGAAGGGTAAAGTTTACAGAACCGTTATCAGGCTCACTATTCTGTTTGGCTCAGTGTTTGGCAGTTATGAAGAACCATGAATGGCAAATGCAAGTGGCTGAGATGCGAATGCTGTGATACACGAGTGTTGTTGTTGTTTTAGGGCCCTTCAACTACAAGGTCATTAGAGCCCCGTCCATAGCATAGTTCTTTTGCAGAGACTGCACTGACACTACACTAATGCGACGATTTGTGGGTATTAGCAGTACCCAGCTTTCCCAAGCGGTCACCCATGTCAGTACTAGCTGGGATTGCGCTGCTTAACTTCAGTGATCAGACGAGAATGGTGTGTCCAAAGCAATTTGCCGCTCCGCTACATGAGTGGGGTGTCACGATCTGGCAAATTAGTAATCATTACGTTAGAGGTAGCTTGGGCATTTGATGAGGGGCTTATTAGGTCCATTGTGGGACTTGGGGGCATTGGTAATTGGGGGAACCAGAGATAGAGGAAGGCCAAAACGGACGTGGGAGCTGGTGGTGCAAAGGGACACGGAAGCCTGCAGGGTGGAGGGGGACTTGGTGGGGGGGATAGGTGGTAGTGGAGGATTAGAACCTGCATATCTGACCCTGCCTCAGGCGGGAGAAGGGTGAGATGATGATATGGAGTCCTGGAGTGGATTTCATGGAGTTTGAGCAATTTACAGCAGCACACACTACTACTACTCCTTTGCTCCATCCCAGTGATATATCCTAAGGTGATATATATTTCCGAAATGTTTACATTAGAGGTAGCTTGGGGGTGGGAGACATCGCAGAAAAGACTAGGGAGAAGCGGTTGAGATGGTAGGATCATGGTAGATAGATGGTAAGATGGTAGATGAGGAGAGAGGAGGAGGAACGTATTAGGTCCATGATGTTTCTCCATGTTATTGGGGGCACCTGTTCAAATCGCCAAATTATAAAGATAAAACCATTAGACAATAGTATCACATTATGTGCAGTAGTATCACATTATGTAAGCTTTTCCACAATCATTTAAAAAATTTACCAAACTAAAATAGAATTTTCACAAGATAATATACAACAAACAAAGACCCTCTTTTGGGGTGCAAAAAGTATTCATACACCTGCTTTCAGGTATGGTAATTCAATAGTAACAATATACAGATATTTGAAAATTAGTATTTTATTGGAAGCCCTTTGGCATCTAGCACTGCCTGAAGTCTTCTAGGCATTGACTGAACAAGAAAATTCTCGGGAATTTTCTCCCATTCTTCTTGTAGGGCTATGACCAAGTCATTTTTATTGCTGATGGGCCTCTTCCTGATTTGTTTGTCCAAAATGCTCCACAGATGCTCAATAGGATTGAGATCTGGTGATTGAGGTGGAGAATGGAGCTGCCCAGCAGTGTTGTATAGCAACCATTGTTTTGTATTTAGAGCTGTGTGCTTTGGGTCATTGTCCTGTTGGAACAAATAACTATTATTCAGACCCATTTTCACAGCACTACTGTGGAGATTATTTTTCAGAATATCAGTATAACCATATTGATTCATGGTTCCCTCAATGATGTGGAGATTTCCAACCCCAGAAGCACTCATGCACCCCCACACTATCACTGATCCACCACCATGTTTTATTGTTGGGACTAGATTTTTAGGATGAAACATTGTATTCTTCTTATGCCATATTGTACATTGCCCATCAGAGCCAAAAATGTTGAATTTGCTCCCATCAGAAAACATAACTGATTTCCAGGACTCATCACCCTTGCCTTTATGCATTTTGACCAACCCAATACATTTCCTTTGATTCACCTTGCTAACCCAAAACTTCTTTTGAGGAACTCGACCATGGTAGCCCTCCTTTATACATATATTCCACATGGTACTTGATGAAACTATTGTGCCTAGCCTTGTCAGTTCATTTGTGATGGAAGGTGCACTAGTAGAAGGGTTAATCTTTGTCTTACAATAAACATCTTGTCCCTCTCAGAGAGTGAGTGTGGGCGCCGAGAACGTGGCTGGCGTTTGGTTGTTTTTGTTTACATGATTAATGATGGATAGAACCATTGGTCTATGTCGTCTAATAATCTTGGCTATCTCCCCCAGTGATTTCCTTTCATTACAGAGTAGCATTACCTGCTTTCTTCCAGCCTCTGTGGTCTCCTTTCCTTTCTGTTTGGATCTTCAGCCAAAATCACAGCCTTACTTTAAATCTGGTAAACAAAACGTGGTCAATAAATAGTCATTATGGCTGCAAAATTTAAATAGAGTAGGAATTGCATCATAAGCAGGCATATCCTGGCACCAAAATTCAAAACAGTGTTGGTGTATTATTAAAATAAAACAGGCATTGTGTGATACATTTCCATTCCACTTTTTATTTTTTATGATTTTTTTTTACATCATTACAGTCAATTATTCATTAAATGTCATGGTGTATGAATACTTTTTACACTCACTGTATAAATTTTATGCAGGTAAATTAATGCCTTGTTTATTATAATACAGTACAATGGAACCTCGATTTGCGAGTAACTTGATCTACGAGTGTTTCGCTAGAGGAGCAATAATTTTTAGATTTTTTTGACTTGATTAATGAGTGATGTCTTGCAATACGAGTGGTGCTGCTGAAACGAATTTTTTTTTTGCCATGTATTGCATTGTATTTATTTTACTATACATATTTTTTTTGCGTTCCGTTAGACACTTTAAAAGTTAAGAATTCAAGAATTTGCTGCATTCATTCACTGGAGTAGTTAGTGTTAGTGCTTGCCAGCAGTACGCAACTAGGATATGGTGAACATTCATCATCATCATCTCATCCTTTTCCCACCTGAGGCAGGGCCCTCCTCCACCCCACACGCCTCCATGTTCTTCTGCACCACCTGCTCCCACGTCCGGTTTGGTCATCCTCTACCTCTGGTGCCCCCAATTACCCAGCAGCCCCACAATGAACCTAATAAGCTCCTCCTCGCCCCTCCTAATCACATGCCCATACCACCTCAACCTATTCTTTCTCATCTTTTCAGCAATATCTCCCACCCCCAACCTACCTCTAACATAATCGTTTCTAATTCTGTCAGATCTTGACACCTCACACATGTAGTGCAGCATTCGAAGCTCAGCCGCTTGCATTTTCTTTTCATGGTTCTTCCTAACTGCCCAACACTCTGCACCATGCATCATAGTGGGCATAATGATGGTTCTGTTTACCTTGCCCTTCAACTTTATTGGCACTCGGCAGTCACACAGGACCCCACTTGCCTTCCTCCACCTCAGCCATCCTGCATTATTTCTATGGGTCATGTCAGAATCTATTTCCCCGTCGCTCTGGAAAACTAATCCTAAATAACGATCCTAAGTAACTGATCCTAAGAATCATTTTTTGTTTTGTGTCCAAATGTAGTGACTGTTCGTTAGCGCCCCCTCTCTTCTCTCTCGTCTCCCTCACATTGACACGACACCATTCATTCTGAAGGCAACGTGCAGTTAATTTCTTTTATGTATTTTTAAGTCCATTATATCTTATATGTCCATTATATCATTATGTCTTTTATGTCCATTATATCTTATGGGGAAATTCGCTTTGATATATGAAAGGAAAGCCCGAATTTAGCTTTTTTGACAAAAAAAAGGTTTTAGTTTTAAATGGTAGGCGAAAGGGAAATAGATATGCCTATATACAGTGCACTTAATAATATATTAGTTATTGCACATATTTTTTGGACATATTGCACATAACAGAATCTGCATACACACTGTATTTATATATGAACTACTTCAAGTATTGATCCAGTGTTAATTGTCTTTTTGTCCTGTGCGATAGGAGGGCCCTAATGAAGCTGAAAGGGAAGTTCTACAGGACAGTGGTTAGGCAAGCTATGCTATATGGATCAAAGTGTTGAACAGTTAGGAAGAGCCACGTCAGTAGAATGCAAGTAGCTGAGATGCAAATGCTGCAGTACATGAGTCGCGTTTCGAGAGGTGATAGAATTTGGTATGAGTATATTAGAGGTAGACTGGGGGTGGGGTGGACATCGCCAAAAATGAGGGAGGATGGGGTGAGGTGGTTTGTACATGTAAGAAGAAGAGGGCAGGAGGAGCTTGTTAGGTCCATTTAAGGTATGCAGGTGGTTGGAAGCACCCAGGCAGGGGTAGACCAAAGCAGACATGGGAATAACTTGTGCATAGGTGTATTGTGATGTGTGGGGTAGACGGGGACCTGGTGAGAGATAGGCAAGAGTGGAGGGTTAGAACCCTCAGACCCAACCCTGCCACAGGTGGGATAGGGTATAATGATGGTCTCCATAAAAATGTCATCTTTTTTTATCATTCATTCATGAATCACATTTACGTTTGTTCAACATGACTTGGCGTTTTAGTTTTGTAAATACGGTACAAAGCTTGACCACCAAGAAAGAAATTTATTTTCAGACTAGAGAAGGAAGTGGAGTTTGGGGTCATGCAAGTGCACAACTGAAGGCGAGTTTCCACATGCAATGATTACTGGCACCAGTTTTACTTGCCTGTGGATACCATCAAATTTCACTGGTGCCAGTGTACTGGCGCCACAAATCATTGTGGGTTCTCGTCTGATCACTGAAGTTAGGCAGCGCAACCCCAGCTAGTACTGAAATGGGTGGCCGCTTGGGAAAACTGGGTACTGCTAAGACCCAAAAATCGTCGCCTTAGTGTAGTGTCTGTGCAGTCTCTGCATCATAACTACACTGTGGATGAGGCTCTAATGACCTTTGTAGTTGAAGGGCCCTAAAACACCAACAAACAACAACACAAATCATTGTGCCAGTAAAGTTAGCTGCTGGTGAACTTTCTGGCACCAGTGCTTAGCTTGCACCTGTGCAGTAGGCTTCTCTAGGAGGAATAACAAAAAATGGCAGCACCATCAAAGATACAGTCAAGCAAACAAATTGTTAATATATTATTCCTTGCAGTATAATTAAATTTTCATTATCAGGGCCATCAAATATTCAAATACAATATCATAGAATTTGGTACATATACTGCAAAGATGTGAAAGAGTCCCCAAAAGCAAGGAATCTTATTGTTACTAGTAATTTTATATGAGGTGGCATGCAATCCCTCATATGGGTACTTGATTTTTGTATCACTCTGGAAACACAGTTCAATAAAAACGTGAGCATAGGCCTATCTTTATCATTCTTAACCCTTAAGTGGGTATGTGGGGTATATGAACACCCCACCTTCATAAATAAAATTTTTTTATATGTTTGGATAATTTCAGAAACCTGAATTTTCCTCTAGCCTACTTTTATACCCTACCCTACATTTTGCAAAATCAAACATATTTATTTGTTTTTTGGTTTTTCTGTAAAAGTGATGTTGTCAGAAAGTGGCGCTCTCAACACTCCACTTACCAACTTACGTAACTTTTTGCGAATTATTATTTTTGCTGATTGTCAGTTTTCTAGTAATTTATTTTGACATATTAGCTATGGATGACTATGAAAAGAGCAGAAAAGACTTGGAAACCTTTCTAAACTTGTGGGTTTCAGTAAAAAGTGATATATCAGAGTGAGAGGATAGTGCTGAAGACAAGTGCTAATAGCATGTATGGGAGATGCACTGTTTGGTGCTGTAAAGAAGATAAAAGATCTCATCTCAAGATGCTCAAATTGTTATCAATTTATCTGCTTAAATTACATGCTTTACCTTTCTAATAATTGACAAAATTTCTGTAAGAAAATTTTGGACTAATAATTTTATTATAAAAATTAACAAAAAATTTCAGATTTGGTACAATTTAAGATTTTTTTGCAAAATCATATCTAGCAGAGTATGTAGTTAGTTTTTAATTCGGTGTTTAATCATGCAACTTTAAGATTTCAAAATTTCTGTCAGTTTTTTGAAAGATGTGCAATTTTTGATGTTTCTTCAAAAAACATTTTTTTGATATATATTTAAGCACTTTTCAAATTTTTTTGCATATATTTATTTACTATGCTCCAACAAATAAAAGAAAATTTTAAAGCAATAATTTAGTTTAAGCAAATAATGTTTGGGGCTGGGGTGTTGTGAGCACCCCACATATCCACTTATTTCACTTTTATTCACCTACCTACTTAAGAGTTAAATTATTAAAGTATGCTTCATGGTCCTCATCACCAACTCTTTAATGGGAACCCCTCTTTAATAAAGGTGTTTGATGGTCCTAGGTCACCTCTGCATGCAATCCATGGACAAACCCACCATCTATGCTTTTTTCTTTACTTTTTTGATAATTTCCAAGATAGATAAACTCACAATTTGAATCACAGCATGGACACCTGCATGAACTATTTTAGTTGGGGCCATCTTGAAAACTGTGCCAGCTAGAAGATTGCTAACAATGTGGAAACATGAACTGGTGCCACTAATTTTTAGCACCACAGTAGTGGCATAGTCCTGGCGCCAATAATGATGGCATGTGGAAACGTAGCTTTAGTTACAACTAATTGACCACACTGTCACACCTAATGCTAGGCGCACGCTACAGTATAATCAAGACTGTCTGATGGCAGTCTGTGTGCTCAACTCAGGCGATGAAAATGAATCGTTAGCAAGGGTTCTAATAGAGAGCAATGTTTAAAATAGAGCAAACCGATTAACAAATACGTACATCATACATAGACTGTTGTCAAACAGCCTTGACTATATAGTGTGAGCCTAGCCTAAAATTTGACTTTTGTTTAAAAAGAAATCGGGTAAGTCCAAAATTGTGTAAGTTGAAATCACATAGGTCAAGGACTTACTGTATTGCATGGTGGTTGGCCTATTGCACAATAGCAGTAAGCAACAGGGATATTGCAGACCACATGCTGCACATCTTGCCAGTGTGAAACTTGCAATTAGCAGAAAGTGACTTCCTAATTTTGAAATTTGTGCTCTGAGTCTTCCCTGTAATTGAGAGGGATTTGAATTATCTCTGCAGCCCAGTGGCGGATCTAGGGGTGGATGAGGGGGAGCACTTTATAAACAGTTCATCCCAAATACTTTTAAATATTCAGATTCATTTAATAGAAATTAGCTGGCAATTACAATAGGTCCTCTACTGCCCCTTAGATAATGTTCAATCTTCAGTGCTTTAGCAAACTATAGATTGGACTGCAACTTTTGGATTGACATTGTAAACAATGCAAAAATGCTTCATCAGTTGCACACCATTGAGGCACTGATGGGACAGCAATTGCTGTATCATTCTCCCTTGTGGATCTGCTCCTTCTGCAGCCGCCATACTGCCTAATGACTGCAGAAAAGTTTTCAGTAGCAACTGGCAATATTAATTAGAGATTGGCAATATTCATGGTTATTTTTGTTTATATAGCAACTGCCTCTCGATAATTACATTAAATACTTCTAATTATTGTTTTTAAAGTCGTAAATCAATCACATAACTCACAAAGACAAGAAGTTTCTGCACTCCATCTTCCAGGTGGCGGTCTTTCAGATTGTGACAAGAAAAGGGTTGAGCTGTCACTCCTTCATAGGTCCCACCTCCATTCAATTATTAGCTGAACTCCCATTCATGCCCACGCCAGGCAGGGCCAAAGTCGGAGGGGTGTATGTAATATCACCCATAAGGTTCCTTGCATTAAGGGCCCCACACACTTTCCAACTTGTTGCACCGACAGCCAGTACAACCAATTTGGAGGTAGACTACACATTGTCAGACAGAATAACCTAATTTGTCATAAGTGTGATTGTCGAACAAGTAACATGCTTCCGATGGTCTCTAAATGGCAAAGAATCAGCATTTTATTATTATTATGTGATGGTATTTTTTGCTATATTTCTAATAAAACATTAAATGCCTCATTTTTCACATCTCTAATAGTGTACTATATTTTGCAACTTTCCTCATATTCTGACGCGATGCTACAATGGCTTCAGTACTTGATACACATTCACTGAGAGGGAGTAAAACAAAAGAATGACGTTTCTTTCGTTGGCCGGTTGGGCCAACCATTACATAGACTATACAATGTGTTGGATGATTGGGAGGAGGAGCCAGCAGTTGGATGGTTTCATCCAACCAACTTGCCCGACTGTCGAAATGGTTGCACAACATGCCTACAGACTACACAATTTGTTGGGTTCGTTGGGAGGTTGGCCCAACAACTCCTCATTTAAATATTGCACTCTTCAGAATCACTTTCAGAATTTCAGAAAAAAAAAATTAAGAGGGAACGCATTGCGATTTTGCGAAATAATGCATGTCTTGGCTGCCCAAAGACGGATACTGACAGTGAAACAGCTTACTTTGACTGAGATGTTCAGCAAGCAATGACTTTCATTTAAAGTATGGGACATGTACACACTGTATATTGTACTAATGGGCAGCCCTTTTAAGTATGCTTAATATGTAAAAGTGTTGTCTTTTCATTTAATTAATTAAAAGCTCTTTTTATTTAAAAATCGTTTTTTCTCCCATTTTCGACATACAAACAGTAATATATTAAATAAGACCCTTTTTTTCGTAAAAAATCCAATTATCAGAATTTTTTATTATTTGAATGGGGTTCAGTCCCAGTTGATTCGGATAATTGGAGTTCTACTGTAGTAGCTTAAGAGCACACTTTCCATATACTTTACAAGTTTTGTATAACGAATTGTTTCCCTAATTTTGTGTT
>JAAFCE010006156.1:1335182-1348455 GCA_013389805.1 Trigoniulus corallinus | reverse complement strand
TAATCATAAGTAGATTCATAAATATATAAGAATATGAATCACGCATATTTTGCTAGTGAATAAATGAATAGTCATCATCATCATCATCATAACATCATTTTCCGCCTGTGGTAGGGCCGTGTCTGTGGGTTCTAGCCCTCCAATGTCATCTACTCCCCATCAGGCCCTAGGCCACCCCCACACTTCCATATTCTTATGGACAACCTGCTCCCATGTCTACTTCAGTCTCCCCTGCCCCGGGTGCTCTTACCACCTCCATTCCTGCAATGGACCTAATGAGCTTCTCCTCCCGTCTTCTAATTAAATGTTCATATCACCTCAACTTATTCTCCGTTCTTTTTTGGCGATATCCCCCACCCCCAGGTTACATCTAATATACGCGTTCCTAATTCTATCAGCTCTTTACAACCCACTCATGTACCACAGCATTCGCATCTCCAGCTACTGTACTTGCATTCTATTGACGTCGCTTTTCTTCACTGCCGAACACTGATCTGTACAGTATAGCACTGTTGGTCTAACCACTACCCTCTAAAACTTCCCTTACAACTTGATTGGGGCCCTCCTATCACACAGGAATCCGTTTATGCTTATTTTTGTACTGATTTGGTTTTATTGTTGATAAAATACTTTTTCTTGTCTTAAATGTGTAAATCTTAATCATTAGTGTGGTATCTCTACCATGTACTGTATTAGCAGTAAGTGCTTCCATGGTGACATCACAGGTATACCTAAATTTGATTGGCTATTGCCCTGAGTGGCCGACCTCATCTATAGAGACCTTGCCTTGCATCGCTAACAACTTTTCTTTCATTGCCTATGGCTGAATCTGCGCACCTGGTTGTTATTGGACTCTTAAATGTGCAAATTGTTGTGCTGGTTTTCCGATTCAGCACGTTTGCTTTGAAATGCAGTAGATAGCAGACGACAGAAAAACAACTCATTGCGATGTCATCTTAATCATCACAGTTTTATTCCGCCTGTGGCAGGATTGTCAGCAAGTTTTGGCTATAGGTCCTCAACCATCCCATACATTAACATCTCTCTTCATACCACTTGCCCCACCGCTGCTTTGGTCTTCCTTTAGCTGGGTGCCTTCAGTTTTTCCTTCCTCCTCCCCTCTTCTTATTACAGCATTGGACACACCAGATCTCGTCTGATGATGGAGGTTAGGCAATTTAACCCCAGCTAGTACTGATTTGGGCCCGCTTGGGAAAACTGGGTACCACTAATACCCAAAAGTTGTCATATTAGTTTAGTATCTGTGCAGTCTCTGCGTTGGAACTATGCAGTGGGTGGTGCAGTAATGACCCTTGTAGTTGAAGGACCCCAAAACAGCAACATAAAAAAATTTCTCATAGTACAGTAGAACTCCAATTATCCGAATCAATTGGGACCAGACCCCATTGGGATAATCAAATATTCGGATAATTGGATTTTTTTCGAAAAAGGGTCTAAATGGGAGAAAATGGGAGAAAAAACTTATTTTTAAATAAAAAGCTTTTAATTAATTAATTGAAAAGACAACACTTTTACATATTAAGCGTACTTAAAAGGGCTGTACATTAGTACAGTATGTTCGTGTGCCATACTGTAAATGAAAGTCATTGCTTGCTGAACATCCCGGTCAAAGTAAGCTGTTGGAATGTCAGGATCCGTTTTCAGGCAGCCAAGTCGCGCATTGTGTTGAAAATCGCAGTACATTTCCTCATAATTTTTTTTCTGAAATTCTGAAAGCGATTCGGATAATTGGCGATTCGGATAATAGGAGTTCGGAAAATTGGAGTTCTACTGTATGTCCATTCACCTCATTCTATTTTCCTGCATCTTTTCCACAATCTACTCTCCAACTCCAACCCAATTCTTATCTAATTCCCAATTTTGTGTTCTAGACACCCCGCCCATGCACCACAGCATTTGCATTTCAGTATCCCATATTCTGATTGCCTGACTCGTCTACACTTCCAAACACACTGCCTCTTCTATCTGTTCTAAAATCAATTAGGCCCTTCTCCTTCTATACTCCGTTTTTGGAGTCACCACGTTTCTCAACCATGCACTGAGTTGCCCATTCCCCTACAGCAGTCTGCAGCTCGTCCATAATCAGAATTAAAAGCTATGGATTTAGGTCTTCCTAACCTGTTTTCCTTAGTTGCTATAAAAAATTATGCATACCAAATGATGTAAAAGGAGTTTTGATGCAAAGGGTTTTGCTAGTGCTCCCGAGATTTCGACCTCCGAACAATGGCGGTTGTGTGGGTATGATAGGGTACTGACCTGCTTGCTAAACAAAGGTGTACGCTCCAGTTGAAGGTCATGAATAAACGTTTCTATAAAAGAGATTGTGTTGTGATTTACTAAATTCTGGGTCCACACTGGCAGTGGCAGAGTGAGCCGCACTGTGCTCTGCAACAGCGAACTGTGTACAACAGTGCATAACCCACCGGGCGGGCGCGTCAAAGACTGTAAGGCCCCGTAGCGTTAGGACGAATTGTTTTTATCTTCATGCAAGTTCTTGGCTCCCCTCATCCACAGTTAATGGATTACACAGATGCTGAATGCTCCAATTTAAAGTACAAGTTTAATGAATGGAACTAATGACGTCTGGAAATGCTGCTAAGAATTTTGCCACTGCCTGCAAACTATCCATGAATGAAGTATTCTGTAGAGGTATAAACATTGACGTTGTTGCTTCTAACAACTCTCACAGGAACTCCAAATTATTGACTACCAGGTACTTGGCAAGTGCTTCCTTCTAACATTGACTGCATGCCAAATTTGCACATATTGAACAATTGCAATGGGTTATAACTAATCACTCATTAATCTCACCGTCATGAGAGTCGCTTTTGTGGTGCCTAGCGATTGGCAGCTATCATTTTATTGAGGTGATCAAAATTGCTTTTAAGTTCTGGGAGTTGCTAATTGGTGTTTTTTTTTAAAAATTTTGAATCACTTCTGCCATTGATAAAAAATTTCGTTTTGGCATGTCATATTGAAACAGTTTTGACATGCATACTACTTGGCAGCTGATTTCCCTAAACTTTACAGAGCAGCTGATCGCCTGATTACTGAAGTTTTTTAAACAATGCAACCCCGGCTAGTACTGGCATGGGTTACCGCTTGCGAACAATGGCTACTGCTAATACCCAAATCGTTGTAACAGCGTAGTGTCTGTGCAGACTGCTGCACTAGAACTGCGCAGTGGATGGGACTCTAAAGAACATTGTAAAGTATATGAAAGGCCCAAATAAACCAACGAAACGAAAAAACCTAAATTTTATCTCCCAATATTAAAAATAAATTATTTTTTGCGTAGATGAAATGCTTTTCCACACTTGTTTGTTTTGCGTTTTAAGGTCCTTCAACTCCAAGGTCATTAGAGCCCCGTCCACTGCATAGTTCGAAAGCAGAGGCAGCATAGACACTACGCTTATGCGACGATTTTTGGGTATTAGCGGTACCCAGTTTTCCCAAGCGGCCACCCATGCTAGTACTAGCTGGGGTTGCGTAGCTGAACTTCAGGGATCAGACAAGAACTTATGTGTCCAACGCAATAAGCCGTTCCCCGTTTCCACACTTTTAGGCCCTTCGTCCACCGGCGCAACACAACGCAATGCAACTGCAACCCAACGCGTTTATGGCAGTTTCATGCAACTGCCATAAACGACCACATACCACTGCATACCACGCGACTTGCGTTATGCATCCCTTCGTCCACCGGCGCAACTCTCTTGCAATTTTTTTTCACGCAGTTCGTTATTGTAAAGCCTAGTTCCCTGGCTTGCGACACCAACGAAAATAGAGCTTGGGCAGACGGTATAATTATGACGTAAACCACAGGTGCTAACAGAAATTGCTCCTGGTTTTATTCCCTGGTATGAGTGAACTCATGTAAGCAATTAATAGTTTTCAATATGAACGTTTGGTGGCGCCAAACCAAAAAAAAAAAAAATAAAGAAACCAATAAAAAGTAATTGGAAGATTATTTAAAAATTCAAACAGCCAATCAAAATCAAGCGACGGATTCCAAAGACAAAGACAGTTAACTAACTCTCAACTTCACCTCACCATTGATTTTGTTCTTAAGGCTGGTTCAGTGGCACGCGCAAGAGTGGCAGATACCGTGTGAGCTGACGAAGCAACACAGAAACTGATGACGTCGGCATGCAATTATATAGGGAGGAAGTTGAGGAATGGGAGTAAAAGTGCAGTTGACTAGTAGTCAACTGCTTTCAGAATGCACCGCTCCTGCATGCTTATGATTGGCTGGTTGTACTGTAGACGACGCCCATTATGCCATTGTTCACTCATTACGCCACCTAGCGGACATTGTCAAAATAAACTGGCGCGCGTCCTATCTGCCGTTTACCACTGAACGAGTACACGCACAGTTCGTCTTTGTGACGGTGCTCTACGTCACCATTTTGGTGGTTGTGCACGCGCTCTTTTTGCTGGTAGCGCTTGCCACTGAACCAGCCTTTACTTTAAAGAATGGTAGTGTAACTACGTCATCAGTTTATTTGGATTGTCGTCTGTGAGAGCACTATTCTCGTCAGTGTCGCGTGCCAGGGAACCAGGCTTAATGTTGTTGTTGCATATGGACCAGTGTGATAACAATGTCTATATTCAAGGCTCTTTGAAACATAAAGCGTTCTTTGCAGTGGCATCGCTAGGGTTGGTGTCACCTGGTGTGGTGACGCCATGGTTTTACCCCCTATCCTGGAAAAAAGCTGCTTCTTCTGCTTTGGTGTCACCCCATTTATCATGGTGTGAGTGGTGTCACCCGGTGTGGACCTCACCCCCGGACACCCCTTGTGACGCCACTGGTTCTTTGCAGTTGGACAAGTGTGTTTACAGTGGTGTGTATTGAAAGCGTTCTTTCCTGCAACTGACATGCCAGTCGTGTTGGAGTTGGTCGTTTGCCAGTCGATTGCAAGTTGCATTGCAGTTGTCTAGGTGGTCGACCAACTACACAATAGCAAGGGTCCGACTGGGAATCGACTCCCATCCAACGCTAAAGCGATATTTTTTCGAGTCGAATTGCAGTCGCGTTGCACCGGTGGATGAAAGGCCTTAGTGTATGATTTCCTTGATTGCCAACTAAAGCACCCCCAGCCTCTCCTGGGCTCGAACGTGGAATTGTTTAACACATTGCTTCAGACTACACCCTTATGCCCTTAGAACTTCACTAATTATTTATTACTGTGAGCCAGGGGTCACTCGTCAGTCCTGCTAAATTTTTGAATGTACAGTGGTACCTCGACATATGAACCTCTCTACATGCGAACTTTTCAAGATACGAACTTTTTTCACATCTCTATGCTGTGCACTTGCATACTAAAGCTGCTTTTGAAAGGGAATTGTGGAATAACCGCTTGTCGGCATCTTATTAATCAGGCATGGGAAATTTTCTGTAAGTCTAAATTAGGCCTGTAAAGTGATATGGCCCGACTGTGTCTGAGGCGCTGCTTTGGAAGCATCTGAAAGTGACATTCACATTGCAGATGCAATTGTCTTCCTGGGCAAAGCCATGCATTTGTAGGTGACGCAGGCATAGATAGAGAGACTGATAGAGGAGCATGAGATTCAGCAGACTGCAGAAGAGTTGCAAGATTTAAGATGACAACAGGAAAGAGTAAGAAATGACGAGATTCAATAAAATGATTTCCAATAAAATGATTTCCAATAAATTGATTTCCAATAAAATGTAGTGGGGAATTGGGTTTCGACTTATGAACTTTTTGACACACGAACCACAGTCTGGGGCGATATGGTCAGACGGCAACATAGAGCAGAGGTCTGTGATTGCCAGGCTCTCCCCAGCGAAATTTTTCAAAAACAATGTGGCCGTATGTTACTTATGTCAGAAATCCAAGTGTAAAGATGAGCAGGATATTAGATGGTGGAAATTGTCCTGTAGGAATTTTGACACGAAGTACACAGGTAAGTAGACTGGGATTAGGAAAGTACAGCTGATGCCATGTGGGACAGGGTCGTTAGATACATTAGAAAATGTGGAAAGCCATTCTAGGCCAGGCAAGAGTAGGAGGTTAAATCAAGGGCCGGCAGATATAGTGGCGGATTGACGAGCTGGAGGCAGCCATCAAACAAAATGAGGCTGCATTCCACAGGTTGATTGAGTTAGGAGTCTAGGAGTCTAAAAAACCCCATAAGCAGGCCAAGACTGCAGCTAGGAGGACCATTGCTTTTGCTAAACACCAGAAGTGTGAGGCCCCCTGTGATTAGTTAGGGAGTAGTTTATTAATGTCCTAACATATTTTCTTATTATGTTGCAAGTTTCCAAAATATTTATTTAGTGAATTGAATGTATTGCGCAAGTAACAAAATCATCCCACGAATGAATTGCGCCCTTCTGTGTTGCAACTGCCTATGCGCCTGACGGAGGGTTAGTTATATGCCACAATCATTTATCATGTAAACAAATGTTATTGAAATAACCCATTTGGTTGAAGTGCTTCAGTCACACTTTTGCATGGTTTACTTATGAAATATAAATCATAAAGTATCACTTCCTCCGTCTTTTGTAGGGTGAACATTCGTCCCGGATTTCAGCTCTGCATCCCGGAAGGATATGCGTCCCAGAATTAACAGTTCGTTTAGTGATTTATCGAAACAAATTTAGCCTGTGTAGTATTTTCCCGTACAAATTGCTAATGTGGAGATGGGCAAGTGGAGTCCAGTGCGACCACCGGGTCTCCAATAAATTGAAAGGCAAAATTTACAGAAATGTCATTGGGCCAGCTATGCTGTCTGACTCAGAGTGTTCGGCAGTCGTGAAGAACCATGAAAGGAGGATGCAAGTGAGTGAGATGCGAATGTTTCTCTTGATGCGAAATATTTCTCTTTACACTCACTAAAAATTTAAAAGAAAATCCTTTTTCGATTAAACAAACATATTTGTGAATCATTATTTTCTAAAAGGAATTTAATAAATTGAAAATATAATCTCGACTTCAGCATTTATTTTTTTCTAATTATTTATTACCCTTATCCAACTATAAATATCATTGGAAAAAATAAATGGCGCTGCCACCCTACTTATATTTTAGAATGTGCTCTAAGGTACAAAAGGGTTGGAAACCCCTGGACTACATTAATGGCAGCTTGGGGGTGTGAAACATGTGATGATGAGGAAGTTATTACATCCATTATGGGACTGCAGGTGATTGATGGCGCCAGGAGTAGGGAAAGACTAAAACGGACGTGGAAGCAGGTGGTACAACGGGACATGGCGCGACGTTTGGGGTGGAGGGGAGCCTGGTGGGGGATAGACGAGAGTGGAGGATAAAAACTTGCAGTCCCCACGCTGCCACAGGCGTGATAATGGTGAGATGATGATGAGTATTGCTACATATGGATCGTATTATTTTTGGAGCCTTTCATTTGCGGCATTGGGCATACAGTATAAAATGATATGCCATTTGAAGCACATTTTTATGTGTGGGGAGTGACACATCAGCAAAATACAACTAAACATTTGTGCAAATTATTCATACTTTCAATATTTTAACAGCATTTGTGTGTTTCATCTTCATTTATTTAGTAATTAAATAATTTTTTGAAGACAGATTATGGAAAAGAGATTTTGAAAACAGAAAAAAACTTTTTTGTCCTTGGTTGACATGGGGGTCAACGGTTTGGATTGGCCTGCAGAAAAAATGGTCACTCTAATCTTTTGTGACATGAAAGGCTATTAATTGCCATCGTCTATCAATTGGCAGGTGACATCTGGGCTAACATCACAACTTAAACTCTATATGACGAAAGGTGCGCCCTTCATTTTCCTTGTTATAATGCCTAGTTTCGTATCACCACACTTCAACGCTAATCACGTTGCCACTGATGACATTTTGATGACGTTTTGTGCTAGTGCGTTATGAAGGAGCGCCAGCGCAATTCCTTAAGTGCAGCGCTTTATTTGGAGTCATGGCACGCCGCCGTCATGTCTTAGTTTATCCTCCGCCATTTTTCAAGCAGACAGCTCAACCGCCAGCCAATCAGAATGCAGCGCGACTTGCGGGACGCTGAGTTGACCACCTGTCAGTTCAACTACCGTTTCGCATAGCTGCTCTGCGGCGCCCCAAGTAGCACTGTGACGTCACCATTTTTTGTGCTGTGTAGTCTGATTCAACAGTAATAGCGTTAGCTACTTTTGACCAAAAACCACTTGTGTTGGTTTAGGGCAGGGGGGGGGGGGCGAACCTATGGCATGCGTGACAGGGATGGCACGTAGAGCAATTTTGTTGGCACGTGGCAGGTACATGTACAGGGAAACCTATAGTATACAAAGCCAAGCCAATCAGCAACTCCTAACCATATTCCCGCATATGGCAGGGTGGGGCACCCATCTTGTCCCTCTTAATGGACACAAGGGCGATATTACTGGACTGCCGGTTGCCGACCAAAGCTGCAACCCCTACGTTTATTTATCGGCGGTCTAGTGTTCGTTGGGGCATTCCACACAACGACGCTAGGGAGTGAGCTCCTGCACCTGAAAATTTTTACCTCATCTACCCGTTGAAAGTAGAGAGGGTTGTTTTACGTGCGAATGCAATCTTACACCACACGGGCCCTCTGCCCCCTTCCCCAAAAGAAGCCAGCCCGCCTTGGCCCAGTATCGAACCTAGAACTACTGACGCAGTTGCTGAGCGTACTACCAATCAATTGGTGAAATTTCCATTTTCTTGAACAAACCGGAAGTAAGGGTACCCCACTATATATTCCTTTAACACACTACTGTATCTGGCACGTTAGTAAATCAAGAACTACACTATAACTATCTAAATTTTTGGCACACCAGCCGAAAAAGTTTTGCCACCCCTGGTTTAGTGCAACTGTCAGAGATGTGGCTACTATTCTCAACTGTGGTGGCTGTAGGATTGATCTCTTTGTGTTTTGCATTTCAATTTTTTTTTTTATAAAATTTTTATAATTCTATTCCTAGTTTCTATTTCTAATGACATTCAGGGTGAAGTTAAATCTTTTGAATGCTTAGTGGCGTTGAATCCTGTGATTGAAGTGTGACAATAGAGTAGACATCAATGTTAGAAGTAGACATGAAAGGCACACACATGCAGTGAAATTTTTTTTTTTAAAAATTATAATTAACAAATGAACTTCAACAAGTACATTGTACAATGCAAGGCAATGGAGCTATAACATCACAACACATTGACATTTAGTATTTAACACTTTTCATATGATGCAAAATATTCAACTAAATAATAATTTGTCTAGTCGTTTGGTGCACCTTTTGAAAGTGAATGTCTTGCAGTGTTAAGGCTCTGTCAAGCACATTGAAAACCCCACCACTGTATTTAACATCAATCTGCTTGATGGAGCTATTACCACTAGTAGACATATCTTTTCTATTACTAAGACAAACTTATATTTCAATTAATTATTTGAATAATTAAAAATCCATGCTTCAGATAACAACAATTGAATTTCTGCATTGTTAGAGCTCTGTCAAACATATTGAAAACCCCACCACTGTATTGTAACATTGTGTCTGACAGAGCCTTAACACAGCAAGAAATTCATTTCTATTTATGTAAAGCATTGAATTTGAACTTAAATTAAATAAAAACAATAATAAATATTTATGTTTTTTAACTTACCATGTTTTCTTGTTGGAGCCATGAACCATGCTGCATCCTCCCACTGCAACTCTGCATTTCCTTTGTTCCTTTGTTTTTTGAAGGGGAAACCCCACTGCACATGAAAACATTAAGGTGGCAAAATATGATTCGATATGAATTGATATTTCAATATTTTTGCACCATCACCCAATGTTGGTAGACACACTACCATTTAACCCTCAAGCAGGCATGGCAAAGACAGTTACACCACTGGGCGCATGGTGAATCCTGTTCACCACTTGATATATAGCATGTTATAACTCCATTCACATGCTAGAATTGTTTCAAAATGACTTTTTTGGTACATAAATGTTTGACATGTATTGAAATGGCATTATAATGTAAAAAGTATGCTAATTATATGATATACATAACAGAATTATTGATGCTGAAAGATGTAATTTGTGGACTACTTGATTGCTCTTCACCACATGCATTGGTGAACTTCATTCACAATCTATGATATTGCTTTTCAACCCCAAAAACAAAAAGATGGCTGAAGGTAGAAACTTGAAATTAACCTGCGTCCTAGGAAATGTATCTATTTAAAGGTACCTAGAAGGGCGCTAGATTTTGTGTAGACTTGAAATTTTGTGCATGGTGAACTAAGTTCAACAATGCACCTGCTCATGGGTTAAGAGTCCAACTTGTCCTATTCAAGTTTCACCCCACTGCATAGGTCATAAACACTAACCATTTTATGGGTCCCTTTATAAACCTCCTCACTATTTACATCTCTCCCTCTCCTAAGTGCATCCCTAGCCCTTTGCTGGTTCCATAAAACTACCTTCACCTCCTTAGTATATCATTCTGGAAAAGTGCTATTCCTTATAGTCTTAGTGGAGACAGCTAGTTGTGTGCCCTCTTCTAAGATGGCTAGGACTCTTTTGCCAAGATTCCTCAACACCATATTTATTGACAATGGTATAAAAATCATTTAAGTAATATTCTAGGCATGATTTAAAATAGTCCAAATTGAATGGATTGAAATATTTACATGAAAATTGGAACTTAAAGCTTACTTATTAGAGAAAAGGATTTGTCTTGGTGAGAAGCTAAGAAACACAATTTTTGCATAAGAAAGTGTCATTTATTGTGGTCAGGTCAGAAAAAGCGGAGTTGGACATAGAGTGTGGCACGTATGAAGTACAGATGCATGCGCAATTCACAAGAATAAGCCTAACTGAAAAAATTACAATGCAATTATTGATCAAAACATTCAAAACTCTTAGTAATGCTACATCAATTTAATATATCATTACAGTAGGGTTGCCTTAATTGTCGGACCACCGACCGGGACATCCCCCCCTTAAAAATATTTTTTCAACAAAATGGCAAGAATTCATATTATAAACATTCATAGCTTTATTAAAAAATTCCATAATCTTTTCACTAACGCATTGAAATATAAAATATTTAAAGGACTGGGTGGGGGTAGAACTTCAAAAAATGTGCGCCCCAAATATTTTTAAATATTCATAATCCCTGACTATACATCTAGCTAGCAATTAGAAAAAGGTCCTCTCCTGGCCGTTTGACAATTACCTATCTTCAGTGGTTTAGCCAACTACAGATTGGACTGGCAGTATCATTTGCGCCCCTTTCAGGCAGTGAGGGGGGAGCAATTGCTGCATTGCCCCTCGTCTGGATCCGCCCCAGGGATCAATGGTGGATCATTCCCAAACAGTCAGTTTCACTGGCAAAATGTGATGTGCTTTCATGGACGAATCTGTACCAAATCTCTAAGCATGTACTGTATATGCGCAGTACTGAATGCAATGATATTATCAGAAAATAATTGTTTAACATGCGGAAATTTTAAATCGGCCGGGACAAATGGCTGTCGGACCGGGACACTGGGACACAGACTTCAAAACCGGGACATGTCCCGGTGTACCGGGACGTATGGCAACCCTACATTACAGTATTTGCCTCAACCTGCGAAGTGAGCTTTTGAGTAAAAATGGTTGCTTCTATCTTTCTAGAAACTTCATCATTCGACCTAGCAGGAAAAATCAGTCAATAGTTATTTTTTTCATAATGTATTTATTAAGGAAATAACAGAAAGATGTCATTTACATTTCTGACCGTAAATATTTTTGATCTCCTATCGAATTCCGAATGGTTAAGACTTGCTTTTCTGTGATATCGTTAAAACGACTTCACTTGTTGAATATTTTAATGTGTGATAGCTGGCCGCCTTCCTGGTTTTACATTGCTACAGTTATACAAAGCTACAGTTATTAGCTACAGTTATACAAAGGGAGAGCTCACTTCTGTTTCGGGCAAGAGCTGGGTCACTGGAGACGAAACAGAGGATGGCAAAGATCACAGGTGGAGAGGTGGGCTGTGGATTTTGTGGGGATCGAGTGGAGGATGTCAGGCATGTGATCCTGGCCTGTCCAGTGCTGGGCCACTGCAGGATGAGTTGGGGAACCCCCACCTTGGAAGAGGTTCTGGGGTTGATGGGTTCTGGTGTGGAGCGGCTGGAGTGGGTGCGAAAGGCAAAGGTACTCCTAGGGTGCTGGTGGAGATCTAGGTATATGGGCCTGGCATGAAAAATCTCGCTAGCAAGGTATCCGTCACAAAGGATTACATATTCATATTCATATTTGAGTTTTGCATGGGCTTAGGTTGAAATTCTGCAACCCATTTCTGTCTACTATTGTGTCCTTATTTTGTTATCCTTCTCCCAATAATTTGACCTTAGGTAAGTAGACGAAAAAACAAGTGTATGTGCAAACCATTCTTTCCACCCACGTAAAACACATTCGATGACCCTCTTCATATCACACCAAGCGTCAACGCACAGCATTCATTTTGAGATAAGGGAACGCTGCTGTGGTTAGTGACGTAGTTATAAAAATTATTGGTAAACAACATGCCCACAAAACCTGTTCTCCAGTTATCACTTGTGACGCCGTTTCGAAAGTAGACTAGTATAGTGCTATGCTAATCGTCGAAGGAGGACGTCAGGATAAAGTCCTCCATCTCTTTTAAATGACCTCTAAACTATAAATACTTAGGAATAAGGGTTATAGTAGGTGTGGTGTATTTTCTGGCTTGTAGTTCGGAAAAAAAGTAAAAACGTTAACAAAACTTGTCATTGGCGCCTCTTTGCAGCTTTGACAACTATGATAACCTCCTTTTATAGTACTCAATGCTGTTCTGTACAACATCAAGCATTTTTGTGTCATCATCATCAACAGCTCTACTAACCCTTCATAGTCTCAGTCTCAGAATAATGTTTGATACTTATTTCTGGCCGATTTTGGACACGTGAACAATCTGTTGGGCAGCATTTTAGGCAGCCTACTGCGAATCGGGTGGATAGATTGATTGATTGATTGATTGATTAGTTTATGGGTTGGGGTGTAAGCCAGGCAGCCATAACAGGTCAACCCCTTAGGAGGCTGCCCGCGGGAGACGAGGAGGTAGGTGAAAGGACGAGGAAGAGGGTTAATTTGCAGCACCCAACGTTCATTATCAACCACCCAAGTTGGTATTGACGTGGGTGTGCGCTGCTTAACTTCAGTGATCTAACGGGAACTGGTGTGTCCAACGCAACTTGGCCGCACTACGCAACTTGGCCGCACTACGCAACTTGG
>JAAFCE010006156.1:1308923-1335172 GCA_013389805.1 Trigoniulus corallinus | reverse complement strand
TGGCCGCACTACGCAACTTGGCCGCACTACGCAACTTGGCCGCACTAATCGTCTGAGTGGCTACCTCCACTAATGATTGTCCTTTAGTGTGTGTAGACCAGGCATGTCACCCTCGAGGTACCCCGAGAGCCACATTGGTAACAGCCGTTGTCATGCAGACCATGCAGAGTTGACCTTTTTTTTTTTTAGTAATTTTTTAAAAGTACAGGAGGACCACGGTGTAGAGTTTATTTGACCTGACAGTTGCCGAAATGGAATTTGATAAGTTTTAGTTAAAATATGGCACATGGCACCCCATTCCAACTACGCCCGGGGCAAATGCCCACCTCTCGTTACACCTCTGAGTAGCAGACTGTATACAGTATGTACTGTATACTACAGATAGCGATTGTGAGGACTGCAACTCTAGGCTTTAAGGACCGCCAGTTTGTCACCGCTGATGTAGACAGCTTGCGTGTCAATTGATAAACCCCCTGTTTAGGAGGCCCTGCTGGTGGCTAGTCGGATAAAATCTCCAAATGCCTGTAGACGCTTACTCGTCCACTACTGGGGCTTGGCCCAGCGACATGAGAATTTCAATGTCTAATGCTCTTCTGATGTAAAGTGCACCGCAACCTCCTTAATTGGAAAAATTTAACTAAGGATTTAACTAGTGTGGCGGCTCCACAGTGGTGGCGCCACACTAGTATAGTATAGTAGAGTAGTAAAAATACTACAAGCAGGCAATAATACAACAAAATGTCTTGGTTTAATGACTTAAAATGCTGAAAAAACATAATCTTACATCATCACCATACCGATATCTTGCCTGTGGCATGGTCGGTTCTGTGGATTCTAGCCCTAATCAAATCTGATCCAAGTCGGTGTGTACCATAAGAATGCTAAATGATCTCTGAGCAAACCTGAGAAACCCTTTTCCCACGTATGTCAGGGTCGGGTACCTATCTTGTCCCTCTGAATGGACACAGGGTGAAATATTGGTCATAGCTTTTCTGCAGCTGGTTACCAGCCAAAGCTGCACCCGTTACTTATTTATCGTCCGACTAGTGTTCGTTGGGGAATTCTACCGACGCCAGGGGGCGAGCTCCTACACTTTGAAATTTTTACTCATCTACCCGTTGCATAGTAGAGAGTTCTTTTACATTCAAGTGACCTCGTACACCTACATGGGACCTCGGTTTTACTTCTCATCCAAAAGAAGGCACACTCGTGGCCTCTCTCTCTCTCTCTCTCACACCTGAAAGATGACCCACCTCGGTCAAGTATCAAACCTAGAACTACTAATGCAGTTGCCAAGCGTGCTAACCACTACACCACCATGGCGGGTGCTAAACGATCCTGAGATGAAATTAAAGAAAATTAATCTTTGCTATTTTAAAATTAAATTAAATGGCTCAAAACATAAGAACGGTTAGAAATCTCCTAATTAAGTGGGACAATGAAGATTCTCCGATTTAACCCTTAATTCTTAACATTAGTCTATCAGACTACTCAAATGTCAAAATTCCATGGTTTTCTTAGTTTCCTGAAACACAGAATTTTGTGCCTCTGTGTACCTTCCTAATTATGGTACTAAAGGCAAATTGCACAAAAACCATGTTAATTTTCCTTTCATATTATTAATTATAATTATTAGCTGACAGACTACTGTGTAGTAACAGTGTATGTGCAAAACATTAAAAAAATTATAGTGATGAATGGGTAAATGGGTAAGTAGCTGAGATATGAATGCTGCAGTACATGAGTGGGATGTCAAGAGTTGATAGTCAGGAAAAGTATCCTAGAGAGGAGGAGGATTAGATAGGGAGCAGGTTGAAAATAGGATATGGTAGTGTAGGTGGCAGATGGTGACCTGTTAGGATACAACCAGGAGTGGAGGGCTAGAACAAGTAAAGAAGTCCATATTGAAAAAGAAGTTCCCCTCAGTTATAACTTTTGAAACCTTGATAAGGCCCTTTCTCTAACTTTTCTTTGAGTTACAAAATACTTATTGAAATTTCAAAACTGCCCTATTCCTCATTCTTTGCCTTTGACATTTACATATGGGACGACGTATGATGTTAAGAGAAATCCTTGAAGAACCTACTCCTGAAGAATGTCCCTCAACATCAAAACCTGAAAAACGGAAAATATGTGCATTTTGTTGAAATAAATTGAAGGGAATGGCAAGATATTGCTGCAAGTGCTGTTCTTGGGCTATTTATGGGGAAATATGTGTAGTGTGAAACCATGTAATTATTATAACTGATTTATATTTGATGTTTGTTACCTAATACTTTAATAATAAAAAATTTGCATTTGAATCACATTTTGAATTATATTAAATTAATAAACAAATAGGTAGTCTCAGGGACTACTGTTTAGTAACAACGTTGCACTTTGAAAAGGTTAGTAATTAAGGGTTAATGTACCATATTATAGCATCATCTTCTTACCCTTATCCCACCTGTGGCAGGGTCAGGTCAGCAGGTTTTAGCCTTCAACTCCCACCTATCTTCACCAGGTGCACATCCACTTCACATACTACCATATAATTATGGACACTTCAGTCTCCCCTTCCCCTTCCCTTTTGGTGGAATATATTGAATAGTACTCTTGGTGAAACTTGCCAGAGTACAAAGGGCAAAAACCAATGAATCTCATGGATACTTTAGACTTCCTCTATCTTGGTGTCTAATGATTCCAAGCAAAGGATTTTATGATTTTGGTCTTGTACAAGTTCATTAAAATGTGAACATTCCTTCCATTACTCAACAGCAAATGCTAAGGATGCATTGACAGGTGTTGTTGGTATCACATAATGCTTTTGAGTTACAGAAAACATATTCAGAACTTGTAGAACAGAAGGAAGGAAATTTATTGAAACTGTTGTGGATGGTGTTACACTAGCTTGCAACATTACTAATTTATTTTGTGATAATGATTCTGTTTGTAACTTTGATCCTGATATTGGGACTGTTACAAAAGTAGGGTGAGGCCTCTAATTGCATCACTGCCAAGTTCACCTAGAAAATTGGTGATGTCTTTGGGTGGCGAAAAGGACATAAAATTGATTAAGACTTCCCTGTGGGTAATCCCAGAGGGTCTCATGGACAAAAGGGAAGTAATGGCATGTGATAATCTACAAATTACTTGCAGATTGCAAGGAAAGCTGCACAGTTATAAGGAATCAAGGGATATCAATATGCCTGTCTCTATACCACAAAATTTTACTTGTGAAGGATTGGCACAGCTTAGGGAAAGGGGTGCTAGAGTGGTGCAAAACACACCCAGAAAATTTGTTGTAATAATTGGGGACACAGATGTAAGGGGGGGGGGGTTAATAGCTGGGCACTGCCAGATGGGCAAGAGAGAGAGGATGTTTTAGTGTTGCTTCCCTTCCTGATGCAAGGTTAAAAGACAAAGAATAGGATTGAGAGTGTAATGAAATGGGGAAAGGGTTGATTGTATGATGGTATTACAGCTAGGGTCCAATGACATAACCCTGCATAAACTTGCTGCTAACGTTCTTGAGGGAATTATTGATATAGCTAAGGAGGTAAAGAGATTCAGACCTAAGGCTAGGGTTATGGTGTGTCCTATTATTGAGTGTAATCTGGAATTCATGACTTCCAGGCTCAACAGTTTAGCAAATTCTGATTGTTCAATTGTCTTTTCCTTCCTTTTCAACGAATTGTGTCAATAAATATCATATAGTCGTGGCCTCAGGAAACCACCTAGCAATGACTCATAAAGAAACCCCCTCCCCCATCTAACTTTGCTCTTATTAAATATAAAGTGCCTATTTTGCATGCACTCTAAGCTACATGTGTGTAGCGAAACTAGGGAGATTTAGCAATGCTTTTTTTGAAACGTACATCACAATTAGCAGAAGAAAATGGAAACTCACAGGTGCATAGACCAGCTTGAGATGAGGGGAACATACGATTTGCCTGACCTATGGAGGGCCGTACGATTCAGAGTGTCATTTGAAACAATGCTTTTCATGCATATAGATGGCGCTCATTGCTCAAATGTTAGTTTGTGTGACATTATTCAGCAAAAATTCGTTCTGATGCTGATGTGTGCATACATTTTACCTACTACTAAATCTCCCCAATAAAGCAGCATTTAACCTAGTAACCTACATTAACAAAAAAAAATTTTTCATTTTCTGCAAAAATACATCATAATTGTTTATTTTTTGCATGATTTCAAGTTAGTACAACGTTTAAATTGAAAAGTGGCATCAATTTTGCATCACTGCCCAAGTGTTATACCATACCTCCCTCTACTTACAAACTAAATATTTTACTCTTACCTACAGCCACCATTTTAGAGTAAAGGCTCTCTCACACCATCATGAAACAATCAAAGTCACAGTGGGTTTTTTCATGGTGACTTATTCACATGAGAACGCTAACCATGAAGTGCAATGGTCATGGGTACACCACTGTCAAAATATTGTGCCTGCATTTGCAAAAGTGCAGAAATTTATCTAAAATTCCTACATGCATGGTTTTAGAAGTCATCATTGTTTGAATTTTGATAGAACAAGATGGCGTTCACATGAAAAACTTAATAGAATTAATGAGAACAAGCTGGTCAAAAAAGAATTTAAACTGAAGCATTGGCATGCATATTATTATTATTTTTATTTTCACCAATACATTTGGCAAAGCTTACGAATTTTGAGGTACAAATTCAGTAGGAAACATATACAATTAAGGCACTAGTTGTTCAGATAATAGGCATTTAAACAGAGCTTTCTGCACATGAATACATGAATGGCGACACTTGTATGCAGCACAATCAAAAACTGCAGACATGACTGAGTAAGGTAAATCATTCCAACTCTTGAAACAATTATATGGAAAAAACTTGCCAGAAATTTGGATATATATTTAGAGGTTTCAAAGGATAAACGCCTCTTTGGTCTCGTGACAGAAAGAAAGCAGTAATAGCATGAAATGGGTGAGAAGAAGACCGAATGGTGGCAGCCAGAATGCTAAGGTTAAACCACTGAAGGGTGCTAGGAAAATTTAGTACATGGAATTTATTACAATATTCAGTTGTTGTTGTTGTTTTTTGGAGTTTAAGGTCCCGTCAACTACAAGGTCATTAGAGACCCGTCCACTGTATAGTTCTGATGCATATACTGCACAGACACTACACTAATGCGACGATTATTGGGTATTAGCAGTACCCAGCTTTCCCGAGCGACCACCCATGTCAGTAATAACTGGGCTTGCGTTGCTTAACTTCAGTGATCAGACGAGAACTGGTGTGTCCAATGCAACTCGCCGCTCCTACAATATTCAGTCACACTGGCACAAGTGGGAATTTTTAGAATAATTCTAAGAATTCTCTTAAAGGATGTTTTTAAGGCCATAATTGCAGCTTTGTTAACTGATGACAGGAATGCAGATGAGTAAGAGAGTACAGGTAAGACCTTGGCCTGAAACAAGGTGAAAAGAATATTATGGGGTAGGAAGTGTCGGAGGTGAAGAAACAGGAAAACAAAAGTGTTTAGTTGACTAGTTAAGGAGTCAACATGATGTAAAAAGACCAACTGAGGGTCAAAGGTAATCCCTAGTATGGGCAAGGCATTCGAGCAGACCTTGTCATTAGCAAGTTTACCAGATCTCAAGAAAGTCATCATGATGGTTTTAGAGTCATTTAGCCTTGTACGATTACAAGAAAACAAGTCATCCAGTGCTTGGATATATTTTACCAGTTCCAAAAGAGTATTAGAAAGAGAAGATGGAGAACAAGAGAGCCCAAAGAAATTTTCATCAGCATACATGCAGCTGAGATGATGGTTTAGAATGCCAGCTACTGGCGAGGTTGCAATGTTGTAAAGAATGGGTCCAAGTACAGAGCCTTGCAGAACACCTCTCAGGACAGGGACAGTGAACTCGGCATTCTTCAACTGTACAGTCCTGTTGGAGATTATTGATGCTATAATGTTGCATAAAGGATTCTTGGGAAGAGCTTGCTCTAGGAGATAGATGAGATTGTTATGATCAACAGTATCGAAGGCTTTGGAGACATCAGTTTTTACAAGTACAAAGATTTTGGAAATATCTAAGGAGTGCACAATCTGCCAATAAATAGCAAATACTGGGAAAAGGACAGGAACTCCTGGTCGAGCACTGTACTGGGTAAGAAGAATGAACCTATTTAGTGGAGCTTGTACATGGACCAAAATTCACGTCTCTAAGATCTTCAGCAAAGGGGAGACTATTGTAATTGGGCAAAAACTGGATGGGGTGGAAAGGGGTCCAGATTTGAAAATTGGAATGACAAAGGAGTTTTTACAAGCACTGGGTACCTGAGCATAAACAAGAAATTGGTTAAGAAGGTGAAGCAAGGGAAGCAAATTGGTTGGGGATAAGGCCTTTAGCAAGGGTGAGGGTAGTGAATCGGGAACATCCACAGGGTGAAATTTAAGATGCTCGACAAGAGTGAAAAGATCTGCATGAGTAAGAAGAGGAGGTAGAGAAGACCCATTAGGGGGTGGCAATGGTGAAGTAGGCTGGGATTCCTCTCATTAAGAGGATTTGTAATAAACGTTAGAAATTCTTGAGATAACTGAGAAGGGAAGTAGTTGTTTCTGTAAGTACAAGAGTTAACAGTTGGCAAATTTGGTTCAGGGGCATAGAAGGAGTAATCAGACCATATTTGGCTAGTCTGACTTGAGCCTTAAAATTCCACTTGGTCTGTTTATATGTTAACAGTGAAGCATGAGACCGATGTTTTAGATACCATTGAAACTGAGAATTGCATAGTGCTGATAGGGCTGTTAAATATCCATTCCACAAACTTTTAGTTGCACCATGGTTCGAGACTGGTTTGCTAGGACAGCACTTTGCTGTGGCTGATAGAATTATTGAATAAAAACTGGATGCTAGGAGATTGGGATCTCTAGAGGTGTAAAATTGAACCCAGTTGTGAGTAGATAAGAGATGGTTGAATTTTTCTACATTCAGTTTCTTAAAAAACAAAGTGGAGCGAGAGCCCCTAGTTACTGTTGGATATGCTGGCTTAGTCAGGTGTATGTAAAACCCAGCTATGATCAGTTTATGGTCGAGTCGGTGGTCAGAAAAGCCGGCCATACACATGCATTCTTTTTAACACTTTTGGCACACCAGATGCCAAAAACGACAACTAACACATGTGTTATGGGAGGAGTGCATACCACATTTTTAGAGTGAGAGTTGGAACCACATGTGTAGATTGGCAAGTGTTTGGAGTGTGTGCTTGTAAGGGGCAAGAGTTTTGGAGTGTTATAGTTTTGCAGAGAAGATGAGGGACAGCAGATCACAGACAAAAGAATTCATGGTGGAATTTGTAGAGCTCCATCAGTATAGCCCTCACTATTATGGAAGGTTAAGAGCAAGGACCATACAAACCAAAATTTAAAAATTAAAGCATATAATGGTTTGGTGGAACTTTGTAAAAAAGTTAACCCCAAAGCAGATAAAACTTTTGTGACAAATAAAATACATAGGTAGATAGTGAAATAAACAATTAAATAGTGTAATACAGCATAGCAATAGCACTTTTTTTTATTGTCTGGCATTCATTTGTGAAGTTACAAACTCACATGCTGCTCCAAACTTTCCAAACTAGATGGAAATCCAAGCATGCATTCTTGGGATCTGCAAAATGTACACTTTTACTCCATTAACATGAATGCAAGCATTTTACATTCTTAACCTGCAGTTTAAGCATGTAGTAAGCTTCATGTGTTAGTGGGTTTATAAATGTTTGGAACGCCACATTCCAAATATGCATCCTTGAAGTGTGACACTCCAAGTCGGCATGCCTGAAGTGTGTGTGTATGGCCAACTAATGAAGAGATAGATTGGCTAAAAGAACTAAGGAAGAAATGTAGATTTGATCAATAGTAGAAGCTGATGACGATGAGACTCGGGTTGGATCCGAGATAATAGGAGTAAGTGAAATAGGGAGATGAGGCGGAAATGGATGAAGACCATGCAAGTTAGGAGACGGAGATAACGAGTCGGAATTAAAGTGTCCAACAATGAGAAGAGGAAGATGTGGGACTAAATATGGTGTTAGGTGTAATGAGAGCTCTTGAAGAGAGATATAACAAGGACTATAAACTGCCCAGACATGCCAGAGCACACCAGACAGGAAAAGAACTATCCCTACAATTTCTAGACCCTTGCTAGAAATTATTTGCAGGAGTGAAGGATTAGTGGAGGAGAGGGCATAGAGAGCCATGCCACCCCCTCTCGTTACCCTATCTGCCCTAAAGAGGGAAAATTGAGGTATATTGACTAGTGCATCCTGTATAGAAGAAGAAAACCAGGTTTCTGAGACAGCAATCACTTGGGGGTGAAGACGCTGCACATATTCAAATAGTAGATCCATTTTGTAAAATAATGATCATGCATTCAGATATAGAATATAGAATGATGGATTCACGTTTGAACTATTCTGCATAGGAGGCTGCCAGAACTTCTGAGGGTTAGGGAGGCTGATTTGAGGCACTTTCCTGATAAGCATCTTCAGATAGAGTTGGGTTTTTCTTCTAAAAGTGTGTAGAAGTATGCCCCATGGCCATAAAATAGGGTCCAGAAGATTACGCTCACGATCACTAAAGATCCTCAGGAAGACTGACTTGCAGTAAGCCCATGCAGCAAACTTTTTTAAACTTCACCTGGTATTTAAAAGAATTGCATTTTAAACACGTGGTCCTCAAAAAAATCCACCAAGACAATTCTACATTGGCCACTTAAGGGGCGCAAATTTGTCGTTTTGCCCGGGGTGGCATAACTGCTAGAGCTGGCCCTGAGCTTGGGAAAACCGGATGCTGTTAATACCGAAAAATCGTTGCAGTAGTGTAGTGTCTGTGCATTCCCTGCATAAGATCTATGCTGAGGATGGGGCTCTAATGACCCTGCAGTTGAATGGCCCTAAACACCAACAACCAGGTAGCACACCAGATCTTCCATCTTACATAATTAATGCTAACTGAAAAGTTTGACTGTCTAATATGTTATTTGTTTTTTAACTAAGGTATGTGGCATGTCTGGACGCAGCTACACGTTTGGGGACCTCCAAAACTTTTCCTCTCGCATGGGAAGTGCTCTTAAACGACGCGGATTTATGAAGGGAGACGTTTTTGCCATCATATCGCCAAACATTCCAGAGTTTATCATCACTTATGTGGCCGTAGCTTCTATTGGAGGAATTGTTACAACTGCAAATCCTTTGTATACAGCAGGTACAGGTTTATTTCTTAATAAATACAAAATATTTAATGATGAATTTTGCTTGTCGATGGAGTAATTTAAATGCGTAGAATTTGCGTTGTAAAGTATCCCAAAGTAAACTTCATCCTGATTTATGCCACTTGTGGTAATCATACTTTCCTCACCCATACAGCAAGCGAAAAAATTTTTATTGCATCCTCCTTGCATTCTGGTGAGCTAAGTTCTCTTTCTTGCCATGAAAACACCTGATGAATTATTTCTCAGTACCATCATGCTCAGTTGCTTTGAACTCCAGAACCATGCCAAAGACGGCAACCTATTAATGCCTCAAATGGAATGGGCCCATTAGACAATAATACTGGTTATTTAAGGCGGTCACAACTTTCTAAAAGGGCAAAATAATTCAGAAACAAATCATTGAAATGAAAAATTATGCAAAATGAAAAAGTAACTAACTTTAGCAATTCACTGCATGAGATCAGTTTTGATCGTTTTGTGAATCCCTTAGAGCAGTGGTCGACAAACTGTGGCTCTTTGGCCCATTGAATGTAGCTCTTCCACAATTGGCTGTGTTGGTGGGTAGGCATGCACAGCAGTATCGTTCGAGTGACTGAGAACGTGGCACAGACGGCATGTGGCACTGGGGAGGCATGGTCGACTAAGGCCCTTTGTGCACTGCTGCAATGCAACTGAAATGCAATGGAACCAAAGTTAATTGCAATGTCACTTTCGTCCACAGATGCAACTCTTTGACAATAATTGCACTTATGATCCTGAGTACATCAGATGATGAGAGCATTGTGTGAATTGCTTGACAGTTGCAATGAAACTGACATTCTTAGTTTCAACGCAACTCATACCAAACTAGGAATCATTGGAAACATCAAACTATCATTGGTGGAAGTCCATATCATTCACATAAGTAAGGCTAGCATGCATCTAAAATGGAACTAAAGTTCGATTATTTTCCATCTGACTTGTAGTTGCATTGTGGCAGTGGACAAAGGGCCTTAGGCATGAGTTGAGTAGGTCGTTCAGCCAGTGCTTGTCATAACAAAAGTATCTTCTTGAAGCAGAAAGTTACTTGCATTTTGCTAACCAGCCTGGACATTGCCAGCATTATGGGTGTGCGAACTGTGCAAAGGCACAGGGCCCTGTGCATTCAGATTAACGAACCTATTGGTAGAAGGGCCCTACTTCATTACTTTGCACAGGGCCCAACAAAATATAGCACCAGCCGTAACCAGCCATTTCCAAAAATTTAATTTTTATCAATAAATGAGATCATTATTAAGTTAATAAATAGTGTTACTACCTAGTTTAAGTTTAAGAAATTTGGCTTGATATTTGGCTCTTTTGATTGGTGAGTTTGCAGACCACTGCCTTAGAGGGATGATTTTCAACCTTTTTTGGTCATGGTACACTTTTAATAACACAATAAAAGGTAATAAAACCATTACAGTAAAACACGGTTATAAAGTTTTGTTGGGGACCAAGGGGAACAAACGTTATAACCGTTAAAATGATATGCTTTTTTTGTGCTTTTCCATCCATAATACTTATTGGATTGAATATGGTATATGCCAGGGGTGGCCAACTTTTGTGTACATAAGATCTACTTTTTATCTGAAAAATGTGTCACGATCGACTTCTTATATTAAAAAAGTGTCATGATCGACTTGTTGTCATAGGCGTAGTCAAAGTGGGGGGGGGGGGGAGTTTCAATATTAAACCCACCTCAGTCCAGTATTGAACCTAGAAACACTGATTCACTACATAACTGAGGCGGGTCTTAAGTCAGCACATCACGAGTGATCAACCAAAATTGGCTTCATGATCGACTGGTAGATCGCAATTGACTTCTTGACCACCCGTGGTATATGCGATGTAGTGGTAAAACAACATCATGTGGGGGTGCAAAACTGATTTCTCTATAGTCTATGTACAATAATCAACAATTGATGATTACTTGATGGTGGATGGCTGCTTCCACCTCTCGATGTTGAGGCACACATATCCTATTGGTATCTTGACTGACCTCTACACAAGCTCATTGTATTTTGTCACAATTGTTGATAGCTATTTTGAGAGTGGTAATAGAAATCCCAAATTTTCTTACCACCTCAATTCTAGGTCTCTTGTGCCATTACAACTAAAACCACACATTAGCAAGATTGAGTGGTCTGTTCGTGTACAATGTATGTAATGCACAGGTTATGTTGTACATTCTGCACATATGCAACATTCCTAATCTGGGCATGTGCACATATGGTTTGGGAGTTTTTCATATCCATGATAGGATATGAAAAACTGCTGCCCACCAGGGTCTTGCATACGTTATAGCCATTAGACCCTCTACCATTAAAAAGCCATAGGCTTTGCCAGGACCAGCCCAAGCAGACACTAGAGCTGTGAAAACGTTGTAGCTATGAACGTTATAAACGTGTTTTACTGTTTATCTAAAATTTAAAATAGGACTGTACTATCAAGTCCAACTAAGAGAAAGTATTAAATTAAAACAACGTAACTTTTTCCATTGTCCTTGATGAGTTGTCCTTCCTTACTCTTCAGAGTAGCTGGTTGGTAATATGTCGGGAGCGGCAAGTTGCGTTGGACACACCAGTTCTCGTCTGATCACTGAAGTTAAGCAACACAAGCCCAGTTAGTACTGACATGGGTGGTCGCTCGGGAAAGCTGGGTACTGCTAATACCACAGAACATATATATATAAAGAAGCGACACCTAAGGTTGAGAAATTCAACCTAAAATGAGCGCCACCACGTTTGAGTATTAGAATTAAACAGCAAAGCATGGTTAAAACCTCTATTTTTTTTGGTGCAAAACCTGTAGGATGACGTGGTGTAGTTAGTAAGGCGCTGGGCTACCAATTTTATGTGATGTTCTTTGGGATCAAATCCCAGTTAACGTGTGCTTTTTTTTTATTTTTTTTTTTTTTTTGTAACGTTCATGAAGGACGAATAATGTACAATACCCACAGAAATAAACTGAAATATAATTTAATAACAGAAAAAACAGAGGCAGCAAAACCAGTAAAAACTACAAACATACTATGACTAACAACAGAATACAAAGATTAAAAGCAACTTAGCATCAGTATCCTGAGTAGAGGTCCAATCTCCTTCCTGTGTACCATGCTGGTGGCAGGTCTGAAGATGCTATCCTGTTCACATCTTCCCTTGCAGATAATTGAAAATGTTTTTGGAAAGATCATCATCATACCATTATCCTACCTGTGGCAGGATTGGGTTGTTCTAACACCACATACTACTGCCAAACTATAAATTCTGGCTGGTAAATTAATGTTTTGTTAGGTTTAATATTGCATGGTGTCTCACCTGTTGCACAATATCTATAATGCAACAAGAGTGAGGCTCATGCCACTTTGTTGTAATTAACCTTCCAATAAAAAGTTTTGATTGTTGATGTTTCAAGCAACAAGCTACACAGGAAGGATATCAGATCTCTTCCTAGGATATCAAAGTTAAGTTGCTTTTAGTCTTTGTATTCTGTAATTAGTAGTAGTAAATTTGTAATTTGAATTAAACAACAAAAATGCACATAGCAATTCAACAGTTAATACAATGGCAATGAAATACATTGGTTTTTCTAAATGTTTGTAACTTTTGTTTCCAGGCCAAACTATTATATTTTCTACTAACAATACAATTAAACTTTTTACACCTATTATAAATTACAATTCGACCTAGGAATTTCCATACAATACAACTTAACATTTTACTATGTTCAACACAACCTATTAATGTGCTGTTCACTGAATGTGAAGCAGCACTCACCAAGAAATGGTTCACCCTTTCATTATGAAAGATATCCCAGGCACTTTTCAACATAACTTCTGTGCTTTTTCCAATAAATTCAGTGAAATTCTCTGAAGGATGAATCAGGGCTGTTTGTTCCTTATATTCTTTAAGTAATAAAAAATTTGGTGATTCTACAGTGTCATTCTTTATTGATACTCTCAGACACTCATTGCAGTCCATTACTAAAATGATTCTTTTTACAATATACCCAGCAACATACTCTGTTGACTGCCTAGCAATGCTTAACACATCTGACTCACTAAAGTTAAGGGTCAATTGTTGCATGTCCTTAGTATTGTATAATGAGGGTAAAATACATTGTGATTGCATTAAATTATTGTTGTGGAGTTCCCTTCTCTTAGTGCTGTGTTTTAAAAAGGTCTTCAAATTTGATAAGATGTTGTTATCATCCTCCTCACAATTAAAATTCCTAACTGCAAAATTTGAACATAAGTTGTTGACAATTGTGGTTTTAAATGCAGCTACAAAATGAGATGCAGTAGGGCTAACACTGGTAACTCCTAACTGTCGAATGGTTCCAAAAAAATTTTCAAGAGGGTCCTGGTTTAAATGTCTCATATTTAAACTATTAAAGCCTTGTTTTTGTAAATCCAACCATAATTTCCTAACAGCCCTTATGTTATGAACCCAGCCATTTTGACAAGGAGGATGGGACACTTTTCTATCATTTTTTGCTAAAAACTCCATTTTCCCTAAAATGGGGAAAGCATCATCCCAAAATTGTTGATGTGAGCTTCCCTTTCTAAGCCAACATTTTAAAGCCTTCCCATCTAATATGTCTGGTGTATGTCCATTGAAAGAGTCAAAAAGGCTATCCATTAACTTAATAAATGCAGCTGTGTGTGCTGCTTCAGGTGGTAGCCTCTTGGAATCAACCATGAACCTGATTCCTGCATGCACAGTGTGGCTGAATGTTTGGGCTGCTAGCTTAACTTTCATTTTCATTTTATCAGAGGGATATATATGTTTATCAGTAAGTCTATAAGCTTGCTTGAAAAATTCATTATCCTTATGAAAAAATTCTTCTATGTGACACCATTTTGCTGTCCCCCAACTATCCTTGCTGACTTGAAAATGAATATCTTTTTCCTGAAATCTATTCCTAATACTTTTCAACAGGTGTGGAGCATCAAAAAAGTAAACTATATCCTTCCCATTAACTTGAAAGAAGGGCCCTGGCCTGTCTCTAACCTTATCAGCTAGTATCTGTAGAGCTTTCACATTTGTTGCTAACTGATCGCATACTGTTGCAACAGGAATTAACCCAATGTTTTGTACAGCTGATATGATGTGCTCTATTAAACAGCTTAGCTTGCATGCTGTTATGTTTCTTGTGAAATAAAATGCATATGACTGTTTCCATTTTCTGTTAATTCCTTTTAGCATGAATACCAGAGCATTTGTTGCGCATTGCTTGGTCCTGCCCAGATGGCCATAATCCTCATACCCCTCAATGTTGTCCTTATGCTGATTGTAAAATAGCCCTTCATGTATTGCCATTTCATCAAACATAACTATGCAGTATTTTGATAAGGGACCCATTCTAGCAACCCTCTTTCTAAGGTGGTCATCTATTTCTGGATTACAACCACACTGAATGTCAAAATTGCTAAGTGCTCTTTGCAGAGTTCTTGGTGATGGCAGGTCAACCAGTTTTCTGAGAAACCTGTAACTCTTAGGGCTCATCTTATAAATCGAAAGAGCAAATGCCTTGTCATCCAGTCCCCACCGCCTTCCCCTTGGTTTCCTCATAGAATGTCGTATTTTACTACTTAACAACTGGGAAATAACATCATGGCCACCCCCAGATATATGCTGTATTAATAGATCTTTGTTGCTAAAAACGTTCCTTAAATATGCTAATTTTTTCCTTACATTTGAGTTCTTGCTGTGTAATTGCCGAACAATTGTCCTGCATTTGCGTATGCCAGCCAACAGTCTTGCTTTACGTGGTGTAACTTCAGCCCTCTTCAATTTATACTCCCTTAGAAGTGACGTTCTTGATTTTGGGGTCCCACCCTGAAAAGTTAAGTTATGTGACATGCCTGGTTGACATCTATTCTGAGCTTCACATTCTTGATCAGGTTGTGCTGCTGATGTTGAAGGTAAATCACTTTCATCTAGTGATGGTGGATCACTTGTAGTTGTTGATGGATTGCTTGATGATGGGTTCTGTGTGGTAATTGGTGGTAGTGATGCAGGTGTGGGGCCATTCAGTGTTGGGACAGCTGAATTGCTTAGACATGTCCGGCGTGGATACTTTAGCAAATATTGAGGCTCAAAATGGTGTGAGCAAAGTGCAGACTTTGCAAGTATCTCTTTGCCACACTCATTAAGAGCACTATAATTGCAAAACTGTACCCACTTTTTACATCTGTAATGAAAAAAATGTATGATAAAAGTAAAAGTAAACATTATGTATGCACATTGCTTTTGAAATTCAAGCCTTTTTCCCCATGCAACACCTAGTAAATCATATCATAGTGATTACTAAGTCATTGAATAGAGCAAATGGTTCACATGTCAATAAGGCACTTATCAGGGGTGGATCCAGGGGGAGAAATGCAGCAATGCTCCCCCCTCAGTGCATCAATGGGGCACATATTTTAACAGATGCACGTTTCATCTTTGCAACAGGCTACTCCCTTTTCTATACTGCCAGTCCAATCTGCAGTTGACTAAACTGCTGAAGATGGGGCATTGTCATAGGGGCAGCAGAGGCCCTGTTAACAATGCCAACTTGTAAGGGATTCCAAATATTTCAACATATTTGGGGTCACTTTTTAAGTGCTCCCCCTGATCTGCCCCTGGCACTTATGCAGTATACACCATATATGTTTTCCAGCCATTCAAAAAGTTACCAGTATAGTGCTAACCGAGGGGCTCCCAACCTATTTGGGCAAGCATTGCTATCCATAAAAAGGAACTCAGAGCCTACTACACACCCAAAAAGTCGTACATAAGACGAAGCAGTCCACAGATGGGTGCATATGTACCCACAGGCGAAGGTTTGGGAATCCCTGGGCTAAGCTTATTGGTAAAACTAAATAACTAAAAATTCTTCAAAATTAAAAATAAATATAATAGAATTCCACTAACTGTATTAAAATTTAATTATTTCCATGCAGATGATTAATATATGATGGGGTGTATTCTGCATAAGTGTGCTATTCATAATTTATTTTAATTACAAACGCATGCAATTACACCTACCTTTCTTCATCCTTTACTGGAAACAAAAATATAGATCGCTTCTCTGATGTTCCTTGGCAACTTTTGAAAACACATTTTCTTCCAGGAGCCATTTTTGGAGATTTTTTTAGAAAAAAAGCAAAATAGCACGTGGTTTTTAAATGCCTTGCAAAGTTTTTTAAATGTTGACGGTCGTGATGACGTTTTTGCCAATACGTCATGATGAATCACAAGCGATCCGATATAATTAAATATGATTCGATAATGACCACAGCGCCACCACGTTTGAGAATTTTATTTACAAATAAGGGATTAGGTGCCCCCGTAGAGGTGACGCCCCACTGGCTAATACCCAATAATCGTCGCATTAGTGTAGTGTCTGTGCAGTATATGCATTAGAACTATATAATGGACAGGTCTCTAATGACCTCGTAGTTGATGGGACCTTAAACTCCAACAAACAACAACAATTGGTAATATGTCCTTAGTAAGGGTTGCACCTGTTGAAAATGTTCTTTTTCTTTAGGTAGGCACTTAACGTTTCACAAGAAGGGTCTTGCTTTTTCAAGGGCCTTCTTGCCTCTCAAGGTCCTCCAAGACCCTCCTTGCAAAACGTCGGTGCCTACCTAAAGAAAAAGAACATTTTCAACAGGTGCAAACCTCACCAAGGACCTATCACCAACCAGCCACTCAGAAGAGAAAGGAAGGACAACTCACCAAGGACAACAGAAAAAGTTGTTTTTTTAATTTAATAATTTCTCTTAGTTGGACTTAAGACCTGCTGTGGTGGCATAGTGGTTAGCACACTCAGCAGCTGTGCCAGTAGTTCTGGAGTGAGGTGGGTAGGCTTCTTTCAAGGCAAGAGGGAGACCATGAGTGTGACTTCTTTAGGATGAGTAGTAAAAACATGGTCCCGTGTGAGTGCACGATGTAACTTGCATGTAAAAGAACCCTCTCTACTATGCAATTGGTAGATGAGGGAAAATTTCCAGGTGTAAGAGCACATGGTCCCATGTGAGTGTACGATGTAACTTGCATGTAGAAGAACCCTCTCTACTATGCAATGGGTAGATGAGGCAAAATTTCCAGGTGCAAGAGCTCATCCCCTGGCGCCGGTAGCATTCCCCAATGAACACTAGACTGATGATAAATAAATGTAGGGGTTTAGCTTTGGCCGGCAAACCAGATGCAGTAAAAACTATGACCAATATACACCCTGTGTCCATTAAGAGGGACAAGATGGGTACCCGACCCTGCCATAGGCGGGACTAGGGTTAGGAGTTGCTTTGTTGCTCTTAGTTGGATTTGATAGTACAGTCCTATTTTAAATGTTACACTTTTAATAATTTAAAAATTTGGCAGCACACTAACAATGACACATTTGAGGGAACACGAACTCCTAAGAAAATATATATGTAAGTTGTAACCTAACCCCAAGCAAAAACTTGCCTCAGTAGCACAGTGAGTAGCACGTTCAGTGACAGCATCAGTAGTTTCGTAGAACTCCTGAGGGTGTCTTTTTTGTATGGGAAGTAAAACCGAGGTCCCCTGTGGTGTACAATGGCAGCTGAACAGGAAAGAATCCCCTCTGTTATGGAACGAGTAGAGGAAGAAAAATTTCCAGGTGTAGTAATTCCAGTGGAATGTTCCAATGAACCTCAGAAGGCAATAAATAGTGTAGGAGTTGCAGCTTTGATCAGCAACCGATTGTGGGAAAACACTGTCCAATATATCACCACTGTGTCCATTCAGTTAGACAAGAGGGGTACCCAACCTTGCCATACATAGGAAGAGGTTTAGAAGTTACTTGTAATCTGGCCCTGTGCACACATCAAGTGGTTGACTAGTAGTGTGAACTGTAATATTCATGCCCATGCTCATATTCATATCGATGCTCCTAGGAAGGTAGAACCGATCCGACGTCACTTATGTATGGGTATTCACAGTGACAACATGGGCACAAGCCTGACTCCTGGTGCTTTATAGTTATTGTGCAATAGGTCAGACACAATGCAATAGGTCAGACACAAAACACAATGCAAAGCATTAATTGACCTGCCAAAAATTTTTATTTTCGTTGTACAATGTGGTGTTGTAACAGTGGGGTAGGCCATCATCACCCCATAGACAACTTAGCCAATATTTCCTGTGGGTTCCAGACACCTGGCTTGGGTGCCCCCAATCAGAGCAGGATCAGTAGATCTGAGCCCCGGCCCTGTCATACAGTAGGTGGGATAAGGGTATGATGGTGAAGATTTGCAGTGGCAGCACATTGCATGAATCTCATGTCATAGTGGTGGAGAATCACTGCCTTATGCCTAGTTCCATGGCACGTGACATGAGAGGGAATAGCGCCTGAGCAGACGACAAAATTATGACATCAACCACAGATGCTAGGAGAAATTGTGCCCTTTGTGGTTCTGTGGCAGGCGAGAATTCATGCAAAGTGTAAATGTTTCCAAAAATACCTGTGAGCTGGCAACCACAGCACAAGAATCCAACTGCCAATGAAATTTAAATAGCAAACGTAGTTCGAAAGGTAATAGCCAATGAAATGCGTGCGACAGTTGTCAGCAAGAAATGCAGTTGACTACCTCTCAACTCCACTATGGTGGCAAAAAAGTTGAGTTCATACATCATCAGTTTCTGTGGCATTTTGCCTGCTCGAACGCGATTTATGCCTTTGTCATGTGCCACGGAACCAGGCTTTAGTGGGTAATCAGGAATCAACTTCCCTCAAAAATTGTAATGGAAAATTGTAGTTGTCTGTTTGGTCTGTTTGAGTACATCAGAATGCCTTTTGGATTATGGAATGAAGCTCAAAAATTCCAATGGTTTATGGACATACTGGAAAATCTCACGTAAAGTCCACACCTCAAATATAGTCCGCACCCATCTATAGTCTGCATTAGACATGGGTATGTTTCAAATATAGTCCGCACTCATGTATAGTCTGCACTTTCAAATTCCTACTGTAGCCAGCGGCGCAACTTGTAAGGGGAATGGGATCAAATGAATTTGAACATGAAATGTCAGATTGCCCTGACGATGAATTTGAAATGTGAAAGATTTTATATTGCATTATCATATAAATAAGAACGTACAGTGTAAAATCGTGTTGTTAAGTGTAATAAAATGTTCAGAAAATGAAGAGCAGTTTTCATTAAGAACCCTGGGTTTCATTTATAGTCCGCACTCATATATAGTTCACCCTCACATATCGTCTGCACTAAATGACCCCATGTTTCTCATATAATCCGTGGGCACTTTGCAAGATTTTATGGTAGTTCTAGGTGCTCTTCCCTTTGTCTCATGGGGAGTGAGGATGATGAACACCATGTACCTCATTTATGCCAAGATTTTGAACGTTTGCAAAATTATGGGTTAAAGTTAAATCTCTCGCAGTGTGAATTTGGAAAATCTTCTTAGGAATTTTTAAGTCATCAAATTAATTCTAAAGGTATCAGCCCTCTATCACAAAAAAGTTGAGGTTATAAAATATTTTCCTTGGCCTGAATTGAGTCTATCGGTTCGTCATTTGTTGAGCCTTATCAATTTCTCCATCATTGCACATTGTGCTTCCAATTCTTCAGCCATTAGACGCTATGTTGTGTGGCAAAGCATTTAAAATGCAAAATTGTCCTGGTCTCCTCTAATCAAAAGCCCATTTCTTCAGATTAAGGATGCACTTTCTGATGCTATCCATTTAGCTCACCCTAACCCTATCACTTTGATAGCCTTATTTACAGACGCCTTAGGCGACACAGCTGGTGCAGTGTTGCAGCAGTTGCTGTAGAGGGTGAGTGACATCCATTAGGCTTCTTTTCCAAGAAGTTTAAGCCCTTGGAGAGGCAGTATAGTACCTTTGGGAGAGAGTTTTTAGCTGTGTATCTTTCCATCACACACTTTTTGTATTTTCTGGAAGGACAACACTTTATTATCTTTATCGATCACAAAAGTACTGATATATCTGAACAACATGTAGCTATGATAAAGGAACATAAAGAAACTTTTGTAAATGGGCACTTAATGAAGTGCAAAATGGGGTTTTTTTTTTGAGACCACGACTATACATTGTAGTTATCACAAAATTGACATGGGCCATACTGGCTGCATTACTGTAGAAAACTATTCCTCATCTCAGTGAGCAGCATTGTGTTGCACACAGAAGATCTGGCACTCACTAATTCGTGGAAGGATAATAGTTTGATGAAAACGTTGATGTGCTTGTTTGTAATGTTTATACCTTATTTAGTCAATCATCAGCTAAAACTTTAGCACATTTTTATTTAAATAAAGTAGAGATACAGCATTGTCAAAAACTCTGTCCCTTCCCCAAGTCTATTGAGAAATCTAAAAATGGTTACACAGAAGAAATAGGAAGTATGTGGGTCTCCAACCGATGGTGACTTGTATGTGACCATCATCATCATCTCATCCTTTCTCCCGCCTGGGGCAGGGTCATCTGTGGGTTCTGATAATAATGGCAAGTTAGCTTCAGGAATTTGGTTCCCCAGCCCTAGCACAGCATGGCATCTGCTGATGCAGATGACACATTGGAGGACGATGGGAGTAGCAGAAATAACGTGAGGTCAAGCTCAATAAGCAAGCCTCACACCATCCACAGCTCCCGAATTCCACAGCCCTACCATGGTCCTTGGTGACAAGATGAACCCCTTGAAAAGGCAATATTTTCCTTCTACACTGCTTTGTAAAATTGTCCAAATTGGCCAAAAATCGCAAGATCACATACGAGGTGTGTCCCAAAAGTAAGTGTACTGATGTTTTATTTAAATGAATATCAGTCTTACGCAAAATTACAAGTTGTCCCCTTCAAAGTATGATCCCTGGGAAGTCACACAGTAATTCCAGCACTTTTTCCATTGTTCGTAGCAATACTGGAAGTCGCTTTCTTTGAGTGAGTTCAGTTCATCGGTTACAACTGTTTGTATGTTTGCCACAGTCCCGTAGTGATGACCTTTCAGTTTAGATTTCTGTTTGGAGAAGAGGTAGAAATCGCACGGAGGTAAGTCAGGACTGTAGGGTGGCTGTAAAAGTGTAGGGATGTTTTTTTTCGTCAAAAACTCACGAATTGAAAGTGCAGTGTGAGCGGGTGCATTGTCGTGATGCGGCACCCAATCATCTGCAATGCCTCTTCGAACTCTCTGGATCCGTTTTTGAAGTCGTTCCGAGACGTTTTTGTAAAAAGCTTGGTTAACGGTACATCCTGGAGGCAAAAATTCTTTGGCATGATCCCATGGCTGTCAAAAAAAATGGCGATCATCGTTTTCACGTTGGACTTGCACATGCGTGCTTTCTTTGGATGAGGTGAATGTGGGGTGTGCCATTCCTCACTTTGTAGTTTGGTCGCAGGGTCATATTCAAATACCAATGACTCGTTTCCTGTTATAACTTGATAGAGTAGCATCTCCATAAGCTTCAGATAAATTTGAAAATGTCTAAGCAGCAGATTTTTTGAGTTTTACACAAAATTTGATGGCATAGCATTGTTCAAAATTCTGATCCATTATGAAGTGTAAAGAGGTATCAAAACACGACTTAACATCAACAGAGCTAGCACAATGCTGGTTCAACCAATTCTCTTCAAAAAAGTCTGGACATGTAGCTAAGGCCTGTAGTGATCAGTTAATATCTACCAATTAAGCATTGCACTGTTCATTAATTCTTGGGAACGTCAGTACACTTACTTTTGGGACACACCTCGTATATCATGCAACCAAGGGTCATGTGCCACCTAGCAGTCTCTGGGGACCTGTACATGACCATGATCACGGCCTATTCTGGTACTTCGAACCACATGTGATACTCACAAAATATCAGTTGCTAAGCTATATGGCATATCAAATTCCACACAGTAAAAAATCATTCAAACTGTACTAATGGTTACCTGAAAAAAGGAAATCACAATACTCCAATTTGGTTTACCTTTAGACAGGGTTTATCTTGGGAAATTGAAAGTATTCAAAACATGGAAGCAAAGTTATCCTTTGCAGAACATAGAAGGATAAATGAACATCTGTTGAAATTGAAGATGAGGGCCTATCTCATATTACTGATGGAAAGATCTTGAGGAGGATAAGGCAAGGAACTTTCTGTAAGATGGTGCCATTATAGCAGGTAGGCTATGTATGGCAGAATTAGATGCTATGCTTCAGGTTCCTTGGGGTTTTTAAAAAGAGTCAATTATTAGGAATGAGAGTTATACTCTCCTGTGTCAATTTGGCCTATCAGGACTGCTTGCAGTGTATTCAATTCAAATTAGAATTTTACTCCCCAGGTTTTCTTACAGGGAGAATAGAGAGTTTGCTGGATACATAAATGTGCTTCACACATAACGTATTGGGATAAATTTTAAATTGCACATGCATCAGCTGTCTCCTTGGGAGGAGCTACCACGTGATGCTCTGTGTGAGTGAGGCTTCGTGCAAAATGATGTAGGCTTACATCCAATAGGGAAAATTCAATTCTTGAATTGAAATGTCTTCAAGTTGCACTTAGATGGCAAGCACCTAAAAATTGTATGAAGCCATCTATGCATCCAGAAAACTCTGTTAGTACTCATATTCCTATGTAAATCACATGATCTTTGTACGTAGGTATGTTACATGTGTAATGCTTCCAGCAAACTCTTCATTGTGTCTGACATAATTGGGGAATTGGGGCTATGAAGGACCTCTAGTTGAAAGTACAGTATATCCCTGGCTGAGTATAAGGGAGGATAGACTCATACTACTGGTCTTCTTTTGCCATGGACCATACAGTAATGGAATTCCCTTGGAGAGGATAAAGTGCGTTGGGGGCTTCATTGCAGGTATTGTAGGGAGACAACAATTATAGCTTAGCTATAGATTTTTTGGAGTTTTATGCTATCGTTTGTACATATGAGAGTTAGTCTTGCCACTGCCAAAATGGCCAAATAAGACTGCTTCATATTGTGAATTAGAACTACAAATTCCTATTTGCAATAAAAATAAAATAAATTAGTATTAGTATGCAATTTAAATGTGATATCATTTTTTTGACAAGATGCAGGACTGCATTAGTGTGTTCTACATCAAGACGTGCTGTAGTTCTATGTCTACTTGTGTGTTGTTGTGAGGGTTGATTGAAATGTAATGTTTCCAGCTTTGTAACTTGCATATGGATGGGCATATTTTAACAAATCAAACACAGAAATAATCCTTAGAATGTGTTTGTTAATTACCAATATTCACTTTTCCACATAGTCACCAGAAAATTTCTGAGTGTGGAGCTAGCCAAGCTCCATGCAGAAGTTGCTAAGTTAAAAGCTGCCATTTCTGTCTCTAGCCCCTCTCTACACAGGGTGAAAAGGGTAATCAGGGTTCTCCAAAGACGTCTCCAGCAGGGACACCCAGCATGCAGGGAAATACTTCTAAAGTGGTAGAGAGTAATGGAAGAAAAGGCATGAGAGTAAAGGTAGATGCTGCAAAGGAGACAGGAATAACAGTCCCAATAGTTAGTCGCTGAAAGACTCCCAAAGGTGAAGGAAATATTGGTGAAGTTGATTCTGGGGTTGGGAAAATTCCTTGCACCAATTCACAGGATTGTACTATGAGTGATGGGGATCTACAGATGGAGCAGTGCAAGCACAATGTTAAGGTAAGTGTCAAGGGTGTAAAATTTGTTCAGAACCAAATACCTGATAAATCAGTGATCATAATTGGGGACACAGATTTGTGGGGTACAGATAGATGGGCACTGCCAGATGGCCTGGATAGAGTCTATGTTAGTGTCACTTCTCTTCCAGAGGCTAGACTGGTGGACATAAAGGATAGGATTTCAACTATTATGAAAGGTGAAAGGGAGGAATGTCTGGTTATTTTGCAGAATAAACCTGCAGCAGCAGTTCTGGAAGGAACTTTCGTTCTTGGAGCAGCATGGGGTACCATGACAAGCTTTTTTGAAAAATGTCCAAGTTAGGGATTCATAGTAAGGTTATTCAGTGGGCCAAGGCCTACCTGCATGGCAGGCAGCAGAGAGTACTTTTTGATGGGGTAGCATCAAAATGGACACCTGTGAAATCAGGGGTACCCTTGAATGCATATTAGGACCTTTCCTCTATATACTTTATGTTAATGATATAGGGCTTGATATAACATCCTTTCTTGATTTGTTTGCAGATGACACATGCATGGTAAGGGTGGTGGAAGAAGGGTTGTCTTCTGGCACTCAACTGCAGCAAGACCTAAACAAGGTATATGATTAGAGTAGAAAGTGGGAGTTGCCATTGAACCTGCACAAATGTAGCTTTGTTAGAATAAGCAGGTTGATTTTTCTTATAGCATAGGTGATGTAAGGGTTGACACCCACAAGCACCTTGGAGTTGTCTTAAACACTCAGGGCACCTGGAAGGAGCACACTAACAAATTGATTGGGAAGGCTGGGCATGCTCTCTGGTTGGTTAGAATGGTGCTGGGGACAGCACAGAGGAAGTAAAAGAAATAGCTTACTTTTCACTGGTATGGCCAATTTGGTTTCCATTTAGGCAAGACCTATTTTGGGGAATTTTAAGTCGTCCAAAGGAGGGCAGCAAGAGTTGTGCAAAGTCGGTTCTCTCACAGATTGAGTGTGCCAGGCATGATCAGAGAATTAGGGTGGGACTCACTTTGTCAGAGGCAGGCATCTGATAGCATTAAGGTGTTTAGCAGATTGTGGAAAATAGGTTATGAGGGTCCTCTGGATAGCAGGTTAGCCTTTGCCGAAAAAGGGGGGAGAAATGATCATCTGTTCAAATTGAAGGAGATCAGGGCCCAAACAGACTCATATTACTGGTCCTTTTTTCCAAGGGTCACTCGGCAATGGAATGCTCTTGATGAGGATAAGGTGGAGAACTTTCTGGAAGAAGGTGCCATTATAGTGGGCAGGCGATGTACAAGCATAGCAGAATAGATGCTATGCGGCAGGTTCCTTGGGGTTTTAGAAGGAGTGAATTTTTAGGAACGAGAGATATTCTCTCCCCTGCCAATTTGGCCTGTCCTGGCTGCTTGCAGTGTATTCAACAAGAACTAGAACAATTGGATACGTCTATACGTCAATACGTCTACGAGGCAGTGGTTAGGCCAACTATGCTGTATGGTGCCGAGTGTTGGGTAGTGAGTAAGAGCCACGTATATAGAATGCCAGTAGCTGGGATGCATATGCTGTGGCACCGATGTGGCATGTCAAGAACTGATAGAGATAGGAATGAGAGTATGTCAGAGGTAGCCTAGGGGCATTGCCAAAAAAATGAGGGCGAACAGGCTGAGGGGTATGGCCACGTAATGAGGAGAGGGGAAGAGAACTGAATGACACTTGGGAGCAGGTTTTCCATGAGGATATGGCGTTGTTGGGGGTGGACAGGGACTTGGTGGGAGATAGACAGGAGTGGAGGGCTAGAACCTGAAGACCCGACCCTGCCACAGGCGGGATAAGGCCACAATGACATTTCACTGGTTTCCATTTTAAAAACGGTTGTCTTCCTAGTGCATGTAAAATCACTCTGAAAATTAATGCCTGCATTGTAATACATTACGCATAAAATAATCTGTCTTAGGTTATTTATGAATACGGTTCCCCAAAGATTATTCCATTTCTGCATTAGGTAGTTTTATGGTTTAGGGTATTACTTGAAATGGGAAATTATTCCATTCCAAACTTTATTCTCCATTTGTCCTGGTTTCTGGTTTATACAAGGTCCGTTTAGGCAGGTTTTACTGTATATGAATTAGAGTTTCCAAATATTCGGCTTCGCCAATTATTCGAATATCGAATAATAAAATTCAAACTACAGTGGAACCTCGATTTGCGAGTAACTTGATCTACGAGTGTTTCGCTAGACGAGCAATATTTTTTAAAATTTTTTGACTTGATTAACGATGCTGCTGAAACGAATTTTTTTGCCATGTATTGCATTGTATTTATTTTACTATACATATTTATTTTTTTTTTT
>JAAFCE010006156.1:1194716-1308823 GCA_013389805.1 Trigoniulus corallinus | reverse complement strand
CCCCCCCCCCTCCACCCCGCACGCCTCCATGTCCGGTTTGGTCATCCTCTACCTCTGGTGCCCCCAATTACCTGCAGTCCCACAATGGACCTAATAAGCTCCTCCTTGCCGCTCCTCATCACATGCTCATCCCACCTCAACCTATTCTTTCTCATCTTTTCAGCAATACCTCGCACCCCCAACCTACCTCTAACGTAATCGTTTCTAATTCTGTCGGATCGTGACACCTCACACATGCAGCGCAGCATTCGCATCTCAGCCACTTGCATTTTCTTTTCGTGGTTCTTCCTAACTGCCCAACACTTTGAGCCATGCGTCATAGTGGGCGTAACGACGGTTCTGTATACCTTGCCCTTCAACTTTATTGGCACTCGGCGGTCGCACAGGACCCCACTTGCCTTCCTCCACCTCAACCATCCTGCATTATTTCTATGGGTCATGTCAGTATCTATTTCCTAGTCGCTCTGGAAAACTGATCCTAAATAACGATCCTAAGTAACTGATCCTAAGAATCATTTTTTGTTTTGTGTCCAAATGTAGTGACTGTTCGTTAGCACCCCCTCTCTTCTCTCTGGTCTCCCTCACATTGACACGATTCTTTCTGAAGGCAACGTGCAGTCATCTCACCCTTTTGCCGCCTGAGGCAGGGTCTGGTCTGCGGGTTCTAATCCTCCATTCCCGCCTATCCCCCACCAAGTCCCCTTCCACCCCACATGCCACCATATCCCTTTGCACCATCTGCACTCACGTCCGTTTTGGTCTTCCTCTACCTCTGGTGCCCCCAACTACCTGCAGTCCCACAATGGACCTAATAAGCTCCTCCTCTCCGCTCCTCATCACATGCCCATACCACCTCAAACGCTTCTCTCTCATCTTTTCCACAATATCTGCCACCCGCAAGCTACCTCTAATGTAGTCGTTTCTAATTCTGTCAGATCATGACACCCCACACATGTAGCGTAGCATTCGCATCTCAGCTGCTTTCATTTGCTCTTCATGGGTCTTCCTAACAGCCCAACACTCTGAGCCATATAGCATAGCGGGCCTAATGACAGTTCTGTAAATTTTGCCCTTTATCTTTATTGGGACCTGGCGGTCACACAGGACCCCACTTGCCTGTCTCCACTTCAGCCATCCTGCATTAACCCTACAGGCCACGTCGGAATCGATTTCCCCATTGCTCTGGAAAACTGATCCTAGATAGCAAAACTCTTACACCATATAGCCTTACTTAAGCTGTGGGGTATGCCGTCTAGTTGCATGTTATAGCTGTTTGTTATATCCGAGGTCTCTCACACGTTGAAAGTGCTGTAGGGACCAAACCAGTTGTGTGTTATATGTAATATCCGAGTGTGTTATAAACAATCAATTTCTATATTCTTATGCATTAGCGCTGGCTGGGACTTTCCCTTGTGTGTGTTATAAGCCAAAAAGTGTTAAAACCAGGTTGTGTTATAGCGAGGTTTGACTGTAGCTTGGAGGTGGGAACAATGTGGAAAAATGAAGGAGAGTAGATTGAGGTGGTATGGACATGTAATGAGCAGAGGAGAGGAGGAGCTTGTTAGGTCCGTTACAGGAATGCAGGTTGTTGGAAGCACCCGGGGCAGAGGAAGACGTGGGAACAGCGTGCTCATAACTATATGGTAGTGTGTGGGGCTAGAATCTACAGACCCGATCCTGCTTCAGGCGGGATACAGGTATGACGATGATATTTATTATGCGTCACTTACCTGAACAATTAGGGTAACCCAATTTTAATGTTCCATGAAATTTCAGTGATGATGTTTCAAGAAAGATATTAGCAATAAAACCGAACTCTACCAAATGATGGAGTACACGTATTTTGTTTTGTTAGTAGTCAAAGGATCGCCCAATGGGTAGGTGGAAGTGAAACTAAAATATTCCATATTTGTTGAGAACTTAATTTATACAAGCAGTTAGTGGATAGCTCCTAACCCTAGCATGCATGAATAAGTCAATAATATTTCTGGAAAATCTAGGTATATGAGCTATTCATCAAACCATTGACTGTACTCACTGCTGAATTCATCATATAATGTCGACATTTGCAAAATTTTTACAGTGCATCACAGTGAAAATGATGCAAGCAGTTTGCACAAAAAGAAAGTTACCAAATCAATATTAATTTTTGTTCAAATATAATCATATTTTATTTTCAAATAGTATTTTTATTACCATCACTGAATATCGCATGAAAAATATGCAAATTATTTTTTGCTAAAAACAAAAATTAAAATCCTTGAACCATGTACAAAATTCATGTCACAGTGAAAATGATGCAAAGTCAAAAAACCTTCTTGAAAACTAAATTTAAATTAACTAATATTTAGTGGAAAGTCCTTTGCTTTGTATTAATGCCTCCAAAGGATTTGTCATCTAATTAACCAGCTTTTTGGTGTAACTTGGGCTTACTTTCTCCCATTCCTCCTGTAGGACAGTCATCAAGTCATTTTTAATGGAAATGTTGTGTTTTCTTACTTCCATTTCTAGCAGACTCCAAATATGTTCAATAACATTAATACCTGGAGAGTGGAGAGGCGATTTTTTTAATTATTGGGACGGAGAGGAAAATAATGGCGTCACGCGCTCTAGGGACGAACGGGTTAAGAATGTGCAAGAGGTACAGTACTTAGGATCAACATTCCAAAGTAATGGGGAGATACTCTTATGTGACCCATAGAATCAATGGGAGATGGTTGAAGTGTAGACAGGTAGGCAGAGTCCTGTGCGATAGGATGGTCCCAATCAAGTTAAAAGGAAAGTTTTACAGGGCAGTGGTTATGTCAGCTATGCTATATGGTTCAGAATGAATGCAAGTATCACAGATGTGAATGGTGAGGTATACAAGTGGGGTGTCAAGCGTTGATAGAATATGGAATGAGTATATTTGAGATAGCTTGAGGGTGGCGGACATCGTGTGGAAAAAGGGGAGAATGGTTTGAGGTAGTATGGACACTCAATGAGAAGAGGGGAAATGGGCGAGATCAAAGCAGACTTGGGAGCAGTTGTTCACAAGGATATGGTAGTGTGTGGGGAGGGACGGGAGTGGAGAATTAGAACCCGCAGATCTGACCCTGCCATAGGTGGGATAAGGGTATGATGATGCAAGCACCATTCTTTAGTTTAGTCCTTCAATGATGTCTTTGCACTGTAGCACTACTTCTGTTAATAATTGAAGCTACAGTATCTCTCTTGGTTTTCTTCAATTTTAAAGTTTTCAACCGCAATTTCCCATTCATAATCAGTAATCAGTAATTGAAGTATGGGCACCAATTTTTTTCACTCAAAACACTTTCCAATCAGAAATAAAACACTTTAACTGGTAAATGACCGACTGTGAACTGCTTAGTATTTAACTTCAAAAGCATTTATTACAATAATCGACTTTGCATCATTTTCACTGTGACATGAATTTTGTATGTGGTTCAACCTTTTTAATTTTTGATTTTAGAAAAGAATAATTTCCTTTTTTTTCACGTGATATTTAGTGATTTTAATAGAAATAGTATTTGAAAATAAAATATGATAATATTTGGATAAAAATTAATATTTATTCAGTAACTTTGTTTTTGTGTGAACTGCTTGCATCATTTTCACTGTGATGCACTGTAGTTACAATTGGCTCTACATTTTTCCTGAATATTATTCGAATAATTTCTAAAATATTCGAATATCGAATACTTCAAAACAGGCCGAATATATCCGGATATTGAATATTCGGATTGGAAACTCTAATATGCATAAACTGAAAAGATTCCAATACAGTTATCAATAAAAGGTTCAAAACAGTAACGTACCAAAATGCATGATGTGATGATCTCCCTCATTGCCATATGCAGTCCAAAGAATCTAATACAAGAAGTGACAGCTCTGCCTTTTTCGTGTCCTCATACCCAACATGTGATACTGGAGCAACGTGGGTTGGCTTTTTTTTCAGGCGAGAGAGAAGCCTGAAGGCACCTTGCCTCACATGGGAAGGGAAACCGACGCCTCACTGTTTTGTGTATACCACGTCTCTTCTGTGTGGAAAGGAATCATCTCCACTATTGAAAGTGTAGGAGCTCAATGGGGCATTTTGAGTTGCAGCTTTGGTCAGCAGCCAGGAACTAAGATTATTTAATGCCCAGAATAGTCAAGAAGGAGGCCGTCACAATCTTATGTCAATACTACTATTCCTAGTACTAGCCGTTTCTCACCTATGGCAGGGTTGACAATGCATTTTTTCCTAACTGGGACTTAGTAGTCTGCCAAGAAAATGCTGCAACTATTATTCTTACCAGCATTTATGACCGTCCTACTTGTCTTCATTTGGAAGCTCGGCTGCTACCAACACCAGGGATATCCCTACAACTGGGAGCTTTATTGATCTACCATGTTTCCCCAATAATAAGCCACTGTCTTATTTCTATTTTCGTGCCAAAATAAGCACTAAAGCTTTTTTTCGGGGAATATCTTATTCTTTTCTATAATATTACCTTTTGAAGTCAAGTATTGAATACTTACAAAATAGAAATTGAGATATAACGGCAAAAAAGTGTAGATGACAAACTATTGAAATCGTGTCCTACTTTATTTCTATTACCACGACTTACTACACTCTATACCAGTGGTGGCAAACCTTTTTTAAATACTGGGCACAATAACATGAAAAGGAAACCAAAAAGTTGTCCATGGGTCAGGTGCAAGCAGTATTTAATTTTATGAATAAAAAAATATTATTAATAATGAATAAATCAGTTTATTTGAGTATAGCAAATAGACCCGCCTGTGGCATGGCCCGCCATGGCCACATGTTCTAGCCCGCCAGGTCCCCATCCACCTCACACATTATGAGACGATAAACTAGATATGATTCACGTTCAGGTCACTTAAAATTGCACGGTGGTTCACTTTGTGACCCACGGGTCACAGGTTCGCCACCACCTCTATACTCATGCCTCCCTTTAATGAAATAACCCAACCAGATGCAGTTAACAAAAACGGATGTGCTCTTTGCTTAGGGCTCTCGTAGGGCTTATCCCTACCTCGTAGGCCTTATCCTGAAAAATCTTTGTATGTCTTTTTTTCGGGGAAAACGGTATACATCTGGAAAATATACTTGGGTACTGTATTTTGTCCAGAAGAACCCAACCCACCTTGAACCAAGAATCAGTGATACAGTAGTCAAGCACGTTACCATTCCACCATTATGGTGACATTGTGATTGGCTTAGGTCATAACCACTCACTGTTAATAGTTGATCCGACTTTCCGTTACAATATTTCATTATAATAATTTCTTTCCAGATGAACTTTCCCGTCAACTTAATGACTGTAAAGCCAAGTTTGTGATGACGATACCCCACTGTAGTGAAGCTGTACTACAAGCTATCTCAAACAGTCCTTCTGTTCAGGTAAAACTGTTACCTAATAATTACATGACAAGAGTTACATGGTGGGACTCAAACATGTTTCATACAATTTTTTTTCCTGCCCTGTAAACAACAGGGTTAACCTGTAAACAACAAGGTAAACCCACCCCTCTGACACCTTGGTGCTGACCTTTGGTAGGCCCAAGGTGCCAGAGTACATCATGGCTGGCTACCTCCACTTGCCGGTATGTACTTTCATACTGAGCCCCCTTTGCTGCTTCAAGTACCAACGATATGGCCATGGCCAGAATTCCTGTTCTGCCAGGGCCATTTGTGACACTTGTGGGAAGGGAGACCACTCCCCTGAGTGTGGTAAGACTGCACCCTTTTGCATCAACTGCAAGGGCATCCACCCCGCCTCTTCTTGGGATTGTCCCACTTGGTTGCAGGAACGTGCAGTCCAGGAGGATATCAGCTTTCTGGATGCACAGTGGCTGCTAGCCTTGCCAGGGACCCCCAGCCGTAGGGTGTCCTATGCAGATGCTGGAAAGGCAGCTGCTATGTCATCTGTCTGCTCCCAGACGGACATCCTACCACAACTCCCCCCACTCATCCGTTTGTTGCCCACTCAGGCCCGCAGGGTCCATGGGATGCTGGTCTGTGCTAGCATTGGCTGCCAGATGGATCCCGACACCATTTCAGTGGCTTCTTCTGGCTCCACCCCTGCCTCTGGCTGATGTTTGGGCTCTCCAATAGGGACGGTACACAGGCCACAGATGCCTCTCATCAAACAGAGGCATTTCCCTTGAACACCTCTTTCCCTTGCTCAGCCCAGCCGGCCCCATCCACGGAGGTGGCGGTGGGTGAGGCAGGAGGGCAGAAACTGCAGACACCACTGATTGTGCAGAAGGCGTGTGTCTTTTGTTCATCCACCATGGCTCTCTGGCCAATGGCAGAAAGCTCCGGGTGGCAGCATGGCCCAACTGGCATATCATGGGGGGGGGGGGAATTCCTCCCTTGAGAGGGAGGAGGAATACCCAATTGTAGGCAGGTCTGCCATTTCTGCAGTGGGATGAAGAAAAGGGAGGAATAGCAATAAACCTCCAAAGCCCACCTGATGGTGAATCTCCTTCAATGGAACTGTCAAGGTTTTTCCCATAAGAGGGATGAGATCACACTGCTGATCTCACGTCACAACCTCATCTGCATGTCCCTCCAGGAGATCCTCTGCTGTAGTGATACTCCACTTTCGTTATGGGGCTACAACATGCATGCAGACACCAGACAGCAGGAAGCCACCTTGTGGGAGGGGTGGCTATTCTTATCCGGAATGGATGCATGCATGTCCCAGTGGCATTTCAGACGCCTCTACAGGCAGCGGCAGTCTCATTGCAACTGGATGCGCCCACCACTATGTTCCCTCTACATGCATCCTGGGATTGATATCCCATGGGTGGACATCGACTCTCACAGCCCAGCTTCCAAGACCCTTCTTTATTATGGGCGATTTTAATGCCCATAATTCCCATTTCGGCTCAGACATTCGCAATCCCCAAAGGCAACATGCATGTATTTCTGAAGCTGTCATATTTATTCATACAACATGGCCCATAGATGGTCTACACCCATTGCACCCATTTCATGCATTTGGTGTCCCACACAACATTAATCTCTTAGGAATTATCTTCATCATATCCTTATCCCGCCTGTGACAGGATCGGGTCAGTGGGTTCTATCCAGAGGCAGATCCAGGAGTAGCAATGTAGCATTTGCTCCCCCTTCATACCTCAATGGGGCACATATTTCATCTGATGCATTTTTCAATTTTGCGTCTGATGATGCATTTTCCCATTGCTATCCCCATTTCTATACTGCCAGTCCAACAGTTGCTGCCCAATCCAGTCTGCGAAACCACTGAGATAGGACACTGTCTGAGAGGCAGCAGAGGACCTATTGCAATTCCTAGCTAGATGTATACCAAGGGATTCTGAATATTTGGAAATATTCAGGGCACACATTTTGTAGTTCTCCGTGCTAATCCACCCTTGGATCTGTCATTGGTTCTAGCTCTCTACTCCTGCCTAGCTCCAAACTGGTCCCAAGTTTGTTTTGATTCTCCCCTACCCTTCTTCTTTACTCTTCATGATACATGGCCATACCACATGCATCCATTCATCATCACACCCTGCCCCTGTCTGTGGCAGGATCACGTTTGTGGGTTGCATCCCTTCACTCCCAACTATCTACCACCAGGTCCCATACACTACTGCACCAACGTCTGCTTTCGGTCTTCTCCTACCTTGGGTGCATGCACCTGCGTTCCCATAATGTGCCTAATGTGCTCCCCCCTGCATCTTTGGATATTCATACCAGCTCTATATATCCTCCCTTATTCTTTTCAATGATGTCCCTCACCCACAAGCTACATCTAATATACTTATTCCCAATTCCATCAACTGTCAAAATCCCATTCATGCACTGTATCATTCACATCTCTGCTACTTGCATTCTATTTATGTGGCTATTCCTTAAATACTAATAAATTACTCTTATTGATGTCTTTATATAAAAAAATTTATTTTTCTACATGAATTTTGCAAAATAGATTATTGGGTACCTTTGTACCTGGGTATTGAACATTGCCACAATGAACTTCAAAGCCAATTTTAACCAAATAGTTAAGTTATTACTAGGCATATTACCTGTAGACTTGCTTGTGTGTGCCAGAAGTTTCGTCCATGGAGAAATCCACAGGAAACTGCACCGAATTTAACTGCCTTTTAAAGGCAAAAGGGTCCAGGACCATGTCAAGGTAGGGCTGCCGGTGTTGGTTGCGTCTGAGGTTTTCGTGAGGTGGTCATAAGGTTTGGCTGTTTAAGCCTAACCTCACATCTTTTCCCACCAGTCTCATCATGTTGTGGCATACATCATCTGCTTCGGCAGTCATCACGCAGTGCTTAACATCTGAGAATTAGCACCAGCAGCAAAAGACATTCCCTACCCCTATTGTTTAATATCAATTTGTTTGTTGTTTATTGTTATTGTTGTTGGTTGGGAGTGGGTGTTATTTTTATTATTCCCATTAATCTTGGTTTGTTGTTTAAACCTTTTGTTATTGTGTTGGCATTGGGACACATGTTGGGCTTTGTTATGATGGTCCCTGGGTTCACACTTATCTGATGCAACCTTTGGGGGTTGTCAGGCCAGTGGCACAGGTGACTAAAGCTTCAGTGCTGGTAGCCGCCAGGGGTGTGCGAGGGGGGCCTCAAACCGCCATCATCAGTAGACCAGGATGCAACAGGGGTTGGGACCTCATACCTCATGGCAGACAGCCATGAGGTACGAGGTCCAGCCATGAGGTGACGCTGGGTGTCCTCCATGGGGTAGGCTGGCATCCCCCCATGGCAAGCAGAACGAAGGATCCTGTGGGTTCTAGACGCCTGGCTGGGGTCACCCCACCCAGGGCACATACAGAAAGCACAAGGACAACCCTTAGATTAGGAATTTGGAAAGTGGGGGCTCTTAGTAAATATTCTAAAGTGGAGGAGGATTCAGGTAGTTTTTCTCCAAGAAACCCAGTGGAAGGGGAATAGGTCAAGGGCCCTGGGGAGAGGTATAAGCTCATATATACAGCTAGTGAAGGGGGTCAGAATGGGGTGGGTATAGTATTAGATAGTGAGCTACAACAAGGGGTCACACTTGTAAAACACATTAATAGCATGCTGCTGTTGGTTACAGTGGTTTGGCAAGGAGTAGTGCTGCACCTCATCAGCACATATGCCCCCCAGGCAAGTCTGGATGAATCCACAAAGGTGGGTTTCCAAACAGAATTTGAGGACTTGGTGCAGTCACTGGGGGCTGAGGTAGGACAATGTCAACAGAATGAGTGCCTTTTTATTGGTGGGGAATTTAATTGCCATGTGGGCATTGATAACCAGGGTTATGGGAGGGTCCATAGGGGATGGGGGTATAGAACAGTTAGCACAAATGGACAGCAAATCCTTGACACAGCAAATGCACTAGGCCTTGCATTGGCAAATGCCTGGTTTAGGAAGAGAGACAAGCACCTACATTAGAATCTCGTTATATCGAATCTCAGGGGACCATGAAAAATAGTTCAATATATATCTGAGGTACGATATATCCAAATCTGGAATTATATGTAAAGCTAAAATTTACATCGGGCGGGACTGGCGCTCAAGCTTCGATATAAGCGGGAATAAGCAGGATTTCGATATAAGCGAGTTTGATATACCGAAGTTCTACTGTAATAACATTTCAGTCACCAGAAGGAATGTCACATCGATTTCTTTATGGTTAGAGGGAGGCATAGATCAGAGGTACGTGATTGCTAGGCACTCCTCAGTGTAAATTTCCAAAAGGACTGTGGGCATAGGCTACTTATGATAGAAATCTTAGTGAAGGCAGCAGGCAAGGCACATTTCTGGAAAGGAGAGCAGGTCATCAGGTGGTGGACACTACCTGCCAAAACTGAGGAATTTATACAAGAAGTGCTCAGGCAGGTAAACTGGGATTGGGATGGGACAGCTGATGCCATGTCGGACAGGGTTGCCAGAAAAATTAGAACTTGTGGGAAGCCATTTTAGGACAGGGCATAGCATGAAGCTCATTCCAGGGAAACAGGCAGACATGGTGATGGAATGAGGATGTAGAAGCAGCCATCAAGCAAAAGAAGGCTGATTTCCACAGGTGGCAGGAGACAGGGGACCTTGAGTCATAGGCAGGCCAAGACCACTGCTAGGATGATCATTGCCCTGGCCAAGCACTATAAATATGAGGCCCTCTATGAATGGTTAGGGACAAAGGAAGGGGAGAGAGAAGTTTTCAAACTGGCCAAGGCTAGAGACAGGGCAGCTAAAGATACACCACAAGCCATAACAGTGAAGGATAGTGAGTGTAGGATCCTGCTCTCCTCTCTGGGGGTAAGGAGCAGGTGGGAAGAGTACTTCCAGAACCTATTGAGTAAAGCAGGGGGAGTGGTGGGTCCCTCCACCTATCCTGCATCAGCAGGGGTTGTAGACAGTGTTATGCAGAAGGAAGTAGTCAGGGCGCTTAGGAAGATGAAAGCCCATCAAGCAATAAGCCCAGACAGAATCCCCATCCAAATATGGCATAGCCAAGGGATGACAGGTGCCAGGTGGTTAAGGAAACTTTTCAATAAAATAGCAAGTGGAGATAAAATGCCATCTGCATCATGGGAGAGCTGGATAGTACCACTCTTCAAAGGCAAAGGAGATGTCCAGCAGTGCAGTAATTATAGGGGTATGAAGCTAATAAGCCATTCCATGAAACTCTGGGAGAGAGTAATAGAACGTTGCCTTTGAGATAGAACTAGTGTCCATGGAAATCCTTTTGGGTTTATGCCAGGTAGGTCCACAATGGAGCCAATCTTCATTCTGGGGCAGATGGTAGAAAAGTATAAGGCAGCAAAGAAAGACCTCCATGCCATCTTTATCGATCTGGAGAAGGCCTTTGACAGTGTCCAGCGACAGGTAGTTTGGGAAGTATTACGAAAAGGGGCAGATGAAGAGGGATTCATTAGAATAATCCATGATATGTATGATGGCTCCACAGCCAGGGTAAGGACACCTTGGGGGAATACAGGGGGCTTCCGAGTGAAAGCTGGTGTGCATCAAGGTTCAACACTTAGTTCATACCTTTTCATCCTGGTTATTGACAAACTGCTGATGGGTGTAGGAGAATGGGCCCCACAGTGCCTGGTATTTGCCGATGATATCGGAAAAATTAGTGACTGCAGAGAACAGATAGAGAAGGGCCTAAATGATGTTAGGCAAGCGATAGAAAAGGGAGGGCTAAAGATTAACATGAAGAAGACAGAGTATTCACTTTCAATTGGGAAGGACAGGGGAATAACAGTGATGTACGCTCAAGGGGTGAACTGGTGAAAAAGGTGCAAGAGGTAAAGTACTTAGGATCCACATTCCAAAGCAATGGGGAGCATTGTGGGTAGCTGAAATGGAGACAGACAAGTGGCGTCCTGTGTGCTAGGGGGGTCCCAATCACGTTGAAAGGGAAGTTCTACAGAACAGTGGTTAGGCCAGCTATGCTTTATGGATCAGAGTGCTGGGCAGTGAGGAAGAGCCACGTGAATAGATTGCAAGTAGCCGAGATGCATATGCTGTGATATATGAGTGGCATGTCTAGAGCTGATAGAATCAGAAATACGCATATTAGAGGTAGTTTGAGGGTAGTGGACATCACTGAAAAAATGAGGGAAGATATGGTGAGGTGATATGGACAAATCATGAGAAGAGGGGAAGAGGAGCTAGTCAGGTGTATCTCAGGAATGCAGGTGGTTGGTAGCACCCGAAGTAGGGGGAGACCTAAGCAGACATGGGAACATGTGTTCCACAAGGGACATTGTGAGAAATAGATGGGAGTGGAGGTCTAGAACCCGCGGACTCAACCCTGCCACAGGCGGGATAAGGGTATGATGATGTTAAGTTATTATTGAGATGAATCAACTCATAACAAATCAAAGTATGGGGAATTGGCATTATAGAACAATATCTCTTTTCAAAATAAAGTTATGTCAGCTCAAAGTCAAAATGGATACCCAGATATGGACATAACGTTTAAAATCTTCTCTGTCCCCTTCCTTGGTCTCTAACTGATCATAGAGGGCCTGTGGTCTTAAAAAATATTTACACTATTTTGGAAAAATTAATGCCATTGTGCCAAACTGTCTGGAAAACAGGGAAAATGCAGGGATTCAGAAAGTTAAAAAAGATTCAGGGAAAACACAGGGAATTCCACCATGTTGTGCATTTTTTGTTCGTTTTTTGAAAAATTAATTTTTATTTTTGAGAAATTATTGTGCTTCATGGCATAATGTTGTTCAAGTCAAGAATAAATGATAAAATATGAACCACACAAATAAAACCACTTAAAAATTTGACTTTTTAATACAAAAAAATTAAATATCGAAGATAAAAGCAGTTGAAATTTCATGGCACGTTGATGCTGATCTTAACACCGGGCTACACTGTGCACTATAACAATAAGTCATGCATTCATTCGGTGTTTTTCAGCAAACAGTGAACACGTTTTTTCTTGTTTTGACTAGAGTATAGTGTATAGCATGTAATTGTGCTTTATCAATAGCAATCATTTGGCGATGTCAGTTTTTAACATTGACTGCAATGACAAAGCACTTAATCCAGAATGGTCGAAATGGCTAGTGCCTGTGAAAAATAAGCCGCATGACGTGAAGTGCCTACTTTGTGCAAAAACATTTTCTATGAGTAACATGGGAAAGCGTGCTGTGATAAGTCATGAAAGCTCTGCTATTCATCAGAGAAATCTGCTTTCTTCTGTCTAAAATAGACCTCTGCTTTCTTATTTTGTCCAGAAATCAGTTCCCGAAACCACCATTGTGAGCTCTTCAAAACGTGAACCATTGAAGCAACCTGCAACGTCCTCTAAACATGGAACGCTTGGTTTTATGTCTGACACAGCAGTGACTGAAGCTGAGTTGTTGTGGGTCATGCATTCCGTCATGAAAAAGAGTAGTTTTCGATCAAATGAGGGAATCTCAAAGGTTTTTTGTAGAATGTTCCCAGACAGTAAAATCGTGGAAAGAATGCAGTTATGCAGGACCAAGTCCACATATCTTGTAACCCATGGTTTAGCACCATATTTTTTGGAGAAATTGTGCAAAAAACTTGATGAAACTGAACATGTTGTAGCATGTCTTGATGAATGTTTGAATCGATGTATGCAAAACGAACAGATGGATAATGGAAAAAATGAAGTAGCAAGCTACTATTTTGATTCAGCGTTTTTGGGTCGTACATTTGCAACGGATCTCTTGCAGGGTTTTTTAAAAGTTATCGACTGAACGTTACAAAAAAAAACCTTTACAAATATCTATGGATGGCCCTAAAGTGAACTTCGCTTTTTTAAAATTAGTCAAGTGTGAAGTGAATCATGGCGAGGATGAAAGCCATGACCTTTTAGATGTTGGAACTTGCAGTCTTCATGTTGTTCATGGTGCTTTCCAGGAAGGCCACAAACAGACTAAGTGTAACTTGGAAATGTTTTTGAAAGATTGTTATCACCTTTTTAAGAACTCCCCTGCTAGGCGGTCGGAGTTCATTCGAGTAACAAACTAATGTGTTTCTTCAGAAGTTTTGTATTTGCCAATGGTTGGAAAATGCATCTGTTGCATCGAGATTAGTTGAGATGTTGCCCTACTTATGTAAATGTTTTCAGTATCGAAACAAGTGTTAAAGCTCATGCTATGGATGTAGTGAAATGGGGGTTGGACGATTTGCTGTTAGAGGCGAAGGTGAAGTTTTTCACTTTAACCCTAGAAAGGTAAAGGGTACTCTGACAGACTACCATCATCTAACAAAAATCACAGATCATTAGTTTCTAAGCATGCAATGTCCCTGAAAATTTCAGTACCTTCATTTTTTCCTGATTAATAATGATCCAAGCAACAATTTTTTTATAAATTAATTCCAATCTATATTTTTTTGGTAGCTGGTAGTCTGACAGACTACCTTTACCATCCACGTTTGTAAAACTTCTTGTAGCTGTGCAGCTCTGCATGACACCTGTGTAGACTGTTGAAGTATGACTAAAGGGGCAGTCTAATTGTAAGAGCAGCTCTGCATGACAACTGTGCGGTCCAGTGCAGTATGACTAAGGGGCAGCCCATCAATTGGCAGCCATACCCGTATCCCGCCTATGGCAGGGTCAGGTCTGTGGGTTTTAGTCTGCAACTCATGCCTATCTCCTACCAGGTCCCTGTCCACCCCACACACTATCATATTTTTGCAGACTGCTTGTTCCCATGTTAAGTAAATTTCAGGAATGCAGGTGGTCAGAAGCACCATGGGCAGGGGGAGACCAAAGTCCCCCCCACAACCAAAAATTAAGCTATTGCATGTGCAAACACATCTACTGCATGAAATTATCGAATTTTTTCTTCTGCCCTTCAGAAATTAAATGCATGATGCAATACTCATGCCACTGGTGGTCCAGAGCAATCTGTGATAATCATCGTGGGCAAATTTGTATTCAATGTGAAAATTTAAATTAAATTGCGTATTGTGCATTGCAACATATTGATTAATAAATATGCATTTTAGTTTTAAAGTTATAGTAGGCATTTCAATAAAATATTGCAATGTACTTTGGTAGTCCTTTAATGTAAGTCCTTTAGTCCTATAATGTCCTTTTATGTGGTTACCTTTAATGTAACAGTGAAGGTAGCATTACCTCTCTAGGGTTAATGGCTTCTATTATGGAACCATTTCTGACGATTTTCCAAACGTCGAAGCCAATGATTCCATTTCTATATGATGAGATTGTTGCCATTTTTGTGATTTGATGGGGCATGTTGTAAAACCCGAAAAAATGCCATCTCTGGACAAACCTTTCGATTTAACCAAAATTGAACTAGCAGATGATGAGACCTTGATGGTTGCTCGGAAGATGGACGTCAGCATATCTTTAAGCAATGCGTTGAAATGCTCAAAAGCGTCAGAGGTTCAAACGACACGAATGTCGGTCTTCTATAATAGGAGTGGTTAATAAGCTTGTTGAACGAGGTCCTTTGAATTTCAGGTTGGCAAGGGCAGTTACCACTTTGTCACCCAAAAAGATAACCAGACATCCAAATAAGTGCAAAGAATTAATGAAAATTTGCTTGGAAATTGTGCTTGCGGCTAATCAACTACCTAGCTTGGTATGTGATAAAGCCTACAGACAGTATGCAACTTTTGTTGATTCATGTGATAGAAAGGAGCTGGTGTCTTTTAATTTTAACGACAATCGACTGGACTCGTTTTATGCTGAACACATCTTCAGCTACAAAGAATTATGGGCAGTTGTATGGTTGTTTCTCTGTTTATTTCATGGCAACGCGACTGTCGATTTTTTGTTGTTGTTGTTGTTTGTTGGTGCTTTAGGGCCCTTCAACTACAAAGGTCATTAGAGCCCCGTCCATAGCATACAGTAGTTCTTATACACAGACTGTAATGCGACGCTTTTTGGATGTTAGCAGTACCCAGTTTTCCCAAGTGGCCACTCATGTCAGTACTAGCTGGGGTTGTGCTGCTTAACTTCAGTGATCAGACGAGAACTGGTGTGTCCAACGCAATTCGCCACTCCCACGCGACTGTCGAAAGTGGATTCTCAATTAACAAGGATATGTTAGTCCAGAATCTTTTGGAGGAGACGTGTTTATCAGGGGATATCTGCTGATGGAGGACTTGATATTTTTAAAATTGATAAGGCACTCATAAAATATGCCAGAAGCGCTGGAAGCCATTACAAGGCATGGCTGCTTGATAAGAAATCAGCTGACAATGATGCAGATAAACGAAAGGAGCTGGAAAAAAAGCAAAAGGATGAAGAAGTGTTGAGTACGTTTTATTCCACACTCCATATTTTTTGTTTTATTACTGCAATATTTTCTGATCTTCTGCAGTATCGTGTGTGAGAAAACCAAGTGTGTGCTGTTGATGTGTATTGCCGAATATACTATGTACTGCTTCAAAAAATGGATGTTTCATTGTTATATCTATCCTGGAAAAAAATTTAGTTACACAGGGAAAACACAGGGAAAATCACTTTTGGAAGTGTTGGGCACCCTGAATGCAGAATTCGTAAAAGATGCTGCTTAAAATTGTTTCAACATACATACAGTATACTTCTCTTAACAGAATAGCATTAACATGCGAACACAGCAATGCTTTTATAATAATTTAAATTAAATGATTTGAGTTTTATTAAAAATGGAGAATATGTATGCTTATATAAATAAAGGCATGGGCCTGACTCCTGATGCATTATAGTTATTGTGCAATACGTCAGACACCATGCAATATTATAACTGACAAAGCATTCATTTACATGCCAAAATAAAATTTTGGCTTGTAAATACCACAGACAACCAGGCGCCTGACTAGGGTGTCCACAGTCAGAGCCTGTTCACTGGTCCTGCAGCCTGCAGAACCATCCCTACCACAGGCGGGATAGGGGATGATGTACCCATATATATATGTATCCCTATATACAGTCGCCTCTTGTTATAACGAACCCAAAGGGGATGAAAAATTCGTTCATAATATCGAGTGTTCGTTATAGCAAGAGGCAGACCTGGTGCAAAGCGGGTTCAGAACGTTTGCCGAACCCGCCCCGGGCCGTCGGCCCAGTTTTAGTTTATTTTGTTAGCGTTTTAGGGCCCCTCAACTACAAGGTCATTAGAGCCCCGTTCACCTTGTAGTTCTAATGCAGAGACTGCCCAGATACCACACTGATGCGACGATTTTTGGGAATTAGCAGTACCCAGTCTTCCCAAGCAGCAACCCATGTCGGGAGAGGTGAGTTGCATTGGATACACCAGTTGTCGTCTGAAAACTGAAGTTAAACAGTGCAACCCCAGCTACTACTGACATGGGTGGTCGCTTGGGAAAACCTGGTACTGCTAATACCCAAAAATCGTCACATTAGTGTAGTGTCTGTGAGGTCCCTGCTTAAGAACTATGCTGTGGGTGGGGCTCTAATGACCTTGTAGTTGAAGGGCCCTAAAACATCAACGAACAAAGCCACCCATGTCAGTACTAACTGGGGTTGCATTGCTTAACTGGTGTGTCCAATGAAATAAGCCACTCTCCTTTGGCCCAGGCTTGTGCCAAGGTGTGAGCCTGGTTCACCACCTTCACCAGAACCTGGCCTCACCTTTACTAAGGCCCCGTACACGGGCCTCTATATTACAAAATGTAAAATGTATTTTCTTGCAAAAGGCCCTGCAAAATATTTATTTTAGAACCGTTTCTGCAAAAGCTCGCACCAGCTCTGGCAATGGGCCTGGTTTTTGGTCCCAGGCAGTTTTTGTTTGTTTCTAAGACTACTAGCAGTTTTTACGTAAATTTGCTTGAAAGTGTTTTTCCCAATAACACAAAAGGATATTCTTTGTCTCTGACCTACAGCATCCAAAAGCTGTTGGTTATAAAGAGAGTCATTTAGCACTGTGGGATAATGAAGGGACAAGCCAAACCATTCTTTATATCGAGGGTTTCATTATATCTAGCGTTCGTTATATCAAGCAGATAATTTGGCCAGGATCAGCAATCCTTTTCGTTATATTGAACAGTTTGTTAAATTGGGATTCGTTATATCGAGAGTCGACTGTATATGCCTTTTGCCTGGGGCGGCATAAGCGCTAAAGTGGGCTCTGATTCTATAGGTCACATCTGAGTATCTCTGCATTTCTTTGGAATGTTGTTTCAAAGTACTTGAGCGTTTGCACGTTTTTCACCCTTTTGCCCCTAGAAAGTACATCACCATTATTTTCCTGTTCTTCCCAGCTGAAAGCTAAATTTCTGTCTTCTTCATGTTTATCCTTCAGCCGCCTCAGAATTCAGAGACCCACCTCAGTGGCATAGCGGTTAGCACATTTAGCAACTGCATCAGTAGTTCTAGGTTAGATGCTGGACTGAGGTGGGTTGGCTTCTTTTGGGTGAGAGGGATGCTGTGAGTGTGCCTTTTGGATGAGAAGTAAAACTGAGGTCCTGTGTTGGTGTACGATGTCACTTACACGTAAAGAACCCTCTACTATGCAACGGGTAGATGCGGCAAAAATTTACAGGTGTAGGAGCTCACCCCATATAGTGTAGGAGCATTCCCCAATGAACACTAGAACGATGATAAATAATTGTGTGGGTTGTAGCTTTGGCTGGCAAATGGCTGCAGAAAATCTATGACCAATGTATCGCCCTTGTGTCCGTTCAGAGGGACAAGATGAGTATCCAACCCTGCCATTGGTGGAAAGAGGGTTAGGAGTTGCTTTTGCTTTGCTTCGCTTCGTCATGTTTATCATTACTCCTGCATTTTTCATGTTGCTCCATTACCACCATGCTTCAAAAATGTCCAAGTGAGGGATTACCAACACAGTGGGTAAGGGCTTACCTGCCTTGTAGGCATCAGCATCCTTGTTAATGCTATCAGATGAGAATGTACACCTTCTACGTCAGGGGTCCCCCAGGCACTGGCGTCACTAGGGGGTGTGGGCCTCACACCATGACACATGGGTAACATCAAAGCAGAAGGAACAGAGCAGGGAGAGTGACTTTTTTGGGGGGAGGAGGTGGACCCCTCAGCCGACACAGTGTGTGGGGCGGACAGACCCAACCCAGTCAAAACTGTGCTCAGGCACCATCCATGGTTGCACAGAAGCTGGCAGTACAGGCAGCACCCCTGGAAGTGACACCCAAGTTGGCTAGAACATGCAACCACCACTGCAGGTGGTCAGAAGCACTTGGGCAGGAGGAGACCAAATCAAACGTGGAAACAGTGTGTCCATGAGGATATGGTAGTGTGTGGGGCGGGCAGGAACCTGTGGGGAGATGTGTGGGATTGGAGGACTGGAACCTTTTAACCCAACCCTGCCATAGGTGGGATAAGGGTATGATGATAATATTTTATTGTACTTTGCCTTTTTTTATTTCAGCAGACACTTGCATTTAGTTATTTTACCTCCTTAAGGCGTTACATATAGTTAAAGAATAATACAAAATAAATGAATTTAAATATTTAGCTAAAAAAGAGATGGAGTTACAGTATGTACTGTATATGATGCCGTGTTGTGATTGTGGGGTTGCAAAAAAAATTTATTTTGGAAAAAAGTAAAGATTTGAGAAAGTCCAATGCTTACTGAAACCTTCAACCTCTCATACATTGAGTCTTTGCAACTTTTTTTTAAAATCCCCTACTTTCAAAAGTGGACTATCCTCCCTTCTACCACCCATGTGTCATCTTTTGTGGCAAGCACTATAGTAGTCCTTTCCTGTGAGTAGTGTGCTTTAACCTGCCATCAGATGACCTGGTACCTTTCCTAAAAAATGAACAATAAACTCCTTACATTTCATACCAATCTTTGAAGCAGCCCTTCCATTGAAATGAAATCCATCCATAGCAAACTAATGTTGGACATCTACGAGACATGCTGTATAATCAAGTAGTTTTTCCCCAATAGCTTTACCATCATTTACCCATTTGGTCTGAGCTGTAGCACCCTCTAGACTACCTAAGTTTGGCACTGGACTAACCCCTTCAGACCTGTTTTTTTTTATACTAAGTGGGTAACAAATAACATATTAACCTTAAAAATTTTTAAATCCTACAATAATTTATGCCCTTTTCAACATGTACATTCTGATGTACAAACCGTTTCAAGCATTAGAGAACAATGTGAAAGTAAATCATTAAGTCAATTTGAATATTTAAGATAATTTAAAGAAAAATACACTTATACATCAGAAATAAATCATAATACATGTACTGAATAACACCTCAATGTTCTTTTGTCATATTCGCTGTGAAATTTAACAAAACAGTTCATTTAGTGGTAAAGCAGAGAAATATGGTACACTTGTCCAACATAACAACACAGATCACATGCCACAATTTGATATGAAAAAAGAAGCCACAAGATGTAAATTGCCTAAGTGTAAAGGAAGATCACCTGCTTATTGTGACATCTCCAGGTCTCCTCTCATTTTGAAGGCAAGACACTTTTAGAGATGGTTATTGATGAGGTGAAGAACTTGGTCTTCCTCACCGAGGCAAATTTACACATTTTCCTACTTTTATCAGTCCATCTGCTACGCTTATTCTGAAATGTAATATGTCAATTACCTTTTCTTTGGAACTCCAAGAAACTCCAAGAATCTCTTTTTACGACATTCGAGCTAGCTATTGGCTAGTGTCAAGTCAACACAATGTGTAATCATTCTTGGTGTCCATTTCTTGGACCTGATGAATAGGCTATACAGGGTGTTTCCTTTAAAGTAACCAATGCCTTTTTTTAAAAAATCTGAGATATGGGATAAAATGGTTAGGAAAAAGTTATAGTTGATGGAGGGGGACATTTGGACATTTTAGTTCAGAAATTTTGGCAGTAGTTTTTTCAGGACAATGCAAAGTTACATTTTTTTCAATAGATAGGGGTAGCTTTAACTATTGCATTGCAGAACTCTAAAAAAATGTGAAATTTTGATATAACATATTCCTATACCTAAAATTAAAAATACACCCTCAAAACTGCATTAATGAGTGTGTACCAATGGCCCAGGGCTACAGAATGTTGTCTCAGGTATGGAGCTCAGCAAATTGTCGCTTTTATCCGCTAAAACAAATTAGAGCGTTTTAATATGCAGCTCAGCGGAGACACTAGGTGTCGCTGTCCGCTGTTGGTGTTACTCCTCCAAGCTCAAGGATTTTTTATCGAATTTTGGTGATTTCAGCAAATTCCAACATTCTCTAGGGTAAAGTCGCCTTTTTAAAAGCGTGAACCCTTACATCTGTTACAGCATAAGGTAGGGCTGCAGGTGTTGGGGCCGTTTTGGGGTGGAGAACTAGTTACGTCTAGCATCGTCTGCACTGTTTGCAACCATGCTGCATTATAGGACCAACTCCAGGCAGCAAAAATCTTGAAGTTAATTTAATTTAAATTTGATTTTAATTTATATTCAATTTTGATTTTGATTTTAATTTAGGTTCAACATATTTTGAATTTGAATTGATTTGGACTTCATTTGATTGAAGTTTAGATTAGATTTAGTTTGATTCTAGTTTGAATTTAGTTTGAATTTGATTTGGGTTGGTTTTGATTTAGGTTTAATTTAATTTAATCATTCAAGTAATTATTTGTTAGGTTACCTGGTTTGTTTTGGTTTTTGTCTAGTTCTTTTTAGTTTGTTTGGTTTGTCAGGTTTTTTTGGTTGTTTGGGGTTAGCCATTCATTTGTTCTCTATTTTTTTGACATGCAGGCCATGGACTGCTTGTGACTTCAGGTGTAGAATGTGACCCAGTGACGTGTTGCATGAGTGGGAGACCTTGGCTCACATGGCAATGGCGACGACATCGAGTGTATCCTGTGGGGTAGGACGGCACCTCCCCCCACAGGTATCCCTGTCACTATCACTGCGGGTTCTATGCATCTGGCTGGGGTGCCCTCAGCCAGAAACGTTGCACAGGGTGAAGGTTTTAGGCTCTGGTTGGGGACGTGGAATGTTGGGACCCTATCGGGAAAGACAGGGTAGCTAGTTGACACCCTTAAACACAGATGTATTAGTGTAGCTTTCCTGCAGGAAACAAAGTGGAAGGGAAATAGGTCATGGGTAATGGGAAGGGGTACAAACTCATGAGGGGTACAAACACATGAGGGGTACAAAACCATAGAGGGTCGAAATGGGGTATTTAAGTAGGGAATTGCACCACGGGATCACCTCAGTCAAGAGAGTTAGTAGTAGAATAATGTTAGTAACAGTTGTGTGGCAAGGCATAGGACTACACCTCATAAGTGCTTATGCCCCCCAAGCAGGCCTGGGTGAAACGACTAAAGCGGATTTCTGGAGGGACTTTGATGAGGTAGTACAGTCAGCAAACATCACAATTAGACAGGGCACAGGAAATGAGCGCTTAATTATTGGGGGTGACTTTAATGCCCATGTTGGAAAGGATGGTGTGGGATATGAGGAAGTACATGGGGGATTGGGGTATGGGATGATCAACCCTGAGGGGCAAAAGGTCCTAGAGACAGCAAGAGCTCATGGCCTTGTATTAGCCAATACATGGTTCAAGAAAAGGGAGAAGCTCTTAATCACTTACCAAGCACCTCAGGGGATTTCACAAATAGACTTTTTTATGGTTAGGAAACAGCACAGGAATGAGATCAAGGATTGCTGGGCACTACCCATTGAGGATTTCCAGAACGAAAGTGGCCATATGCTGCTCATGACAGAAGTCCTAGTTAAGGCGGGAGTCAGGAATCATACCTGGAAAGGAGAATCAGTTATCAGGTGGTGGAAGTTCCAACCAAAGCAGATGAATTCGGGCAGGAGGTTCTCAGCCAGGTGGACTGGGACTGGGATTGGGATGGGTCAGCCAATGCCATGTGGGACAGGGTTGCTAGGAAAATTAGGAGATGTGGGGAGGCAATGTTAGGTTTAGGTAGAGTAGGAGGCACTTATCAAGGCAGGCAGACTTGGTGGTGGAATGAGGAGGTGAAAGCTGCCATCAAACTAAAAAAGGAGACTTTCCATAGGTGGAGAGAGGTAGGGGATCAGGTTTCAAAGATAGAATATGTTCAGGCAAGGAAAAACCCCAGGAGGACCATTGCCCTGGCCAAGTTCCAGAAGTATGAGGCTCTATATGAAAAGTTGGGGACAAGGGAAGGAGAGAATGCAGTTTTTAGACTGGCCAGGACCAGGGATAGGACTAGTAAGGATTTTACCAGGGCCATAACAGTCAAGGATACCAAGGGTAGGGTCCTTTTTCAACCAGCAGAGGTAGTCAAAAGGTGGGAGGAATACTACCACAGTCTCTTAAATGCAGACTCTGGTGCAATGGTCATAGGCAGAGACCCACCCACACCACAGGCTGTGGACAGGGTGAGCAAGGCTGAAATAGTGAGAGCCCTTCTGAAGATGAAAGGTCAGAAAGCAGTAGGCCCTGATAAGATCCCCATGGATGTTTGGCACACCTAAGGCCCCATGGGAATTACATGGCTAGGAAAGCTCTTCAATAAGTTAGCAAAAGGGGACAGGATGCCTTCTGCATGGCAAGAAAGTTGGATAGTACCACTGTTCAAAGGCAAAGGTGATGCCCAGGACTGTGAAAAATATAGGGGCATAAAGCTGATGAGCCATTCTGTGAAGCTGTGGGAGCGAGTCATAGAATGTCGCCTCCGAGACTGGACTAGTGTCCGGGGAAATCAATTTGGGTTTATGCCAGGTAGGTCCGCCATGGAACCAATCTTCATTCTCCAACAGATGATTGAGAAGCATAGAGCTGCAAGGAAGGACCTTCATGCAATATTCATTGGCTGTGGAGAAGGCATATGATAGTGTCCCCAGACAGTTAGTATGGAGTGTTTTAAGAAAGAAAGGTGTGGATGACAGCCATATTAGGGTAGTGCAGGATATGTATGATGGTTCCATCGCTAGGGTGAGAACAGCATGGGAAAACACTGCAAGCTTCAAAGTGGAGGTTGGTGTGCATCAGGGGTCAGCACTTAGCCCATACCTATTCACTTTGGTGATGGATGAGCTGCCGACGGGAGTAGGGGAATGGGCCCCCAGTGCCTGGTATTTGCAGATGATGTGGGAAGGCTTGAGGAGTCCAAGGAAGATGCACAAAAGGGCCTACAAGACATGAAAGCAGCAATAGAAAAAGGGGGCCTTAAGGTGAACACGAAGAAGACTGAGTACCTAGCTTTCGATTTCAGTGGCCAGGGGCAAAAAGGTTTGATTCGGTGTAGGGGAGAGGTGATTCCAGCAGTGCAAGAGTTTTGATATCTAGGATCAGTTTTCCAGGGCAATGGGGAAATAGATTCAGATGTGACCCGTAGGATTAATGCAGGTTGGCTGAAGTGGAGACAGGCAAGTGGGGTCCTGTGTGACAGTCGGATCCCAATAAAGTTGAAGGGCAAGGTCTACAGAACCGCAGTTAGGCCTGCTATGCTGTATAGGTCGGCGTGCTGGGCAGTTAGGCAGCACCATGAAAGGCAAATGCAAGTGGCTGAGATGCGAATGCTGCGATACATGTGTGGGGTGTCTAGATCCAACCGGGTCAGAAACGATTACGTTAGAGGTAGCTTGGGGATTGGGGACATTGTGGAAAAGATGAGAGAAAGTCATTTGAGGTGGTATGGGCATATGATGAGGAGGAGAGAGGAGGAGCTTGTTAGGTCCATTGTGGGACTGCAGATGATCGGGGGCACCAGAGGTAGAGGAAGACCAAAGCGAACATGGGAGCAGGTAGTGCAGGCAGACATGGAGGCGTGCGGGATGCGGTGGGACCTGGTGGGCGATAGGCGGGAGGGGAGGATTAGAACCCACAGACCCGACCCTGCCTCAGGCGGAAGAAGGGTGAGATGATGATGATGATGATATGCAGCTCAGCAAATTGTCGCTCTTAGCTGCTCCAACTAGCTAACTTGGAGCACAAACCAAGGTGTCATGATCCATGTTAGCTCAATGCTAGCTAGTTGGAGCGGTTAAGAGCGACAAGTTGCTGAGCTCCATACCTGAGACATCATTCTTTAACCCTGAGCCATTGGTGAACATTCATTAAGGCAGTTTTGAGAGTGTATTTTTAGCTTTAGGTATAGGAACATGATATATCAAAATTTTACATTTTTTTTAGAGCTATGTGATGGGATAGTTAAAACTACCTCTATTTATTGAAAAAAATGTAACTTTGCATTGTCCTGAAAAAGCTACTGCCAAAATTTTTGATTCGTTTTGGGAATTGAATGTCCTTCTCCATCAACTTTAACTTTTCCTAACCATTTTATCCCATATCTCACAGATTTTTTTTAAAAAGGCATTGGTTTCTTTAAAGGAAACACCCTGTATACACTTATCAACTGATCCAACAAATCAACACCTCTCATGGAATGGTTATAGTATTTCACTATCTCAGGTCACGTCAATGTAAGTTGATTGCCTCTTGTCCCATCTTCTAACTTTGTCTTCTTGTCCCTTTCCAACAAAGTTTGAAGCAAGCTTGACAATTCTATTGTCATCCCATTTCACAATAGCAACATCGCCACCATTACTTATTACTTGATCTGAATACCCTCTTTGTTTCTTTATCATCTCTTTATCTGAAAGCAGTGGGGGATTCACAAATCTATTGAGCCTTACTGTACCTGCTGCATAAATACTTTTATCTTTGGTGTAATACCACACTTGCCCCTAAACCAAAACGTTTTACATTTGAATTATTCAGTCCTCCATTCGGATCCTAGTGGTTGAGGAGACGTATGCCCTGCGATGTCTCTTCGCCACTCCACACTAGTGAGGTGGCTGACAGACAGGGACTAGGGTTGCGACCCACAGTCTCCAAAACATCACTTTGACCACAGCTTCCATGGAAAACGAGAGGACAAGGCAGTAGCCTGGTCTTGGTCAATCGGCCGGGGGTGCATAAGTGGTTATGCCTCCTAGAGTGACTGTAAGTGGACCGGCAGTCAACCCCGATGCCAATGGTCTGGTATTCAGGGATTACGCCACCCTAACGGTATACTGCCCGAGGAATATCGGCGACCCGAATGGGCGTCCCCTCGTTGGGCTCCGTGTGGTGGATAAGACCTGCGGGCAGTGAATGCATAATTATTAAAAATTATGGCAACTCTAAAACCGAGGCTGGGGGCCTCATCAAATAACCCCACCCCTCCCCCTTCATCTTTACTGACTTGTGTTGAGCTGGAAGATGGCGGGCTCGGTCCCACCCAATTGAGTGGGCCAGCTGCCATTGAGCTGATGGAGACTTGTACTGCTCCAACAACGAGGCCACGTTCCCCCAGTAAGCCAACTTGATCAGGGAACGAACCTCTGGCATCTATGGCATCGGCACCTGCCGTTAACAAGAGGCAACGACCTCTTAGCCTTCAGGTGCAGGGTTCCAAAGCCTGCATCTAAGAATTTAGGTGCAGTCAAACCACCATCCGTACCTTCTTCCTATCCTCCCCCATTTATTTCCATCCCTGGGGAGGATGGAGCAGCCTTGGGGAAGGCGTCGCCCTTCCTTATCGCCAAAGCCATCAAGGGCACTGCTGGCGACGTGACTTCGGTCAAAAAACTGCTCAATGGCACCTTGTTGGTGGAGGTATCTGCCCCTCATGAGATAGAGGCACTACTGAAACTGCGGAGGCTGGGTGATATCCCCGTTGTGGTCGAACCCCATCACACTTTAAATACCAGTAGAGGTGTGGTGCGGTGCCCTGACCTATGTGGGGAATCAGAACAGATAGCGGAGGAGCTCAGGGACCAGGGTGTGCTGGCTGTCCAAGGCACCTCAGTCCGACGGGATGGAGAATCCCGCCCATCTGACACCTTGGTGCTGACCTTTGGTAGGCCCAAGGTGCCAGAGTACATCATCGCTGGCTACCTCCACTTGCCTGTCCGTGCCTTCATCCTGAGCCTGCTTCAGTGCGTCAAGTGCCAGCGATATGGCCATTGACAGAATTCGTGTTCTGCCAAGGCCATGTGTGGCACTTGTGGACAGGGTGACCATTCCCCTGAATCTTGTAAGACTTCACCTCTCTGCATAAACTGTAAGGGCAACCACCCCACCTCTTCTCGATATTGCCCCACTTGGCTGCAGGAACGCACGATCCAGGAGCTGCGTGTCCAGAAGGGTATCAGTTTTCTGGATTCACGGCGGCTGCTATCCTTGCCAGGGATCTACAGTCATGGAGTGTCCTATGCAGGTGCTGCGAAGGCAGCTGCTGTGTCCTCTGTCTGTACCCAGACGGACACTCTACCTCAGTTCCCCCTCTCATCCGTTTAACGCCCTCTCGGGCCCACGGGATCCATGGGGTGTCAGTCTGTACAAGCATTGGCTGCCAGACGGACCCCGACCCCATTTCCATGGCTTCTTCCGGCTCCACCACCGCCTCTGGCCCATGCTTGGGCCACCCAATAATGGCGGTGTCAGCTTCTTTGGAGGCCCCAGATTCCACTCATCAAAGGGAGACATCTCCCTTGCACGCCTCCCTCCCTGTCCCAGCCCAGCCAACCTCCTCTATGGAGGGGGTGGTGTGAGACAGGAGGAAAGAAAGTAGGGACAACCCCCACTACTGCCGTGGGGCGGGTGTCCTTTGTTCGTCCACCCAAGCTCTCTGGCCAACGGCAGAGAGCAAGGGGTGGTTTCATGCCCAAAGTGGGGCAGAATGGGGATTCCTCCTTCGAGATGGAGGAGGACGAAGAAAAGGGAAGTGGGACGAAGAAAAGGGAAGAATAGAAACAATCCGCCTAAGCCCACTTAATGGTAAATTTCCTACAATGGAACTGTCGAGGGTTTTCACACAAAAAGGACGACATCGCACTGCTGATCTCGAGGCACAACCCTGTCTGCATCTCCCTCCAGGAGATTGTGTGTCGCAGTCATGCCCCCATTTCGTTACGGGGGTACACTGTATATGCAGACACCCGCCAGCAAGGAAGCCACCCTGTGGGAGGGGTAGCTATCCTTAAACGGAATGGGTGCATGCATGTGCCAGTGGCTTTGCAGACGCCTCTGCAAGCAGTGGCTGTCTCATTGCAACTGGATTTGCCCACCACTCTATGTTCCCTCTACATGCCTCCTGGGATTGATATCTCTTGGGCAGACTTCGACTCCCTCAGTACCCAGTTTCCAAGACCCTTCTGGATTATGGGTGATTTTAATGCCCATAATCCCCAATGGGGCTCGGACAGTCATAACCCCGGAGGGCGACTTGTGGAACAATTGGTGTCCCATAATGGCCTCATTGTTTAAACACAGGTGCCTCCACACATGTCTCTGATGTATAGACCTAACCATCTGCTCTCATGGGTTGGCACCAGGTTTGCAGTGGGAGGTCTTGTCAGACCCTTCTGGAAGTGATCACTTCCCCATCAAGATTAGCAGTGGAGATGGGGCATTACCCCAACACCCACCATGGTGGTGTCTGCATCGGGCGGACTGGGAGGTTTCACCCCCCTATCTACTTTCGCCCACTGTGTGAGTTTGATGGGGTCAACGACCTAGTGAGTGACTTCACAGAGGTGGTGTTCGGGGTGGCATTGGCATCCATCCCCCAGAGCTCGTGTAACCCACCACGAGCATGGGTGCCATGGTGGACCGAGGATTGGTGGAGTGTGATTCAGGCTCACCGATGAGCCCTTCGTTGCTTCCAATCTCGTCCTACCGAGGCCAATTGTATCGACTATCTCCGAGCCCCGGGCATATGCACGGCGGGTGATCAAGGAGGCCAGACGCTCCTCATGGAGTCAGTATGTCTCCTCACTTACCTGTCACACGCCCTCCAAGAAAGTCTGGGAAACGCTGAGGAAGATCCAAGGCAGATATTTACCATTATGTGGTTCAGGTCTCCTTGTACAAGGGAGACATTCCCTTCTGCCGTGTGAAGTAGCGGAGGAACTGGCAAGGACGTTTGCAGCCGTCTCCAGTTTCCAGCACTACACGGCAGCATTTATGCAGTGTAAGCAGGCTGCAGAACGCCATCCACTGAACTTCTCTGGTTGTGTTGCCGACGGGTATACGGGCAGCTCTAGCAAGAGCCAGGGACACTGCCCCTGGACCAGATGGCATCCACTATCAAATGCTTACCTCCTTGAGGTACTAATTTACATATGGCAGCAGCATGAAGTCCCTGCATGTTGGCGAGAGGCTGCTATAATCCCACTGCAAAATCCTGGGAAGGATAGTAGCCTTCCAACAAATTATAGACCCATTTCATTGACTAGCTATCTTTGCAAAACCATGGAACGAATGGTTAATTGCCACCTGGTGTGGTATCTGGAACGGCACCACCTTCTTGCCCATCCCCAATGTGGCTTCCGTCCTGGCAGGTCTTCGGTGGATCATCTGATCTCACTGGAGACTGCAGTACGTGAGGCCTTTCTCCACAGACAGCATGTAGGTTCTGTCGTTGTTGATGTGGAGAAGGCATATGATACCACATGGCGCCATGGTATACTGGAGACCTTGCAGCAGTGGGTCTCAGGGGTAATCTGCCCCTCTTCCTCCATAGCTTTTTGTCCGAACGGACCTTCAGAGTGCGTGTGGGTAACACCTACTCCTCCGCCTTCCTGCAGGAGAATGGTGTCCCACAGCAGAGCGTCTTGAGTGTGACGCTCTTTGGTGTTTCAGTGAACGGTTTACCATCCTCCGTTCACACCCCGGTACAGTCGTCCCTTTTTGTGGACGACTTTTCTATCAGGTACCGTGCTGCCACGATGCACAGCATTGAGCGTCAGCTGCAACTGGCACTAAACAGTGCCAGCGAGTTTGCCACCTCTCGTGGCTATAAGTTCTCCCCTAAGAAAACTACTGTCATGCACTTCTGTCGTAAACGAGGGCTTCACCTATAGCCTCAGCTTACCCTGGATGGCCGCCTCCTCCCTGTTGTAGAGGCAGCCCGATTTCTCGGTCTCCGTTTTGACAGCCGTTTGACATGGGTCCCGCATTTAAAGGAGCTGAAGGCTAAGTGCCTTCGTTCCCTGAATATTCTACGTTGCCTGCAGGGAACTGGTTTTGGGGCAGATCGAACGGTGATGCTTCGACTCTACAGATCACTCGTTAAATCACGTCTCGATTATGTCTGTGGCATGTACGGCCTGGCCGTTCCGTCTACTCTCCGGAAGCTGGACAGTGTTCATCACGCTGGCATCTGGTTGTCGATTGGGGCGTTCCGCACAAGACCAGTTCTCAGCCTTTATGCTGAGACTGGTGAACCACCACTGGCTTCGCAGGGGCAGTACTTGGCAGCTGCATACATTTTGTGGCTGAAAGGTAAGCTGTAGCACGCTACACACCCAGCCATCTTTAGCCGCACTATGAGACGGCCATTCGACTGCTGCCTGGGGGTTCCCCCTCCATTTGGTGTGTGGTGGATGGACGGTCTTGCTGGCCTGGGTGTTACTCTTCCTAGGGTGCAGCCTGTGCTGCCGGCCTCTGTGCCGCCCTGGCCAGTGCCAGAGCCCAGGTTTGATTTTGTGCTAGCAGCCTTTCCCAAATCCAGTACCGATAGGTCAGTGTACCGACAAAACTTTGGACGCCTCTCTCTGACCTATAGGGGCCATGTTTTTATTTACACGGATGAGTCAAACGATGGCTCCTCGGTGGGTTGGTCAGTCTTCACAACTTGTCATCTCATAGGGGGCCGCCTTCCAGGCATCACCAGTGTCTTAACTGCAGAGCTAACAGCTCTGCACAGGGCACTGGAACTCATCCTATTATTGAATGACAGACACTTTGTTATTGTGACTGACTCCCTATCCTCCCTTCAGCTGTTGCACACTCTTTATGGCAGACATGCCATCATGCAGGGTGTGCACAGATTGCTGCTCGTGATTCGTAAGCAGGGCAAGATAGGGTTGTTCATGTGGGTCCCGGGGCATGTTGCCATCATGGTCAATGAGAGGGCGGATTCCCATGCCCGTGAGGTGGCCCACTTTCCAGATATACCTAACACTGCTGACTCCTCCTCTGATGCTCTCCCGATGGTGCAGTGGGCCGTCCATTAACAATGGCGGGCCCAGTGGTTTGTGGAGACCACCAACAAACTCCGCACACTGAAGAACACCCCAGAGCACTGGGTGTTCTCGTGCCGCCAGTCACGGAGGGAGGAGGTTGTGCTTGCTCGGCTTTGGAACGGTCACACGTTTCTCATCCACTCTTACATTCTACGGTGTGAGGACGAACCATGGTTTGACTTCTGTTGGGAGCCTCTCACAGTGGCACACATCTTTAGTCACTGTGAGAGATAATGTGAAATGAGATACCGTCTGGGAGGTTATACCTGAGGGTTATCCCCAAGTGAGGTGGAGAGCTCGCTTGTATTTGTGAAAGAAGCTCGCCTCTTTCACCAAATCTGACGTATTTATTGCAATCTTGTATTGTCATGGCTTTTGCCTTTTTATCTCTGTGTCGGTTTTGGCTTTTGCCACTTTTACTGTTGTGTCCTTATTGGCTTTTGCCGCTTTTATTTTTTTGTCTGTTTGCGCTTTTGCCACTTTTATTGTTTTGTCTGTTTTGGCTTTTGCCACTTTTATTGTTATTTCGGTTTAGGCTTTCTGGCCTTTGCCACTGTTATTTTTAATGTCTGTTTTGGATTTTGCCTGTACTTATATATCATATTTATTTGGCTATTGCCTTTTTTATTTTTATTTGTTTTAGTGGGCTTTTGCCCTTATTTATTGCCATCATGGTGGGAAGGCCATTTACACCCCCACCATGATGATTGTGTCTTTGGGCCCTAATGACCATTGTAGTTGATGGGCCCTAAAACAAAAACAATCAAACAAACAGGTGCTGTGATGGCAGCTGCTGTGTCCTCTGTCTGTATCCAGACTGACACACTTCCTCAGCTCACCCCTCTCTTCCGTTTAACGCCCTCTCGGGCCTGCGGGGTCCATGGGGTGCCGGTCTGTACAAGCATTGGCTGCCAGACGGACCCCGACCCCATTTCCATGGCTTCTTCTGGCTCCACCACCGCCTCTGGCTTATGCATTGGCCCCCCAATAATGGCGGTGCCATCTTCTTTGGAGGCCCCAGATGCCACTTATCAAAGAGAGGCATCTCCCTTGCAGGCCTCTCTCCCTGTCCCAGCCCAGCTAACCTCCTGCATGGACGGGGTTGGTGGGTGAGACAGGAGGAAAGAAAGTAGGGACACCCCCCACTACTGCCATGGGGTGGGTGTCCTTGGTTCGTCCCACACTGCTCTCTGGCCAATGGCAGAGAGCACGGGGTGGTTTCATGCCCAACATGGGGCATGATGGGGATTCCTCCTTCGAGATGGAGGAGGATGAAACAATTGAAGGCGCCCCTCCCTTTTCTTCAGTGGGATGGAGAAAAGGGAGGAATAGAAACAAGCCACCTAAGTTCACTTGATGGTAAATTTCCTACAATGGAACTGTCCAGGGTTTTCCCACAAGAGGGATGAGATTGCACTGCTGATCTCGAGGCACAACCCTGTCTGCATCTCCCTCCAGGAGATCCTGCGTCGCAGTGATCCCCCATTTCATTATGGGGGTACACTGTATATGCAGACACCCGGCAGCAAGGAAGCCACCCTATGGGAGGGGTGGCTATCCTTGTCCGGAATTCAGACGCCTCTTCAAGCAGTGGTGGTCTCATTGCAACTGGATGTGCCCACCACTCTATGTTCCCTCTACATGCCTCCTGGAATTGATATCCCATCGGCAGACCTCGACTCCCTCAGTGCCTAGCTTCCAAGACCCTTCTTGAATATGGGTGATTTTAATGCCCATAATCCCCAATGGTGTTCGGACAGTCATAACCCCCGAGGGCGACTTGTGGAACAATGGGTGTTACATAATGGCCTCATTGTTCTAAACACAGGTGCCTCCACACATGTCATGACTGCAACTGGTGGTCTCTCATGTATAGACCTATCCATCTGCTCTCCGGGGTTGGCACCAGGTTTGCAGTGGGAGGTCTTGTCAGACCCTTGTAGAAGTGATCACTTCCCCATCACGATTAGCAGTGGAGACGGGACATTATGCCCAACACTAACCTCAGTTGTGTCTGCATTAGGCGGACTGGATGGAGTTCACCCATCATATCTACTTTTGCCCACTGTGTGATTTTGATGGGGTCAACGACCTAGTGAGTCACTTCACAGAGGTGGTGGTCTGGGCAGCATTGGCATCCATCCCCCAGAGCTCGTGTAACCCACCACGAGCTGGGGTGCCATGGTGGACAGAGGATTGTTGGAGTGCGATTCGGGCTCGCTGACGAGTCCTTCCCGGCTTCCAATCTCGTCCTACCTAGGCCAACCGTATCGAGTATCTCCGAGCCCGGGCATATGCACGGCGGGTGATCAAGGAGGCCAAACGCTCCTCATGGAATCAGTACGTCTCCTCACTTACCTGTCACATGCCCTCCAAGAAAGTCTGGGAAACACTGAGGAAGATCCAAGGCAGATATTTACCGTCATGTGGCTCAGGTCTCCTTGTACGTTTGCAGCCATCTTGGCAAGGACGTTTGCAGCCGTCTCCAGTTCCCAGCACTACACGGCAGCATTTAAGCAGTCCAAACAAGCTGTAGACCACTTAATTTTGCTGGGGGTATCGCTGTGGGGTATAACAACCCATTTACCCCTTGGGAGCTGCAGGCAGCTCTAGCAAGAGCCAGGGACACTGCCCCTGGTCCATATAGCATCCACTATAAAGTGCTACGCGTTAGGTACCTCCTTGAGGTATTGAACTACATTTGGCAGCAGCATGAAGTCCATGCACAGTTGAAGAGGCTACTATAATCCCACTGCAAAATCCTGGGAAGGATAGTAGCCTTACATAAAATTACAGACCCATTTCATTGACGACCTGTCTTTGCAAAACTATTGCATGCATGGTGAACTGGCACCTGGGTTTGTATCTGGAACGGCACCACCTTCTTGCCAATGCCCAATGTGGCTTCCGTGCTGGAAGGTCTCCGGTGGATCATCTGATCTCACTGGAGACTGCAGTACATGAGGCCTTTCTCCACAGACTGCACCTGGTGGCTGTCTTGTTTTATGTGGAGAAGGCATATGATACCACATGGCGCCATGGTATACTGGAGACCTTGCACCAGTGGGAGCTCAGGGGTAATCTGCCCCTCTTCCTCCATAACTTCTTGTCTAACCGGACCTTCACAGTGTGTGTGGGTAACACCTACTCCTCGGCCTTCCTGCAGGAGAATGGCAGCCATGCCATCGACCAGGGTTTGAACAGATTGCTGCTCGTGATTCGTAAGCAGGGCAAGACAGTGTTGTTCATGTGGGTCCTGGGGCATGTTGGCATCATGGGCAATGAGAGGGCGGATTCCCATGCTCGTCAGGTGGCCCACTTGCCAGATGAACCCAACGCTGCTGTCCCCTCCTCCAACGCTCTCCCGATGGTGCAGCGGGCCGTCCATGAACAATGGCGGGCCCAGTGGTTTGCGGAGACCACCAACAAACTCCACACACTGAAGGACACCCCAGAGCACTGGGGGTCCTCGTGCCGCCAGTCGTGGCGGGACTAGGTTGTTTTTGCTCGGCTTTGGATCGATCACGCGTTCCTCACCCACTCCTACATTTTACGGGGTGAGGAACAACTATGGTGTGACTTCTGTTGGGAGCCTGTCACAGTGGCGCATATCTTTAGTCACTGTGAGGGATACCATGAACTGAGATGGCGACTGGGAGTCAGTTGGGAGCTCTCTGCCTCAGGGTTTTGAGAGCTCGGTTGTATTTGAACTGATTTATACATGTATTTTTAGGCAGCTTTGCATTTATTGTTTTATTGGTTTGGCTTTTGCCTTTTTATTTCTGCATCTGTTTTGGCTTTTGCCTTTTTATTTCTGCGTCTGTTTTGGCTTTTGCCTTTTTATTTCTGTGTCTGTTTTGGTCTTTGCCTTGTTTAATTTTATTACTGTTTTGGCTTTTGCCGTGTTTATTGTTATGACCGTTTTGGCTTTTGCCGTGTTTACTGTTATGTCTGTTTTGGCTTTTGCCACTTTTATTATTATGTCTGTTTTGACTTTTACCACTTTTATTGTTATGTCTGTTCTCGTTTTTGCTGCCTTTACTTTTATTTGTGTTTTGGCTTTTGCCTATAGTTATTCTTTTCTATTTATTTGGCTATTGCCTTTTGTACATGCTAGTTTTAGTGGGCTTTTGCCCTTATTTATTGCCATCATGGTGGGAAGGCCATTTACACCCCCACCATGATGATTGTCTTTCTGGGCCCTAATGACCATTGTAGTCGATGGGCCCTAAAACAAAAACAAACAAACAACAAATGTGACTAGACATTGCAGACAACTGTGTACTTCATCATGACAATGCTGCTGAAGTGTATGCTGCATCATGACAATTCCTGTTGTTCCTCAACCTCCTATTCACCTGATTACAGTCTTTGTGACTTTTTTCTTTTCCCAAAATTGAAAAATGTCTTAAAGGGATGTCAATTTGGAACTCTGGAGAACATTCAAAGGACGGGTGACTGACCAGTTAAATGCCCTACCAGTTGAAGCCTTCCATCATGCTACCAAGAGTGGGAACAATGACTTTGCTGGTGTATAGCTGCCAAAGGGAACTACTTTGAAGGAGATAATATTGATGTTTGAAAAAAACAAAAACTTTCCTAATTAAAAAATAAGTCTCATTACTTTTCTCACACACCTCGTATTTCGCAGCAACACATGCATGCCAAGAGTAGAGTTCCAGTACATGCATACTCTTTGAAACTTATTCAAGCATCCCATGATTATATGAAGGGCAAAGAGTACATGAATTTCAGTGCTGTCTGTATTCTTGAATCCTGTTTTATTTTTCTTAAGCATAAATAATGATGGGAAGAAAGTAATTCCTGGTTTTCAAATTCTATGTGCGGGGAGTAAATTCAATATCAGGAACTATTAATGACCTTCTTCTATACTTGATTTGAATCTTATCTGTCAATAAATGCATATAATTATTATTTTCCTTATCCACTATTTCCTTATTTCTCTATCTTTAAATTTAAAATTTCTTTGTTTTTGTAGGAAGGATTCATTGCTGGGGAGGCAGATGGGTTTACTCCTCTAATAACTCTAGCAATGGATGATGGATGTGCCTTTGTTCAAGAGAGCATAGATGGAAAAGAGGATTTGTTATGCCTTCCATACTCTAGTGGAACTACAGGTCCTCCAAAAGGAGTAATGCTTACACATTATAATTTTTCATCAAATATTCAACAAACCACGTAAGTTGATCTATTGATATGTTATCCCACGCTTGCAAGCATGTCATTCGATGGCAGGGCCGGTGCTAAATTTTGCGGGGTCCTGTGCAAAATGGTGAAGCGGGGCCTTCTCTAACATGAAAGGTACTTAGAAGAATTCCACATTGAAATTTTTAAACTTTAATTTCTATAAATTGGTTCATTTTATTGATCTAGTTATTTGCCTCAACACTGCAGCGCCTGGGCCTGCACTAATAAGTGTTGATCTCAGGCAAAAAATCAAAACTGAATGTGTGGGGCCCTGTGCCATCTCATAGTTTGCACACCAATCACGCTGGCCCTGTTTCGATGGAGTGCCACAAGTGTTAGTTATTTATGGTTATTTATGGGAGTGGCTGTATTGCATTGCATACACCAGTTCTTGTCTGATCACTGAAGTTAAGCAATGCAACCCGAGCTAGTATTAACTAGGGTGGCCGCTTGAGAAAAGATACCACTAATACCCAAACAGTGCGTTAGAACTATGCAGTGGATGGGCCTCTAATAACCTTCTAGCTGATACCCCTTAAACACCAGCAAAATAAACACAATACAGTGTAGTTATTTATTATCTTTTTGAACATTAATCATGTTTACCCTCCTCAGTTGTATTGGGGTAGCATAATCGAGGGCTGGATAAGGGTGTGAAAAGGTGTGAAAAGGCCCCCAGTGTGACCCTTCCATTGATTGGGAAGAAGTGACGCTATGTTGCGTTTATGATTTATCTTACTCCCAAAAGAACCCTTTCTTCATACAATGATTACATCAATAAGAAGCCCAAGTGTAGGACCTCTCCCTCTAGCGTCCAACAACTAAAGCCCAGATACATGATCAAACATTTTGTGCAACAAGATATGTTGCATGAAATTTTACATTGTGTATGGCAAGTACTGACTAGTTGTGCAATGGTTTGACAGAAATCAGACGAGACTGAAATATTTTCTGCAAAATTCAGTGATTGTCAAGCTGTTTCATCGTTTATTGCAGTGATTGACAATAGTTGGCCAAGGAAAGGCCTTAAGCTGTTCCCTATCGATCAATCACAATACAAGAAGCTTCCTTTTCTGACATCTTCTGCTATTGCTGTTATTTGTTGGTGCTTTAGAGCCCTTCAAATGCAATGGTCATTAGGGGTCAGAAACACAGTCACACTATGGTGGGGGGTGTAAAGGGCCTTCCCACCATGGTGACATTAAAATAAGGGCAAAAGCCCAATACAGGCAATAAGAAAAAGCCTAATAAAAACAATAATACAAAAGACAGTAAAAGCTATAATGCAAAAGACAGTAAAAGCTATAATGCAAAAGTCATAAAAGCTATTATGCAAAAGACAGTAAAAGCAATAAAGCAAAAGCCAAAAAGGATGCAAAGATAAAAAGGCAAATCGTGAACAAGACATATACGTATGGCAAAAGCTAAACACTGAAAGAAACATAAAGGGCCAAAGCCATATGAACAAAAATAATGGCAAAAGCCAAATAAAACCGGAGAGAAAACGCAAGAGGGCCAAACGGATACAAAGATAAAGATAAAAGGCAAAATGGTTGAAAAGTCTATAAGAGAAAAGGTCTCTGTATTAAAATTTGTGAGAGAGGCCAGCCTCTTTCACAACGACAAGAGAGCTCTCAACCCCTGAAGGTCGTCATCAAGGGATGTGGAGAGCTCTGGACTGGCTCCCAGAACTCATGGTGACTAAAGAAATGCACCACTGTGAGAGGATCTCCACAGCAGTCACACCATGGTTGTTCCTCACCCCATAGTAAGTAGGAGAGGGTTGGGAAGGTGTGACCAATTCATAGCTGGGCAAGCACAACCATATCCCTCCACATATGTTGGCAAGAGAATGCACTTAATTGTGTGGAGTTTGTTGGTGGTCGCCATGCACCACAGGGACCGCCACACACCATGAATGGCCCACCACACCATCAGGAGAGTATTGGAGGAAGGAACAGCAGTGTCAGCATCATCTCACAGGTTGACCACCTAATTGACATGGGCATCCGCCCCTCGTTGCCCTTAATGCCAACATGCCACATGACCCACATAATGACCTCTACCTCGCCCTGGTCTTGAATCATTACAGGCAGATTGAGCACACCCTGGACAATGGGATGTCTGCCATAAAGTGTGTGCAAAAGCTGAAGGAAGGAGAGGGAGTCAATTGCAAAAATATAGTGTCTCTCAGGCAAAATATGGATGAGTTCCAGTGCTCTATGCCAAGGTGTGAGCTCTGCAGTCAAGACATTGGAAATCCCCTATGGGTTGACCAGTTGTAAGGACGGACCGACCCACAGTTCTTTAACCCATCCATATAGATAAAAATGCAGCCCCTATAGATAAGGGTGAGGCATCCAAACTCCTGTTGGATACTGATCTATTGATACTGACTTTGGGGAGGGCTGTGAGTTTCCAGTCAATACTGGGCTCTGGCACTGTCCATGGGGGCTCAGAAGCTGGGAGTAAAGGCTGCACCCTGGGAAGAGTCGTACCCAGGCTGGTGAGACAATCCAACTACCACATGCCAAAGAGAAGGGAACCTGGATGGAATTGAATGGCCATCGTGAAGTAGTTTTAAAAACGACCAGGTGTGTACAGTAGGGTGCTGGGACTGATCTTTGAGCCACAACATATATGTGGCCACGAAGTATTTGTACCTTTGTTGTTGTTTATTGGTGTTTTAGGGCTCTTCAACTACAAGGTCATTAGAGCCCCATCCACCGTGTAGTTCCAATGCAGAGACTGCACAGACACCACACTAATGCAACGATTTCTGGGTATTAGTGGTACCCAGTTTTTCCAAGTGGCCACCCATGTCAGTATTATCTGGGGTTCTGTTGATCAATTTCAGTGATCAGACAAGAACTGGTGGGTCCAACGCAATATGCCACTCCCAAGTATTTGTACCACATAGTCATCAGAGGTGCTCCAGCCTCAGCATAAAGGCTGAGGGCTGGACTTGTGCAGAAAGTCCCAATGGACAGCCAGATGCCATCATGATGAACACTGAACACGGAAGATGACGCTGCCAGGCAGTAGATTCCACAGACATAATCGAGGCATAATTGAACGAGTGTTTGATCAACCCCAAAACCAGTGCCATGCAAGCAATGGAGAATATTGAGGGACCAAAGGCATTCAACCTTCAGCTCCTTCTTATGTGAGACCCACACTGGGACAAGGTGGCCATTCAGGGTACCGTCAAGTGGGGTGACTTTGGACAGTAAAAACTATTTTTACATTGTTGATTTGCAAGTCTGTGTTAAGCTCTAGTTATCTAACGTCTGATGCTAGTTACTGTATATCTAGTCCTCTTTCAGATGACAGGAAAAAAAATTTTGCTGATCGCACCTCTGTCTGCTGTTCCACTTTTCCTGAACCATACTCATTTTTTTCAATTTTCTAGGGTGCTAAACTTTTATATAGCTCTAGCTAATGCAAAACTTCTGTAGCCTAACTCGTGTTTTTCTGTAGGGCATTAAATGCTTGTTCTCACAATGTATTTTAATTATTGAATGCTTTTAGATCACTATGTATATGTGGGGCTACTTGGGACATGTTCCAAAAGCTTAATTTTTTGTCTTTTTAAGCTGGGTTTACAACTGTTTTGGCAGGCTTGTGGCAATCTTGCCTATCGCACCCTCCCCGTTTACATTGACCAAAACATTACGTGAAGCAAGCATGCAAAACGTATCTATAGTAACACTACATGAAGTGGGAGTGGTGAGACCCTTTGATGCACGTCCAAAAACTGACAGTGTGGTGGCTCACCACAAATCTGCCTCTCACGGAAAATTTCAGGGCAAGTACCTGTTTACGCTGCATGAGTCTTTCCTCATGAAACAGTTGCATGAGTATGTTTCACGCAGTGTAAACCCCACTTTAGCAAAATGCGAGATTATAAATGAAAATTGGGTGCAAGGAAATATCGTGATTACTCATCGACTAGTTTGGCTGATGCTATCAAGGCCTGCAAGGAGAAGCTGCACTTGAGTGAGCCTGGGCATCCTACAGCCCTTAAAGTTTCAGAAGAATCTCTGATAGTAGAATGCATTACTACTGTGTCAGATTGGGGGTTCCCAATGACCATTACAGATCTGCATTCATTTGTGAAAGACTTCTTAGACAAGAAAGGAATCAGCTGTCCTTACTTCACTGACAACAGCCCTGGCCATGACTGGGCTTTCAAGTTTCTGGAACGAAATAAGGGAAAGTTAAGCAGCCGTTTGGCAAACAATATTAAGAGGTCTCATGCAGATATCGGGCCAGATTTGATCAGCGAATACTTTCAAAATCTGAGGGAAACTTTGGCTGATATTCCTCCTAAAAACATATTTAACTACGATGACACAAATCTGATCGATGACCCTGATCATAAGAAGGTAATTGCAAGTTGTGGAGTTAAATATGTTGACCGCATCAAGCACAGCAGAAAATCGGCCATCTCTGTGATGTTTTGTGGCTCTCCAGCAGGTGAAATTTTACCACCATACACGGTTTATAGGGCAGAAAATCTCTGGTAAACTTGGACAACTGGTGGGCCCAAAGGGGCAAGGTAAAATCAGTCAAAAAGTGGTTGGTTTGAAACACCAATTTTTGTGGACTGGTTTGAATCCTTGTTTTTGCCATTGGCTAATTGGTGACAACTTATCAAGCCATTTTTCCACGGATGTGCTGAAGAAAGCCAAGGAAAACAATGTCAGGTTTGTTTGCCTGCCACCAAGTGCTACACATCTTTGCCAGCCCTTGGATGTGGCTTCCAGCCATTGAAAGTTCACTGGCACAATGTGCTTGAAGATTATAAGAAAGCAAACCCTTAGAGTAGCTTCTTTGACCAAAGACACATTCCCTAGTCTCCTGAAGGAACTTATGGAAAAGGTTTTGATCAGAGGCAAATCAAACTTAATCAGTGGATTTGAAACATGTGGAATTTTTCCACTGAATCCTGAGAAAATTTTGAAAAAACTACCAGAATATCCTGAAGCTCAGGAACAGAATAGTTCTGCACTAAATGATTCCATCTTGTCCTACTTAAGGAATGTGTCACGATAAGAAGGTGCAGAAAACAACCAAACGTTCCAAATTAAATGTGCCTCCTGGAAAAAGCATTGAGGTTGAAACAAGTGCAGAGGAAGAAAGTGACATGTCATCTAACCAAAGTGAAACAGAAAGTGATGAAAGCCTGGACTCTGAAGCAAGTAATGCAGAACAAGAGATTACTGAACATGGAAAAGAAGTTAATTTTGACAAAGTTGAGCAAATCCCTGGCTTAAATTTGCTGAAGATTGGTGATTGGTTAGCTGTAGAGTATGACAAGAAATGGTACCTTGCAGTTGTGGAAAGAGAAGAAGTTTCAATCTTTGCTCTTGTGAAATTTATGCAACCTTCTGGATCATCCTTGAAGTTTCACTGGCCAGAGAAGGATGACAAGCTGCTTGTTGGTCTGGACCAGATAGTTGCCAAGCTGAAAGACATTCCTGTGCCTTATGGATCTCGTTACTTCTGCATATCCCAGGAGAGCTGTGACGAAATTGGGGAACTGTTTTCTCATCTTTTGTGACTTAAGCTTGCCAAATGTGGTGCAATTTTGATTAAGCATTCCATTCATCTAGCCTGATTTGAATCTCTGCTTATGCTTTATAATGCAGTATTTGTGCCATATAGTGTTGTTAACCAGTGATTTTGTTTTTTAAAACACCATTTGTGTCCCATGTAGCCCCATATAATGTTTACTTGCATTAAGGAATAAAACAGGGCATTATTTTCTAAAAATAAAATTTTTTTCCCAAGTAGCCCCATCGTGGGGCTTTTGTTGGTTTAACCCTTATTCTTCCAGACTCTACTAACGTAATCTATGATGTTTGCTTTGCCATTCAGCAAAATTCCATTCAATTTAGTCAAGAATTGGCAAAACAGCAACAAGAAATCCACAGTAAATTGAAGATAAGTGTCCCAAGTAGCCCCTCTTGACGGTAAGCTGAGGCTCAGGACAACGTCTTACTTTATGAAAGTGCATGACAATTGTCTTGTCAGGTGAGAACACAAATTCACAAGTGGTGGCAAACTCAGTTGAGTCGCAGTTGATGCTCAAAAAATCAAAATGGGCTTGGGGTGAAAAGACGAACAGGTAAGCAGAGGCAGCTGGTCAGTGCCAGGGTGCAGGTCAGAACTGAGGTGTCAAAATGGCATTAAGGAAGGGTGACGCCTTCCCCAATGCAGTAATATCCTCCCTGAAAATGAAAGGGAAACTGGGGGATGAGTGCAAAGCGTGTCAGTTGCTTTGACTGCACCTAAGGTGTCCTTAGGCATAGATATGCCCTTTGCATCAGCAGAGGAACCCTGAATCTTAAGAATGAAGCCATTATCTCTTGCTAAGGGCAGGTGGTGATGCAGAAATTGCCTCATTGGCATTCCCTGATCCAGTTTGTTTACTGGGGTAACATTGGCCACTTATTTGGAGCTACAGCTGTCACTATGGGTGTGTTACTACTAGACCCACTCAGTTTTTGTGGGATCATGGCTGCTGTCTTCTGTCTCAAGAGAAACAAGAGCTGAAGAAAACAGTCAAAAGATTAGGGTTATTTGTATAGGCCCCAGTCTCTGTTTTCCCACTGTGCTTTGGGGTTTCCCACAGTCCCCACCCACCTCAATCCCCAACAAGGGGATGCTCAACCCCCTCCCTATGGGAGTGGCAAATTGCATTGGACACACCAGTTCTTGTCTGATCACTGAAGTTATGCAGCATAATCCCAGCTAGTATTGACATGGGTGGCCGCTTGGGAAAACTGGGTACTGCTAATACCCAAAAATCGTCGCATTAGTGTAGTGTCTGTGCAGTCTCTGCATAAGAACTATGCTGTGGGCAGGGCTCTAATGACCTTGTAGTTGAACGGCCCTAAAACAACAACAACAACAACCCCTCCTTACACAAGGTGAAAAAGGGGAATGGGGGATCTCCTATGACGTCTCCAACAGGGATTCCCAGCATTCAGGGAACTGCTTCTAAAATGGTAGAGGGTAATGGTAAGGAAACGGCATGAGAGTAAAGGTAGATGCTGTGAAAGGAGACAGGAGTAACAGTCTGAATAGTAACTCCACCAAAAATTCCCAAAGGTGAAGATAATATTGGTGAAGTTGATTCTGGGTTTGGGAAAACCCCTTGCACCAATTCACAGGATTGTATTATCAGTGATGGAGATTTGCAGATGAAGTAGTGTGAGCACCATGTCAAGGTGAGTGACAAGGGTAATAAATTTAATCAGAACCAAAGACCTGGTAAATCAGTGATCATAATTAGGGACACCGATTTATGGGGTGTAGATAGATGGGCACTGTTGGATGTTCTCCAGGTTAACCTTCTAGCAGGAACATCTATAATTTCTCTCTTCCAATGAATATCTGTCTGTGAGACATATATTTGAAAACGTTGTTTTTTTTTTACTATTTTCATCCTAAAATTGAACTTTGTTTTGGGCTATATAGAAGGCAGTACCAAACACGAGTGTTAGAAAATTAAAGACAGGACTTGAAAGTACCTACTGTACGTAATTACTAGTTAGTAAGGGATATAATATGAAAAATTAACAGGGCTGTAATGCGTGGTGAAGAAGGCAGCCACCACGAGCACAAGTGGGTTTGGGGCACAAAATGTTTAAGTTTTTTGTCATTATTGGTTGTTTGTTTGTTTGTTGGATTTTTCATGGTTAGAAAGCAGCACAGGGCTGAGATCAAAGACTGCTGGGCACTACCCAGTGAGGACTTTCAGAAGGAAAGTGGCCATAAGCTGCTTATGATAGAATTACTAATGAAGGGGACAGTTAAGAGACATACCTGGAAAGGAGAATCAGTTATTAGGTGGTGGACATTGCCCACCAAGGCAGAGGAATTCCAGCAGGAGGTTCTCAGCAAGGTAGACTGGGACTGGGATGGGTCAGCCAATGCCATGTGGGATAGGGTTGCTAGGAAGATTAGGAGTTGTGGAGAGGCACTGTTAGGTAAGGCTATAGTAGGAGGAACTTATCAGGGTAGGCAGACTTGGTGGTGGAATGAGGAGGTGGAAGCTGCCATAAAACTTAAGAAGGTAGCTTTCAATAGGTGGAGGGAAATAGGGGATCAGGCCTCAAAGACAGACTATGTTCAGGCAAAGAAACATGCCAGGAGGGCCATTGCCTTGGCCAAGTACCAGAAGTATGAGGCCTTATATGAAAAGTTGGGGACAAGGGAAGGAGAGAATGCAGTTTTTAGACTGGCCAAGACCAGGGATAGAACTAGTAAAGATGTTACCAGGGCTATAACAGTCAAGGATACTAATGGTAGGGTCCTGTTCCAACCAGCAGAGGTAATCAAAAGGTGGGAGGAATACTACCATGGTCTCTTAAATACTACCACCCATGCAGAAACCACAGACAGAAACCCAATCACCACACAGGCAGTGAACATTGTGAGGGCAGAGGAAATAGTCACAGCCCTTCAAAGAATGAAAGGTCACAAAGCGGTTGGCCCAGATAGGATCCCCATTGATGTTTGGCACACCTTGGGGGCTACAGGAATCACATGGCTAGGGAAGCTTTTCAATAAGTTAGCAAATGGTGACAGAATGCCAGCTGAATGGCATGAGAGTTGGATAGTTCCACTGTTCAAGGGCAAAGGTGATGCCCAGGACTGTGGAAACTATAGAGGCATGAAGCTAATGAGCCATTCTATGAAGCTGTGGGAGCGAGTCATAGAATGTCGCCTCAGAGTCCAGACTAGGGTCCGAGGAAACCAATTTGGGTTTATGCCTGGTAGGTGCACCATGGAACCAATCTTAATTCTACGACAGATGATAGAGAAGCATAGAGCAGCAAGGAAGGACCTCCATGAGGTATTCATTGACTTGGAGAAGGCATATGATAGTGTCCCTAGACAGGTGCTATGGAGTGTTTTAAAGAAGAAAGGAGTTGATGAAGGCCATATTAGGATAGTGCAGGATATGTATGAGGGCTCCATTGCTAGGGTGAGGACAGCATGGGGAAACACTGCTTGCTTCAACGTCCAGGTTGGTGTGCATCAAGGGTCAGCACTTAGCCCATATCTATTCACTCTAGTAATGGATGAGCTGCTGACAGGAGTAGGAGAATGGGCCCCTCAGTGCCTTGTATTCGCTGATGACGTGGGGAAGCTTGAGGGGTCCAAGGAGAATGCGCAAAAGGGCCTACAGGACATTAAGACAGCAATGGAGAGAGGGGGTCTTAAAGTAAACATGAAGAAGACAGAGTACCTAGCTTTCAATTTTAGTGGCCAGGGGCAAGGAGGTGAGATCCGCTTTGGCAGTGAGGGTATACCAGTGGTGCAAGAGTTTCGTTATTTAGGATCAGTTTTCCAGAGCAATGGGGAGATAGATTCAGACGTGACCTATAGGATTAATGCCGGATAGCTGAAGTGGAGGCAGGCAAGTGGTGTCCTGTGCGACCGCAGGGTCCCCATAAAGTTAAAAAGTAAAGTTTACAAAACAGTCGTTAGGCCTGCTTTGCTATATGGCTCAGAGTGTTGGGCAGTTAGGAAGAACCATGAAAGGAGAATGCAGGTGGCTGAGATGCGAATGCTGCGTTACATGACAGGGGTGTCCCGAGCTGACAGAGTACGTAATGATTACGTTAGAGGTAGCTTGGGGGTGGGGGACATTGTAGAAAAGATGAGGGAGAGGCGGTTGAGGTGGTATGGGCATGCGATGAGGAGAGGGGAGGAGGAGCTCATTAGGTCCATTATGGGTATGCATGTGTTTGGGGGCTCCAGAGGTAGGGGAAGACCAAAACGGACGTGGGAGCAGGGGGTGCAGAGGGACATGGTGACATGCGGGGTGGCGAGGGACCTGGTGGGGGATAGGCGGGAGTGGAGGTTAAGAACCCGCAGACCCGACCCTGCCACTGGCGGGAGGAGGGTTCGATGATGATGATGATGATGTTTGTTTGTTGGAGTTTAAGGTACCGTCAACTACAAGGTCATTAGAGACCCTGTCATTATTGGGTTACAGGCAACCGAAAGTTAGACACATGCCATGGGCGCTTCATACCCCCGTTATGGCACTGAAAATTAATGCCTTTGAAAGAAAAAGTAATGTCATTTTTATAACAGGAACAAAATAATACAAACACAGTGCTTTCCATATCATCATCATCTCACCCTTGTACCACCTATGGCGGGGTCGGGTCTGCACGTTCTAGCCCTCCACTCCCGTATTTCTCCCACCAGGTCCCCTAATGAGTTTCTCTTCCCCTCTTCTCATAACGTGTCCATACCACCTCAGCCTATTCTCCCTCATTTTTGTGGCAATGTCCACCACCCCCAGGCTACCTCTAATGTATGCATTCCTAATTCTATCTACTCTCGACACTCCACACGTGTACCACAGCAGTCTCATTTTGGCTACTTGCATTCTATTTAAATGGCTTTTCTTGACTGCCCAACACTCTGATCCATATAGCATAGCTGGCCTAACCACTGTCCTGTAAAATTTTCCTTTCAATTTGATTGGGACCCTCCTATCACACAGGACTTCACTTGCCTGTTACCATTTCAACCACCCCCATTGATTCTATGGGTCACATCTGATTCTATCTCCCCACTGCTGTGGAACGTTGATCCTAAGTCTAATCAGAGCTATATTGGCGCTTCTGTTTCCTTCCCCTATTAATTTCCCTACCTAGCTCTACACCCGTTTGCTAAAGGACCAGTTTACATGAAAAGGATAATTTAGCTGGTGTGATGGGTTTGGTCACTTATTCCAATCACTTAGTTATAATTTTTTTGAAAGACTCTAAGGCCAGACACAAAGAATCACTATACCCAATGAATACCCTCTAAACCACCCATGAACAGTGCACTTCCGTTGGGGACTTAAACTCCAAACTTTCTATAGTGGGTAATGCTCCGCTTATTATATTAGGCTTTGTACAGGAAAACCCACTAGGTCCAGGGTTTCGTCCTTGGATTATAAACCTAGTATTACTCTTATTAGTAGAATTCTTAATCTAAGATTTGATTAAAATTATGTAGGAAATATTACTCCAATATTATCCTCAAACTAAATTAAAGTTCATTAAGACTGTCTTGGTGTACACCTCAGATGGACATGTATTCACTTTAGCCCCTTACTATTAAAGCTAACCTCAAACAGGTTCATCTAACATCAGTCTATCATGTGGAGGATAAGAGTTATACTTTCCATCCATGTATTGTAGACCACTGCCCATTTCCCTCCCCTAGCCCTAGCCCACCCATCCGCGAGTAGCCTCTGCTGGGCTTCTAGCCTGTTATGGTTACTTGGCCTGCCCCCCAACCCCCATAGAGAGAAGAGGAAGAAGTACTTTACCTCCTGCACCTTTTTCACCATCCCAATTGAAAGCCAGATACTCTGTCTTCTTCATGTTAATCTTTTGCCCTATCTTTTCCTTTGCTCCTCTTATATCGTTTAGTCCCTTCTCTATCTGCTCTCTGCAGTCACCAATCTTTCCCACATCATCGGCAAATGCCAGGCACTGAGGGGCCCATTCTCCTACACCCGTCAGCAGTTCATCCATAACCAGGATGAAAGATATGGACTAAGAGCTGAACCTTGGTGCACCCCAACTTTCACTGGAAAGCCCATGGTGTTTCCCCAAGGTGTCCTTACCCTGGCTGTGGTGCCATCATACATATCCTGGACTATTGTGAGAAACCGTTCATCCACCCCTCTTTTATGTAATACTTCCCAGACTACCTGTCATTGAACACTGTCAAAGGCCTTCTCCAGATTGATAAAGATGGCATGGGGGTCCTTCTTTCCCGTCCTATATTTTTCTACCATCTGCCTCAGAGTGAAGATTGGCTGCATTGTGGACCTACCTGGCATAAACCCGAAATGATTGCCACGGACACTAGTTTTATCCCACAGGTGACGTTCCATTACCTTCTCCCCAAGCTTCATGGAGTGACTCATTAGCTTTATACCCCTATAGTTACCACAGTCTTTGACATCCCCTTTACCGTAGTAGAGTGGTACCTGTCACTTGGTACCTGTCATCCCTAGACTATGCCATATTTGAATGGGTATTCCATCTGGGCCTACAGCTTTTCGACCTTTCATCTTCCTAAGTCCCCTGGTACTTCCTCCTTAGTTACAAAGTCCACTGCCCCTGCTAGTGTGGTATTGGTGGCAGTGTCCCCATCACCCCCTACTTCATTCAAGAGGTGTTGGAAGTACTCCTCTTTACCTTCGTTGGAGAGAGCAGGACCCTACCAACACCATCCTTCACTATTATGGCTCGGGGTAAATCTTTTGCTGCCCTGTCTCTAGCCTTAGCCAGTTTGAAAACTTTCTCCCCTTCCTTTGTCCCTAACTGCTCATAGAAGACCTCATACTTCTGGTGCTGGCCAAGGCAGTCTTCCTCCTAGCAGTGGTCTTAGCCTGCCTGTACTGGGTCTTTGACTCCTGGTCCCCTACCTCCTCATTCCACCACCATGTTTGCCTATTACCCTGGACTGTGCCTCTTACTCTACCCTGCCCCAAGATGGCTTTCCCACAGGCTCTAATTTTTTTGGGCAACCCTGTCCCACATGGCATCTGTTGTCCCTTCCCAATGCCAGTCTACCTGCCTTTGCACTTCTTGTATATGTTCCTCAGTTTTGGTGGGTAGTTTCCACCACCTGATGACCTGCTCTCCTTTCCAAGAGTGTGCCCTGCCTGCTGCTTTCACTACTAGTTCTAACATTAGTAGCCTATGGCCAGATTCTTTTTCAAAAATTTTCACTGGGCAGTGCCCAGCAATCATGGACTGCTGATCTATGCTGTCCTCTAACCATAAAGAAATCTATTTGTTACATCCCTTGAGGTGACTGGTATGTGATTAGGTGCTTGTCCCTCTTTCTAAACCATGTATTTGCGAATGCAAGGCCAAGAGCATTAGCTGTGTTGAGGATTCGCTGCCCATCGATGCTAGCTGTTCCATACCCCCATTCCCCATGAACCTCCCCATAACCATGGTTATCTTACCCTACATGGTCATTGAAGTCCCTCCCCAATAACTAAGCGTTCATTCCCCTGGCATTGCCCTACCTGAGCCTTCAGTGAGTGCACCGAGTCCTCCAACTAGGTCCTGAAACCCACCTTTGTGGGTTCGCCCGGACCTGCCTGGGGGGCATATGCGCTGATGAGGTGGAGCACTACTCCACACCAAACCACTGTGACTAACAGTAGCCTACCGTTGATACACTTCACCTGGGTGACCCCTTATCTCGGCTCCCTATCTAATACTATACCTACCCCATTTTGTCCCCCTTCACTGGCAGCATATATAGGTTTGCATCCATCACCAAGGACCCTTGATCTATTCCCTTTACATTTAGTTTGTTGCAGAATGGCTACCTGAATTCTCCTTAGCTTTAGGGTATTAACTTACTCCCCTGTTTTGCCAGTAATGGTCCCCGCATTCCATGATCGAAATCTTAGCTTCCCCTCTAAACTGTTTGAACACGCTCTAACTGGGTCACCCCAGCCAGGCGTCTTGAACCTGCAGGAACGTTGGCACTGCATGCCATGGGGATGCTGGCCGACCCCATGGAGGACACTTGACGCGCTATCTGCCAAAGGCACTGAGGTCCCAACCCCTGTGTCCCAAACAAGTGAAAGGGAATTTTTGCAGGGCAGTGGTTAGGGCAGCTATGTTATATGGATAAAAGTGTTGGGCAGTGAGAAAGAGCCACATAAACAGAATGCAAGTAGCAGAGATGAGAATGCTGTGAAACATGAGTAGGGTGTCAAGAGATGATAGAATTAGGAATGAGTATATTAGAGGTAGCTGGGGGTGGGATCATCATGGAAAAATGAGAGTAAGTTGAGGTGGTATGGGCACGTAATGAGAAGAGGGGAGGAGCTCGTAAGGTCCATTACAGGAATATGGGTGGTTGGAACCACCTGGGGCTGGGGGAGATCAAAGCAGACATGCGAGCAGCTTGTCCTTAAGGATATGGTAGTGTTTGGGGTGGATCAAGACCTGGTGGTAGATTGGTGGGAGTGGCGGGCAAGAGTGCATAGACCCGATCCTACCACAGACAAGATAGAGGTATTATGATGATGATTGCTTTACACCTTTATATGCAACTATAACAAAGTAGCGCATTTTAAATATTTATAGCTTTGAGACAATTAAAGGTAGCCCAAAAAGTAGCATGTAGCCCAATTTGAATTTTTTGTACAAAGGACACTTATAATGTACCCCAATCCGCTACTTGTAGCCCATTCCGCTACTTGTAACCCAATCTGGCAACACTGATGCTGTGTTGTAGTGTTTCTGGGTTAGCAGGGGGACTTATGTCATTGCCTTCTACAGTCCACCAGCAATTGATCCAAATCCATTGTTGAGATTGACACATTCTTTGGAGATTATCAGTCATAGGAGGATGGTCACAACTGCTATTCTAGGTGGGTACAGCATGGGTTCTGCTCTTTCAGGTGCCCTTCATTCCTTCCTGGAGCACCTCTGTTGTACTGGGTTAGAGCAGGTTGTGACCTTGCCAACTCATGAAAGGAGAGGGATTTTAGACCTGGTTTTTGTTAATGTGCCTAGCTCCATCAATGATGGCCGTACGGAAGTAAAAGAAATAGCCTACTTTTCACTGGTACAGCCAATTGTGGAGTACTGTAGTCCAATTTGGTTTCCATTTAGGCAAGACCTACCTTCGGAATTTGGAGTGGTCCAGAGGATGGCAGCAAGAGTGGTGCTAAGTCGGTTCTCTGGTAGATTGATTGCGTCATACAGGATCAGCGAATAAGGGTAGTACTCACTATGTCACAGGGGTAACTTACAGCATTAAGCTGTTTATCAGACCGTTGAAAATAGGTTATGAGGGTCCTCTAGTTGGCAGGTTATCTTTTGCAGAAAATGGGTGGGGAAATGCCCATCTGTTCAATTGTTGATTGTTTGTTGGTGTTTTAGGGCCGTTCAACTACAAGGTCATTAGAGCCCGTCCACAGCATATTTCTTATGCAGACTGCACAGATACTACACTAAGCGGCCACCAATGTCAGTACTAGCTGGGGTTGCACTGCTTAACTTCAGTGTTCAGACGAGAACTGGTGTGTCCAACGCAATTCGCCGCCAACACTATCTGTTCAAATTGAAGATCAGGGTCTGAACAGACTCATATTACTGGTCCTTTTTTTCAATGGTCATTCGGCTATGGAATGCTCTTGATGAGGGTAAGGTGAAGAATTTTCTGAAAGAAAGTGCTGTTATAGCAGGTAGGCTATGTATGGCAGAATATATGCTATGCTCCAGGTTCCTTGTGGTTTTATGAATGAGTCAATTATTAGGAATAGGAGTTATTCTCTGCACTGCCAATTTGGCCTATCATTGCTGCTCGCAGTGTATTCAATTAGAATTGGAGCCTACATCAACTGAGAACCCGTCAAACCTTGATGGCGGTCTTGTCCAGTCAAGGACTGCAAATTTATACTGAAAAGAGAAGGGCTAGACTCAGGGTGGCAATATTATGGATACTACTATAGCAATTTATCACTCTTCATTCTTTTGTTGTAGCCTAAATATGCCATGAATCATTTTAGACATTATAAAATTCTTTCCGTCGATTAATCAATTGAAGTAGAATTAAATACTTGCATAAAAGCATGCTTATAGTATTTCACGGGCGGATTTGTGAATTGCTGAAAACGTTATAGCTTAGGGCGGCAAATTTTGAGGGTTGGCAGAATTCTAAGTTGCAAATGTGAAACTTAAGAACAATCATCACTATCATCATACCCGTATTCCACCTGTGGCAGGGTCGGGTCTGCCAATTATAGCCTTCCACTCCCGCCTGTGTCCCCGACGACTCCACACACTACCATATCCTTATGGACAACTTGCTCCCACGTCTGCTTCGGTCTCCCCCTGCCCCGGGTGCTTCCAATCTCCTGCATTCCTGTAATTTGCGCCTCCTCCTCTCTTCCCATTACTTATCCAAACCACCTCAATCTACACCTCAATCTGGTGTTGTCGACCAGCCCCAGGCTACCTATAATACACACATTCCTAATGCTATCAGCTCCCCACACTCCACCCATATACAGTACCACGTCATTCGCATCTGAGCTACTTCCGTACTATTTACGTAGCTCTTCCTCACTACCCAACACTGTGATCAGTGGCGTAGCCAAGGGGGGGGGGGGGTTTGGAGGGTTAAACCCCCCCTTGGGCCTCGAATATAACGAAGAGGCATACACTCTATCGAGTCGTATCCCCCAGTGGCGTAGTCAGGATTTTCTGAAGGGGGGGATGTGACTGTCGATAGCATGAACCGGGATTTTCTGAAGGGGGGATATGACTCGATAGGGTGTATACCTCTACGTTATATTCGACGCCCAAGGGGGGGGTAACCCCCCCCCACCCCCCCCCCCCCCCCTTGGCTACGCCACTGTCCCCCCCCCTCAAAAAATCCTGGTGCATGCTATCGACAGTCATATCCCCCCTTTCAGAAAATCCTGGCTACGCCACTGACTGTGATTCATAGAAAAAGGGAGGGTCCCAATCATACTTACCCAATTATGAACACCCAACATCTGACCTTATAACCAAAAAAATTGCTGATGGATATACAGTAAAACCCCATTATAACGAATTTGTAGGGGATGCAATCTCATTCGTTATAGCGAAGAATTCGTTCCAACCACGAAAGCTGTTTTTAACCCTAGATAGCCAACCAGTAGTCTGTGAGACTACACCAAATATCAAGAAATTGTGGTTTTGGTAATTCTGAAAAACATTAGGTTCCTAATCTTTGTATAGCTTCCTATTTAACCCAATGAAGCATTTCTACATGTTTTTCTTAGTATTTTAATGCCTTTTTATGTAGTGTCGTTGCAGTTGGTATTCTCCCAGACTACTGCTTAGCTGTATGACAATTATAAAAATTTACTCAGTTATAGAAAAAAAGAACATTTCTTCAGTATTAAAGGGCAGTCAATTTTTTAGGAGTGCAGGTTATTAGGTGTTGGAAACAGAAGGATTCATGCAGGAAGTAGATAGGCAAGTAGACGGGGATTGGGTAGAGACAGCTGATACAATGTGGGACATGATTGTCAGAAAAAATACAAAACGTGGGAAAGCCATTTTAGTTGATGCTGGAGTAGAAGGTATACTCTAGGGCAAACAGACACGGTGGTGGAATAATGCAATAGAGGCAGCCACCAAGCAATAGAATGCTGCATTCCATAGGTGGATGGAGATAGGGGAACATGATTCTAAAATATGCTATAGGCAGACCCAGGCCACAGCTTGGAGGATCATTGCTTTCACCATACACCAGAAGTATGAGGAACTCTGTGATAAAGACAAAGGTTGGGATGAAGTAAGAATGTAGACTGGCCAAGACCAGAGATAGGGCGATTAAAGATTTACCCTGAGCCATAACAGTGAAGAATAGAAAAGGTAGAATCCTGTTTCCGTCTTCTGAGGCAAAGGAATGGGAAAAGTATTTCTGCAGTCTGTAATTCCTGCACAGGGAGAGGATATGGTAATGGGGGAATCTTTGGGAGATAGGCAGGTGTGTAGGGCAGAACCTTCATACCCGACCCTGCCACAGGTGGGATAAGGGCATAGGGGTGATGATCAGAAAATGAGCGTTTCTAATGTCATCATTATTCTTCCTCAGTCCTTTCTTACATTGGATGTTGGAATGCAGCATGAGTTTTAAAAAATTTTCTCATTGGCCAATTACTATGGTGAATAGTAATGTTAACTGTTGAGGCTGGAACTCATGAAACCCTGAATGAGAGTGCATCTTAGGAGCAGAAAATTACCATGTTTATTGAGGACTTCGATAAGTCTGTGATAAGACTTCAAGAAGTTTGTGATGTGTCACTATAATGTGCCTACCCAACATTTTGTGGAAATAGTTTCCATATAAAGACTTTAGATTTTCGATATTAAGTTTGGGACAATCTACCCGTGTGACACCTAACTCCGGTCTCCCTTACACAGGATTTTTTCCCCAAAAAAATTGAGTGAAAGTTTGGGTGCGTATCATACATAGGAGTACAAATTTCAGCCATTTTCAGAGGAACACTAAGCACACGTAAAGGCCGCCATACACGTTCAGTTTTATCTTCAGTTAAATCTCTTTGCCATTCCAAAAGATCTTCAGTTCAAAAATTTTAATTGAAAATTCGATGAGATTTCCCCACACACGTAGCGATCTAACTGTACAGTTCGAATTGAACAGTTAAAACTGAAGATGAAACTGAACGTGTATGGGGGACCTTAAAGAATACTGGATGTAGAAAAAGGGGAAATTTGCATCTCCCAACGTTCTCTACCAACCACCCATGTTTGTACTAACTTGGGTTTGCATCGCTTAACTTCAGTGATCTCACGAGAACTGGTGTTTCCAACGCAACTTGGCCGTGAACGTATTTCATTCACAAGTGAATGCTTCTGAAAAATTGCCGACAAAGCGGGACAAACGGGCGTCCCGCCGGGACAAGAAAGGGACGGCGGGACATTTAGTCTGAAATCGGGACGTCTGGTCACCCTATTTATACCATAGATATTGTATAGATGTATAGGTAGACATAGACTCGTATACTGTACAGTATGTACTGTATATTAAAACGAGCATGTACTGCTAAAAGAAATTAAGAAGTACTGTAATAAAAATGAGTATGTCCAGTTATGTCCAACAATACCGACATTAAAACCCTAAAAATTCTTCAGAATCGTCTTCTGAACTAACTGGCAAACTTAACCTGCGTATTGAACATGGGTATTGAGATTTTTACATTAATGTAAATCTTGAAACTTGGAGTGCGTGTTATACGCGAGATAATACGGTAAACCCACCACTGGTTAGGTTTAGTTTGATAGTGTTGCAGTAGATTGGATTCTGTTGGTCTTTGTTGGATTAGGATAGGATTCAGTTCGATTATGTTGAGGTAGGTTTGGTAGACATATTTTTCGTTGGATTGAGTTTAAATGGTTAGTTTTTTGTATTATGATTGGGGCAGGTTAGGTGTAGTTGAATTATGGCGTGGTAGTTTGAATTTCGTTCAGTTATGTTGGAATAGGTGTGGGTGGGTTATGGCTTATGATGTAGTAGATTACATTAGGTTAAATGTGGGTGGATGATATGGACCACGGGGCTGCCAGAATCTACTGGTGAGCCACAAGTTTTATTGCCATGTAATGCCTTAAAACAGCAACCCGTGATTATATTTCAGAATATTTCAGTATTTCTCTTCTTTTAATTCCTAACATGTAATGCTTCTGTTGTTTGTGATGCATAAACTTTTATATAGGTCTTGTGATGTGTTTATATATTTTTATTCTTCAGTCATCCAGTGATAACAGGAATTATAAATGAAGATGACACAGTTCTTGGGCTTCTACCGTTTTTTCACATTTATTCCATGCTTGTTTCCGCCGGCATAAGCCTACGATATAAGACAAAGCTAATTTCTCTCCCTCGATTTGAACCCGAAATGTTTCTTAATGCCATTCGTGAATACAGGGTAAGTGTTGCCTTTATGTTCATATACTGCTTTGACATTTTTTAGTAGTGGTGAAGTATGGAGGCTTACATATTTAACTTAAAATTGTCATTTTTCTCATGAAGTAATCGTTCCGGACCCACGATCATAGGCACTTTTCGTCTTAGATTTACATTTTCTATCAGTAGTTAAACAAAGGCATAGCGGTTGCACTGCCAGGCACCACCTTACGCATAGTATTATTTTTTTTGACCCCAGTGGAATAGAATGACCATTCTTCAAGGGCAAAGTGGATGTCCAAGATTGTGGGAACTAGAGATATCAAGCTAATGAGCCATTCCATGAAGCTCTAGGAGAGAAACAGAATGTCGCGTTCAGGATAGAACTAGTGTTCATAGAAATCAGTTTGGGTTTATCCCAGGTAGGTCCACAATGGAACCCATCTTCATTCTGAGGAAGATGATAGAAAAATATAGGGCAGCAAAGAAAGATCTCCATGCCATTGTTATCGCTTTGGATAAGGAGTATGACAGTGTTCCACAACAGGTGTTACAAATAAAGAGTGGGTAGAAGAAGGGTTTATTCGAATAGTTCTGGATATGTATGGTAGTTCCACAGCCGTATTTAGCTTTAAATCAGGAAGGACAGGAAAATAACATTGACGTAATTTCTAAGGGCGTACAACGTTACAAAGCAATGGGGAGATACTCAGATGTGACCCATAAAATCAGTGTGTGTGTGGGGGGGGGGGTGAAGTGGAGACAGGCAAGTGGAGTCCTTTGTGTGGGCAGTGGTTAGACCAGCTATGCTATATGAATGAGTGTAGGGCAGTGAAGAGCCACGTCAACAGAACGCAAGTTGCTGAGATGCGAAAGCTGCAGTACATGAGTGGGATGAGGGCTGATAGAATTAGGGACGAGTATATCACAGGTCGTCTTGGGAGGTGGCGGACATCGTGGAATAAATGAGGGAAGGTAGTGTGAGGTGGTGTAGGCGCGTTATGAGAAGAGAGGAGGATGAGCTAATTAGGTCCATTTCAGGAATGCAGGTGGTTGGAAGCACCTGGGGCAAGGGGTGAAAAAAAAATATGGAAGGTGCTACCAAAAAAATTTACAGTTCTGTACCGAATTTTGACCACTGTCCGTTGAGGGAGGAAAAGTGCCTTAAGAAATGAAAGTAGGTCGAAGATAAATACGCTTTGGAGTGAGGGTGCAGCATTGGGTTGGTGACCATCTGCGTGAAAGTATTGTCCAACATATCATCCTTGTGTCATTACCGGTACCCAATCTTGCCATAGGCGGTTGAGAGACTCAATATTTATTTTAGAATTTTATCATGCATTGCTCTTGTATGTATTAGTATGAATTCTTTTTTCCAGCCAACTATTGTTCCTTTAGTACCACCTATAATATCATTCTTGACGAAAACACCGTTGATGAAGAGTACTGATTTTGATTCTGTCCAATTTGTTGTCTGTGGTGCAGCACCTCTTGGACCTAATATTTGTGATGCATTTCTGGAGCGTATATATCCTCACAAAGTCGCATTTTTAGAAGGTATTGTTTTCAACTGTGGTAGCATTAGTTTTTTGAGCATTGTTGCGTGTTAATTTTTGTGTCGATCCAAAAACTACCTAACTTCTTTTAGTTTAACGTTTTGAACGTAGGCGGAATTTGGAGAATTGTTTTTGAAAAGTAGGCGGGGTTACATCATTTGTAAGTTTAATGTTGACGCTCACAGGTTCAAGAAATAGGCGGGGTTACAGGATATCATTATTAGACATTCATTATAAAAAAGCAACTCCTAACCTTTTTCCCGCCTATGGCTGGGTCGGGTACCCATTTGTCCCTCTGAATGGACACAGGGTGATATATTGGACATAGTCTTTTCTGCAGCCGGTTGCCGGCCAAAGCTGCACCCCTACGCTTATTTATCGTCGGTCTAGTGTTCTTTGGGGAATGCTACCGACGCCAGGGGGCGAGCTCTTATACCTGAAAATTTTGCCTCATCTACCCGTTGCGTAGTAGAGAGGGTTCTTTTACGTGCAAGCGCCATCGTACACGGGATCTCGGTTTTACTTCTCATCCGAAAGAAGGCACACTCGCGGCTTCTCTCTCGCCCGAAAGAAGCCGACCTACCACGGTCCAGTATGGAACCTAGAGCTACTGGCGTAGTTGCCGAGTGAGCTAACCACTACGCCACCGCGGCGGGTATTAGACATTCATTATGGCTTCTGCATTAGATGGGAGCACAGGGTTACGTTGGGTCAAGTTAGGTTAGGTCAGATTAGGTCAGGTTGGGTTGGCTTAGGTCAGATTATGTTAGGTTAGGTCAATTAGGTCAGGTTAGGTCACGTTAGATCATGTTAGGTTGGGTCAGTTGTTGTTTGTTGGAGTTTAAGGTCCCGTCAACTAAGAGGTCATTAAAGACCCGTCCACTGTATAGTTCTAATGCATATACTGCACAGACACTACACTAATGCGACGATTATTGGGTATTAGCGGTACCCAGCTTTCCTGAGCGACCACCCATGTCAGTACTAACTGGGCTTGCGTTGCTTAACTTCAGTGATCAGACGAGAACTGGTGTGTCCAACGCAACTCGCCGCTCCCTAGGTTAGATCAGGTTAAGTTAGGTAAGGTCAAATTATGTCAAGTTAGGTTGGGTTGCGTTAGGTGAGGTTGGGTTAGGTTAGGTTGGTTTGCAAATATAATTTAATTGAAATAGGTCCATTTCAAGTTGTGAAATGATAAAATGGCATAAAGGAATGATAAAAGTATTTCCATAACTCCGCCTATTTCGGAAACTTCATAGCATCTTCGATACTGCATGTATGTGTAACTCCGCCTACTCTCGAAACCAGCTAGTCCCCTATACTGCAAGTATGCCGATTTCATTAACTCTTAATTAATAATGATGTTGAAATTACTAAATTCAGCAAATTCAACAGACTAATGTTGGATACCAACTGCGCAGTTGAAAAGTGAAAATTGAACTGTTCCTTTTTCGTTCCACAATTCAAAATCAAAAGTTGAGTTGGAATAATTTCAAACTTTTAACGCCCCCATACACGTTGTTTATCTTCAGTTCTAACAATTTCAGTTCAAACTGTACAGTTAGATCGCTACGTGTGTGTGGAAATCTAATCGAATTTTTAATTGAAATTGTTTTAACTGAAGCTCTTTTGGAGTGGCAAAGAGATTTAACTGAAGATAAAACTGAGCGTGTATGGGGGCCTTTAGAATTCTGGAAGGTAGAAGAGAAAGATGACGTCATGCTGGGGATGTGAGAAATTCAAAAAGCCTCACCGGCGATGACGTCACTACAGAATAGGCCAGAATGACCTGCTACAGCATCAATAGCGTTTCAATGCTTTATATCATATATTGAATTACTTATCGTAGTTTACCATTATCTTGTTCTGATAGTAATGTCTAGTGTATGTATCAGAGAACAATTGAGAAGAGACATGGGACTTTTATGAAATCTGAAGGTGGCAGGAAAGTGTTAAACCTGATTACAGGGTGTAGAGGTCTCTACCACTGCATCAGCGGTTCCAGGTTAGATACTATGGTTCTCGTCATGAGTGCTGAAACATTGGTGGGAAGAAATTGGTGAGTCCACTTCAAAAAATAGTGAACTTTCCAACCTTCTACCTCGCACGTGTCATCTTTTGTGGTGACAACTGTAGAAAAAGAGGCCCCCCGTGCTTCAACTGTCATATGGAAATAAAACCTTGGCCCTATGTCACTTTCACGTAAAGGAAACCTTTTTACTATTAACAAGTAGATTGGTGAAATTCCCAGATGTAGGAGCACACCCTCTGGCATCAGTGCAGTGCCCCAACGATCGGTAAAGCAATGATAAATAACTAGAGGGGTTGCAGCATTAGGTTAGCAGGTTCCATCCATTAGCCCCAGTGATATAATAAGGGGTACCCGACCCTGCTATAGTGGGAAAAGCATTACTAGTTACTTTAAGTATTACTAAGGCTCTTATCCACCTCCTGAAAAATAGTGAGCTAGGGCAAAGTTAAACCCGGACCAAATCTAGTGCCCTTCTAGGTACCTTTAAATAGATTTATTTTCTAGGTCCCAGATTAATGTCAAATTTCTACAGCGAGCCAGTTGTTTTTCTTTTTTAGGTTGAAAATCAATCTGGTTGTAAATTGTGAATGAAGTTCACCAATGCGTGTAGTGAACCATAATCTGAGTAGGCCAAAAATTACTTTTTTCCAGCATCAATAATTCTGTTCTTTACATCAAATATATTTAGCATCATTTTTACATCATTATGCTATTTCAATACTTGTCAAGTCATTTTGAAGCAATTCTGGTGTGTGAATGGAGGTATAACATGCTATATATCAGAACAGAATTCACCATGCACTACCCGTGTGTGCCCGGGATAGAATAGGCACACTGCATACCTGCATGTCATAAGAGGCGACAAAAAGGGGTGACCTTTTCTTGCCCCTGACTGGACAACACCACTATCGTCTTTGCCCAGGACTTGTGTTCTGGACGGAACGATACCATCATTGTGGTTGTTCGTGTCCTATCTGTGTCAGTTACTTGATAACTGTCTGACTTGTTCGCAGTCAATGTAGGTTCCTTACTGAGGTGACCGTAAACAAACGCCTCCCCGCGTGTTTGCCGTGTGTGTGGAGACCCGCACCCCTGGGAAAAGTGGATCCTGGTGATTGAGGAGGCGCATGTTCTGTGATGTCTCTGAGCCACCTCACACTAGTGGCTTGGCTAACAGACATCGAGGGTTTAGGCTGCGGCCTACAGCCGCAACACATCACTTTGGCCACAGCTTCCAGGTAAAATGGGAGGCCAAGGCAGTAGCCCGGTCTTGGTCAATTGGCTGGGGGCGCATAAGTGGTTATGCCTCCTAGGGTGACTGTAAGTGGACCGGCAGTCAACCCCGATGCCAATGGTCCGGTACTCGGGGATTATGCCACCCTAACGGTATCCTGCCCAAGGAATCTGGGCGACCCGAATGGGCGTCCCCTTGTTGGGCTCCGTGTGGTGGGTAAGACCTGCGGGCAGTGAACACATAATTATTAAAAATTATGGCAAATCTAAAACCGAGGCTGGGGGCCTCATCAAATAACCCCACCCCTCCCCCTTCTTCTTCACTGACTTGTGTTGAGCCAGAAGATGGCGTGTTCGGTCCCACTCAACTGAGTGGGCCAGCTTCCATTGAGGTGATGGAGACCTGTACTGCTCGAACAAAGAGGCTGCATTCCCCCAGTAAGCCAACTGGATCTGGGAACGAACCTGTGGCGTCTACGGCATCGGCACCTGCCCTTAACAAGAGGCAACGACCTCTTAGCCTTAAGGTGCAGGGTTCCAAAGCTGATGCACAGTTTGTTCCTGCATCTAAGAATTTAGGTGCAGTCCAACCACCATCCATACCTTCTTCCTATCCTCCTATCCTCCTTGGTTTATTTCCATCTCTGCGGAGGATGGAGCAGCCTTGAGGAAGGCGTCACCCTTCCTTATCGCCAAAGCCATCAAGGGCATTGCCGGCGACGTGACTTCAGTCAAGAAACTGAGCAATGGCACCTTGTTGGTGTAGGCATCTGCCCCTCACCAGATAGAGGCATTACTGAAACTGCAGAAGCTTGGTGATATCCCCATTGTGGTCGAACCGCATCACACCTTAAACACCAGCAGAGGTGTGGTGCGGTGCCCCGATCTACGCGGGGAGTCAGAGGAGCAAATAGCGGAGGAGCTTAGGGACCAGGGTGTGGTGGCTTTCCACCGCACCTCGGTCCGATGGGATGGAGTCACGCCCATCAGACACCTTAGTGCTGACCTTTGGTAGGCCCAAGGTGCCAGAGTACATCATGGCTGGCTACCTCCGCTTGCCTGTGCGTCCATTTATACTGAGCCCCCTTTGGTGTTTCAAGTGCCAATGGTATGGCCATGGCCAGAATCCCTGTTCTGCCAACGCCATGTGTGGCCAACGCCCAGAGTCTTGTAAGACTGCCCCTTTATGCATAAACTGTAAGGGCAACCACCCCGCCTCTTCTCGGGATTTCCCCACTTGGCTGCAGGAGCTGCGTGTCCAGAAGGGTATCAGTTTTCTGGATGCATGGCGGCTGCTAGCCTTGCCATTGACCTCCAGTCATGGAGTGTCCTATGCAGGTGCTGCGAAGGCAGCTTCTGTGTCCTCTGTGTGTACCCAGACGGACACCCTACCTCAGCTCCCCCATCTCATCCGTTTAACGCCCTCTCGGGCCCACGGGGTCCATGGGGTGCCGGTCTGTGCAAGCATTGGCTGCCAGACGGACCCCGACCCCATTTCCATGGCTTCTTCTGGCTCCACCACCGCCTCTGGCCCATGCAGGGGCTTTGGAGGCCCCTGATGCCTTCATCAAAGAGAGGCATCCCCCTTGAAGGCCCCCCTCTCTGTCTCAGCCCAGCCAGCCTCTTCTACGCAAAGGGTGGTGGGTAAGACAGCTGGAAAGAAACTAGGGACACCTCCCACTACTGCCACGGGACGTGCGTCCTTGGTTCGTCCATCCAAGCTCTCCGGCCAACGGCAGAGAGCACGGGGTGGTTTCATGCCCAAACTGGGGCATGATGGGGATTCCTCCTTCAAGATGGAGGAGGACAAACCAATGGAAGGCGTCCCTCCCTTTTCTGCAGTGGGACGGAGAAAAGGGAGGAATAGAAACAAGCCACCTAAGTCCATGTGATGGTGAATTTCCTACAATGGAACTGTCGAGGGTTTTCCCACAAGAGGGACGAGGCCAAACTTCTGATCTCTAGGCCCCACCCTGTGTGCATCTCCCTCCAGGAGATCCTGTGTCAAAGTGATAACTCCATTTCAATATGGGGGTACACTACATATTCAGACACCTGGCAGCAAGGAAGCCACCCTGTGGGACCGGTGGCTATCCTTATCCAGAATGGGTGCATGCATGTGCCAGTGGCTTTGCAGACGCCTCTGCAAGCAGTGGCGGTCTCATTGCAACTGAATGTGCCCACCACTCTATGTTCCCCCTACATGCCTCCTGACATTGATATTCCATTGGCAGACCTCGACTCCCTCGGTGCCCAGCTTCCAAAACCCTTCTTGATTATGGGTGATTATAATGCCCATAATCCGCAATGGGGCTCGGACAGTCACAACCCGTGAGGGCGACTTGTGGAACAATGGGTGTCACACAATGGCCTCATGGTTCTTAACACAGGTGCCCCCACGCATATGATGTCTGCCACTGGTTGGCTCTCGTGCATAGACCTATCCATCTGCTCTCCTGGGTTGGCACCAGGTTTGCAGTGGGAGGTCTTGTCAGACCCTTGTGGAAGTGATCACTTCCCCATCAAGATTAGCAGTGGAGATGGGGCATTGACCCAACACCCACCATGGTGGTGTCTGCGTTGGGCAGACTGGGAGAAGTTTGCCCGCCATATCTACTTTCACCCACTGTGTGATTTTGATGGGGTCAGTGACCTAGTGAGTCACTTCACAGAGGTGGTGGTCGGGGCGGCATTGGCATCCATCCCCCAGAGCTCGTGTAACCCACCACGAGCAGTCGGGGTGACTGTGTCAGAGTGATACCCCCATTTCAATACGGGGGTACACTACATATTCAGACACCCGGCAGCAAGGAAGCCACCCTGTGGGAGGGGTGGCTATCCTTATCCGGAATGGGTGCATGCATGTGCCAGTGGCTTTGCAAACGCCTCTGCAAGCAGTGGCGGTCTCATTGCAACTGAATGTGCCCACCACTCTATGTTCCCCCTACATGCCTCCTGTGATTGATATCCCATGGGCAGACCTCGACTCCCTCGGTGCCCAGCTTCCAAGACCCTTCTTGATTATGGGTGATTATAATGCTCATAATCCGCAATGGGGCTCGGACAGTCACAACCCGTGAGGGTGACTTGTGGAACAATGGGTGTCACACAACGGCCTCAGTGTTCTTAACACAGGTGCCCCCATGCATATGATGTCTGCCACTGGTTGTCTCTCGTGCATAGACCTATCCATCTGCTCTCCTGGGTTGGCACCAGGTTGGCAGTGGGAGGTCTTGTCTGACCCTTGTGGAAGTGATCACTTCCCCATCAAGATTAGCAGTGGAGATGGGGCATTGCCCCTACACCCACCATGGTGGTGTCTGCGTTGGGCACACTGGGAGGAGTTTGCCTGCCATATCTACTTTCACTCACTCTGTGATTTTGATGGGGTCAATGACCTAGTGAGTCACTTCATAGAGGTGGTGGTCGGGGCGGCATTGGCATCCATCCCCCAGAGCTTGTGTAACCCACCACGGGCACGGGTGCCATGGTGGACAGAGGATTGTCGGAGTGCGATTCGGGCTCACCGGCGAGCCCTTCGTTGCTTCCAATCTCGTCCTAACGAGGCCAATTGTATCGACTATCTCCAAGCCCCAGGCATATGCACGACGGGTGATCATGGAGGCCAAACGCTCCTCATGGAGTCAGTATGTCTCCTCACTTACCCGTCACACGCCCTCCAAGAAAGTCTGGGAAAAGCTGAGGAAGATCCAAGGCAGATATTTACCATCATGTGGCTGAGGTCTCCTTGTAAAAGGGAGACACTGCCTTCTGCTGTGCGAAGTGGCTGAGGAACTAGGAAGGACGTTTGCAGCCGTCTCCAGTTCCGAGCACTACACGGCCGCATTTATGCAGTCCAAACAAGCTGCAGAACGCCACCCACTTAATTTTGCTGGGGCTGTCACTGAGGGGTGTAACAACCCATTTACCCCTTGGGAGCTGCGGGCAGCTTTAGCAAGAGCCAGGGATACTGCCCCTGGACCAGATAGCATCCACTATCAAATGCTACGACACCTACCAGAGAAAGGCGTTAGATACCTCCTTGAGGTATTGAATTTCATTTGGCAGGAGCATGAAATCCCTGCAGGTTGGTGAGAGGCTACTATAATCCTACTGCAAAAACCTGGGAAGGATAGTAGCCTTCCAAAAATTACAGACCCATTTCATTGACGAGCTGTCTTTGCAAAACCATGGAATGCATGGTGAACTGGCGCCTGGTGTGGTATCTTGAACGGCACAACCTTCTGGCCAATGCCCAATGTGGCTTCCGTGCTGGCAGGTCTCCAGTGGATCATTTGATCTCCCTGGAGACTGCAGTACACAAGGCCTTTCTCCACAGGCAGCACTTAGTGGCTATCTTCTTGGATGTCAAGAAGGCATATGATACCACATGGCGCCATGGTATATTGGAGACATTACACCAGTGGGGGCTCAAGGGTAATCTGCCCCTCTTCCTTCATGACTTTCCGTCTGACTGGACCTTCAAAGTGCGTGTGGGTAACACCTACTCCTCGGCCTTCCTGCAGGAGAATGGTGTCCCACAGGGGAGCGTCTTGATTGTGACGCTCTTTGCTGTTGCGGTGAACGGCTTACCATTCTCCGTTCACTCCCCGGTAAAGTCGTCCCTATTCGTGGACGACTTTTCTATTAGGTAATGGGCTGCCATGATGCACAGCATTGAGCGCCAGCTGCAACTGGCAATAAACAGTGCCAGCGAGTTTGCCACCTCTCGTGGCTTTAAGTTCTCCCCTGACAAAACTACTGTCATGCACTTGTCGTAAGCGAGGGCTTCACCCTGAGCCTCAGCTTACCCTGGATGGCCGCCTCCTCCCTGTTGTAGAGGCAGCCCGATTTCTCGGTCTACGTTTTGACAGCCGTCTGACATGGGTCCCACACTTGAAGGAGCTGAAGGCTAAGTGCCTTCGCTCCCTAAATATTCTGCAGTGCCTGCAGGGAACTGGTTTTGGGGCAGATCGAACGGTGATGCTTTGACTCTACCGGTCACTCGTTCGATCATGTCTCGATTATGGCTGTTGCGTATATGGCCTGGCCACTCCATCTACTCTCCGGATGCTGGACAGTGTTCATCATGCTGGCATCCGGTTGTCCATTGGGGCGTTCCGCACCAGTCCAGTACTCATCCTTTATGCCAAGACTGGTGAACCACCACTGACTGTGCGGTGGCAGTACCTTGCAGCTGCATATATTTTGTGGCTGAAAGGTCATTGACAGCACCCTACACACCTGGCCGTCTTTAGTAACATTATGAGACGGCCATTCGACCACTGCCCAGGGGTTCCCCCTCCATTCGGTGTGCGGTGGATGGACGGTCTTACCGGCCTGGGTGTGACTATGCCTAGGGTGCAGCATGTACTGCCGGTCTCTGTGTCGCCCTGGACAGTGCCAGAGCCAAGTTTAGATTTAATGCTTGCAGCCTTACCCAAATCCAGTACCAATAGGTCAGTGTACTAACAAGAGTTTGGACGCCTCTCGTGGACCTATCGAGGCCATGTTTTTATTTACACGGATGGGTTGGAGGATGTCTCCTCGGTGGGTTGGTCAGTCTTTACAACTGGTCATCTCATAGGGGGCCGCCTCCCAGGTGTCACCAGTGTCTTAACTGCAGAACTCACAGCTCTGCACAGGGCACTGGAACTCATCCAAGTATTGAACGACAGACACTTTGTTGTTCCAACTGACTCCCTATGCTCCCTTCAGCTTTTGCACACCCTGTATGGCAGACATGTTATCGTCCAGGGTGTGCACAGATCGCTGCCTGTGATTCGTAAGCAGGGCAAGACAGTGTTGTTTATGTGTGTCCCAGGGCATGTTGGCATCATGGGCAATGAGAGGGTGGATGCCCATGCCCCTCAGGTGGCCCACTTGCCAGACGAACCCAACGCTGCTGTCCCCTCCTCCGATGCACCCGATGGTTCGGTGGGCCGTCCATGGAAGGGAGCGGTGAGTTGCGTTGGACACACCAGTTCTCGTCTGATCACTGAAGTTAAGCAACGCAAGCCCAGTTAGTACTGACATGGGTGGTCGCTCGGGAAAGCTTGGTACTGCTAATACCCAATAATCGTCGCGTTAGTGTAGTGTCTGTGCATTATATGTATTAAAACTACACAATGGACGGGTCTCTAATGACCTTGTAGTTGATGGGACCTTAAACACCAACAAACAAACAACAAAGCCGTCCATAGCCAATGGCGGTCCCAGTGGTTTGCGGAGACCACCAACAAACTCCGCACACTGAAGGCCACCCCAGAGCACTGGATGTCCTTGTGCCGCCAGTCACAGAGGGAGGAGGTTGTGCTTGTGCGGCTGCGAATCGGTCACACGTTCATCACCCACTCCTACATTCCACGGGGTGAGGATCAGCCATGGTGTGACTTCTGTTGGGAGCCTTTCACAGTGGTGCATATCTTTAGTCACTGTGAGAGATACTGAGAGCTTAAATGGCGACTGGGAGTCAGTCCAGAGCTCTCCACTTCACTTGGGGATAACCCCCAGGCAGTGGAGAACTCGCTGGTACTTGTGAAAGTGGCTGGCCTCTTTCACAAAATTTGAATTATACATGGATTGTTTTTAGACTTGATTTAAACGGTTTTTAGACAGTTTTTGCATTTATTCTTGTATTATTTTGGCTTTTGCCTTTATTTATGTGTCTGTTTTGGCTTTTGTCTCATTTATTATTGTTTGTTTTGGCTTTTGCCAAGTTTCTTATTGTCTGTTTTGGCTTTTGCCTTTTTATTGTTATTTCTGTTTTATGTTTTGGCCTTTGCCACTTTTATTGTTATGTCTGTTTTGGCATTTGCCACTTTTATTGTTATGTCCATTTTGGCTTTTGCCTCCTTTATTGTTATTTCTGTTTTATGTGTAGGCTTTTGCCTATATTTATTCTGAAATTTTATTGGGCTATTGCCTTTTTATTATTATGATGATTAGTGTTTTGCTGTTATTTATTGCCACCATGGTGGGATGGCCATTTACACCCCCACCATGGTGATTGTCCTTCTGGGCCCTAATGACCTTTGTTGTCAATGGGCCCTAAACACTAACAAACAACAACAACAATCACCATGCATCTGGTGGTGTAACTGTGTGATGTGTCCAATTGAGGGTTAAGGCATGTATCCACCTGGATAACAACAGTGAGTTAGGGCAAATTTTGGTAACGTTTGATTTGGGGCAGAGTTTGGTTACGGGCCAGGTTCACAGGCAACCTATTTGATTTGATTGAATTTTACATGGTGACTATGAAATGCATATTTTTGATGTATAAAGTGCCATTGTGCAGAGAAGCACAGGTGGACATCAACTCACAGTCATCATCATGGATCCACATATTCCAATTCTTTTATGAGGCGTGTTCTATAAGTTCTCAGCCTGACACAGAAGTTGCACGAATATCACAATTATGCTATGATGGTTCTTAAGTATTGTCCTTTGGATGGTGTTTTATGAAGTTTTACACGTGTGTGCTTAGTTGTTTGTGGCAATGGTGTAAACAAAGAGGTGTTGAAATTTTCTAAAATATTGTATAAAATTTAATTACAAGCTGTCGTAAAGTACTACATTTTGAAAGGCTTGACACCAACAGACATAAAGAAACAGAGTTCGATTCGACATTACTACATTCGTCCCCTTCATTTTCGACAGTGAAAACGTGGGCTGTTGAATTTAAGTCAGGTTGAATATCAGCTGAAGATGATGAGGGACCAGGGCATTCAAATTGTGGGAAAAATTGTTAATGCCACACTAAATGTTCGCCATCTGAATATATGTAAGCTTGCTGACATTGCAAAGATATCAACAGGCCTTGTTCACCATATTTTAGGAGAAGTTTTCGGTATGACAAAGCTTTCAGCGAGATGGGTGCTGCGTTTGTTAATCACTGACCAAAAACATGCTCAAATGAACATTTGTAAAAAGTGTTTTGACTAATTCAAATGCAATCTTAGAGAATTTCACCAACGCTTCAAAACTGTGGATGATACTTGGATTCATCACTACAGGCCAGAGATGAAGGAACAGTCAAAGCAGTGGATGGCGGCAGCTAAAAGTGCACCAAAAAGCAAAAATTCCCCATCTGCAGGAAAAGTCATTGCTACCATGTTCTGGGATTCTTGTGGTGTGGTGCTAATAGACTACCTCTAGGAAGTGAAAAACAATCGCCAGGGAGTATTATGCTCCACTACTGGACCAACTGAAAGGTGCAATTATGGCTAAGCATCCACATATTTCAAAAATAGATGGTGCTCTTTTATCATGATAATTCATCTGCACACACACCTCACATTGTTGCTGCAAAACTGCATGCACTGTGATTCCAAGTGCTCCAGCATCCACCATATTCACCAGAAATGGCTGAGTGGACAGAGATTCACCTCAAATGATGAGGTTGAAGCTGCAACAATTGCTTATTTTGAATGGTTAGACAAATCATATTTTGTGAGGGTATTGAAAAGTTAGAAATTCTTGGACTAAATGTATCGGTTTGCAAGGTTACTATGTTGAAAACAAAAATGCAATTTATCTTTAATACATTATGCTAACGGGTTGGGGAGTAGACCAATCAGCCATATTGGGCCAAACCCTAAGGATGCTGCTTGTGGATGAGGAAGTAGGTGAAGGAGATGTAGGTAAGGGGAAATTTGCAGCACCCAACGTTCCATACCAATCCACCCATTTTGGTACTAACTTGGGTTAGCGTTGCTTAACTTCAGTGATCAGATGAGAACTGATGTGTCCAACGCAACTCTGTCTCAGGCCAAGAATTTATTGAATACCCCTTGTATATTGCAGTAGCATAGTGTGAGTTGCTAGCGCCCAGGGCAAGGTAAAAATTGGCACCCCCTAACTTATGGACAGACCACTGGTTGGCAAACTCATCAGTCAAAACAGCCAGATATCAGCAATACAATGATTGGGATTTCTTTTGAGAGCAAAATTTCTTAAACTTAAACTATCTAGGTAGTAACACCATTTATTAACTTAATAATGATCTTATTTATCGATAAAAATTAAATTTTTGGAAATGACAGGTTAGGGCTGGTGGAATGAGGAGGAAGAAGCAGCAATCAAGCAAAAGAACGCTGCTTTCCACACGTGGCGGGAATTAGGGGACCAGGAATCTATGATATACTATAGGCAGGTCAAGATCACCACTAGGAGCATCTTTGCCCTGGCCAAGCACCAGAAGTATGAGGCTTTCTATGAGCAGTTAGAGACAAAGGAAGCAGAGAAAGAAGTCTTCAAGCTTCCCAGGGCAAGAGATAGGGCAGCTACTGACATACCCTGAGCAATAACAGCGAAGGATAGTGAATGTAAGGTCCTTTTTTTCCCCATCAGAGGTAAAGAGCAGGTGGGAGGAGTACTTCCAAAATCTCTTGAATACTGCAGGGGGAGAGGAGGACTTTGTGACCTATCCTGCATCGACAGGGGTGGTGGACTGTATGACAGAGGAAGAAGTAGCCAGGACACTTAGGAAGATGAAAGGTCGTAAAGAAGCCTAGGAAGGACAGGCACCAGGTGCCTAGGGAAACTTTTCAGTAGGTTAGTGAGTGGAGATAGAATGCCATCTGCATGGCGTGAGAGTTGGATAGTACCACTCTTCAAGGGTAAAGGGGATTTCCAACATTGTGGCAACTATAGGGGTGTAAAGCTAATGAGCCACTCCTTGAATCTCTGTGAGAGAGTAACGGAACGCCCGCCTCCTCTAGGATAGAACTAGTGTCCATGTAAATTAGTTCAGGTTTATGCCAGGTAGGTCCACAAAAGAGCCAATTTTCATTCTGACTCAGATGATAGAAAAGCATAGGGCAGCAAAGAAAGATCTGCATGCCATCTTTATCGACCTAGTGAAGGCCTACGACAGTGTCCAAAGACAGGTAGTTTGGGAGGTATTACAAAAAACGGAGTAGAAGAAGGGTTTATTCGAATAGTCGAGGATATGTATGATGGCTTCACAGCCAGGGTACGGGCAACTTCGGGGAGTACTGGGGGCTTTTGCAGTGACAGTTTCGGTGCACCAAGGTTTGGCACTTAGTTCATACCTTTTCATCCTGTGTTTGGACGAACTGCTTACGGGGGTCGGAGATTAGGTCCCTCAGTGCTTGGCATTTGCCGACGATATCGGAAAAGTTAGCAACAGCAGAGAACAGATTGAGAAGGGACTAAACGATATTAGAGGAGCAATAGAAAAGTGAGGGTTTAAGATGAACATGACGAAGACAGAGTATTTAGATTTCAATTGGGAAGGACAGGAAAATGACAGTGACGTACGTTCGAGGGGCGAACTGTTGAATAAGTTGCAAGAGGTAAAGTACTTAGGATCAACGCTTCAAAGCAATGAATGGGGAGATTAGGCTGTGGGTGTTGTAAGATGATGATGATGCATTCAATGTATGGTGAATCCTATTACTTTCGCGTGTATCATTTAAAACATCTGAAAATAATATTTGCAGTTTCCGTTTTCTGCTTGTAGGTATTACGGCACTGAGATTAGCAGATATTGATTTTCTTTTCTGTAAACTCTGTGGTAATCAGAGGTGGATCCGGGGGGAGGAATGCAGCAACTGCTCCCCCTCAGTTCCTCGATGGGGCGCATATTTCAACTGATTCATGATTCAACTTTGCAGCTAGTGAGGCAATTTTGAATTGCTATCCTCATTTCTATACTGCCAGTCCGACAGTTCTAGTCCCATCTGCAGTTGGCTAAACCACTGAAGATGGGACACTGCCTAAGGGGCAGTAATTACTTGCTATAATTATACTAAGGGATTCTGAATGTTTAGAAATATTTGGGGCGCTCCTCCCTTTATCCGTCCCTGGTGGTAATCTATTTTTATGAAGAACGGTTACTTGACTAATCATTTCTGCATGTTTCAGGCTATGGAATGACAGAGACAAGTCCTGTAACGCTAATGAATCCACGATATGCACCAAAAATTGGTTCCTGTGGGGTGTTAGTACCATATACTGAAGCGAAAGTTCGTATTTACTATATTTAATACGTACACAATTTATCCTAAATATTACTGGAATGGTTTTAAAAACGAAATAGTTGAGAAATCACAATAAAATTCAGTTTATTTATTCGAGGTATTCTCCCTCATCAGAATTACAGCGATTTGCATGTTCAAGAAATGCTTAAAATCGTTTTTTATGTCACTGATTGGAATTGTGTTGAGAATGCTTGTCGTTCAGTGTTGAGTGTCTACAGGTTCTAGATAAGATTTTTAACTGGTGTGTAAGATGGGAATTGGCTTTTCAACCTCAAAAAGTGCCTAGTTTCTTATGATGTCTAGATCGAGGAGCTAGTTGATTTTGATTTTGACTACATAGGTGGTGTAAGAGTTGAGAGGGTTATGACCCATAAGCACCTTGCAATTATTTTAAATAGTCAAGGTACATGGAAAGATCATATTGGTAAATTCCTCGTCTGATTATGAGAAGCGGCAAATTGCGTTGGACACACCAGTTCTCGTCTGATCACTGAAGTTAAGCAACGCAACCCCGAGTTAGTACTGACATAGGTGGCCGCTTGGGAAGACTGGAAACCGCTAATACCCAAAAATCGTCACATTGGTAGTGTTTGGTCAGTCTCTGCTTTAAAGCTATGCAGTGGACGTGGCTCTAATTACCTTGTATTTCAAGGGCCCTAAAACAGCAGCGATTAACGAATTCTGTGATTTGTAGTGTCTTTGGGGACAGCACAAAGGAGGTAAATGAAACAGCACACGGTATTTATTCTAATAACAGCCGCCAACTATTAACCTACCCACCATCAGTGCAAAAAAATGATGATAAACTCTGCCTGCCAATAATTGCTACAGCGTTTTTTGCTAATGGTAGGATTACACAATTGTTGGAAGAAAAGAACGAACTTTTGTATGCAGTGCTTAAAGAGCCCTAATTACTCACTGAAAAACATTGCTAACTTGTTATCCTGATCTTGGCTAGTCTAAAATCTGCTTTCTCTTCTTCCCTTGTCCCCCACTTTTCATGTAAGGACTCATACTTCTGGTACTTGGCTGGGGCAATGGTCCTCCTGGCGTTTTTCTTTGATCATAGTCTGTCTTGGAAACCTGATCCCCTATTTCCCTCCACCTATGGAAAGCTACCTTCTTTAGTTTGATGGCAGCTTCCACCTCCTCATTCCACCACCCTGTCTGCCTACCATGACCCTTTCTAGTCCCAGTCGACCTGGCTGAGAACCTCCTGCCAGAATTCATCCGCCTTGGTGGGCAACTTCCACGACCTAATAACTGGTTCTCCCTTCCAAGTATGTTGCCTAACTGTTCCCTTCATTAGTAATTCTATCATGAGCAGCTTATGGTCACTTTCCTTCTCGGAATCCTCACTGGGTAGCGTCCAGCAGTCTTGGATTTCTGCCCTGTGCTGCTTCTTAACCACAAAAAAGTCTATCTGGGACCTCCCAGGTGGTGACTGGAAAGTGATTAGTTGCTTTTCCTTCTTCTTGGACCATGTATTGGCTAATGCAAGGCAATGTGCTCTTGCTGTCTCAAGGACTTTCTGCCCCTCAGGGTTGGTCTTCCCATACCCCCATCCCCCATGTACCTCATATCCCAAACGATTCTTACCCACTTGTGCATTAAAGTCACCCCCTATAATTAGTCGCTCATTTCCCTTGCCCTCTTGAAATGTGCTCTCTACTGACTGTACCACCTCATCAAAATCATCCCAAATAGCTCTTTTTATGATGTCACCCAGGCCTGCTAGGGGGCATATGCACTTATGAGGTGGTAATGGGTTAACCTTTGTTGAGGATAATCTGGAGGGCTTCCTGAAATGAAAGGCCACCATTGCAAGTATTGTAGGGAAGACAATTATTATAGTTTAGGGTTTCAGGAGTTTTATGGTATCATATGTAGGAATGAGAATTAGTCTTTCCACTGTAAAATTGCCCAAATAAGGCAGCTTGCAGTGTAATAAATTAGAATTTGATGAGAGTGCATGTATTGCTTTGGATTCACCGCTTCTCGTCTTACCAATGAAGTTAAGCAAAGGAACCCCAGCTAGTACTAGCATGAGTGACCGCTTGGGAACTCTGGATACAGCTCACTCCCAAAAATCGTTGTAACACCATATTTTCTGTCCACACTCTGCATTAGAACTACAATGAATGAACGATCAATCAGTGACAATGAACGGTGAAAAGGTGCATTACTGTTTGCAACAATCGCCAACTGGCATAACACAACGAATGTGACCTACCAAACGCTGGAACAAACCAAGATAATAATTCCCATTAACCGTTGTATCACTTGGAGTGAAATCTTGAGGGTAATTCCCTTGGAGTCGCAAATACAGCCATTCCGAATATTTTGGAACAGAGCGTGTAATTGTGCACTAGCATATTTTTTGTAACTTTTCAACAGTTCTTTCTCTGTGTAATTAATTCTCTTAGGTTGTTGATGTAGACACCAGAGAAGCATTGGGCCCTATGAGTGCAGGTGAATTATTAGTGCGAGGGCCACAAGTCATGAAGGGTTATTTTAAGAAACCTAAGGAGACAGCAGACATGATTGATGCTGAAGGATGGTTGCATACCGGTATTTATTTATATTAACTTTTAGTAACTGAAAACCATTGCAAATAAATGTTGCAAAACAACAGTGGCGTAACGAGGGTATGAAGGCGCAGGTTAGAACTTGCATAACGAGGGTAGGAGATAATGACAAAGAAATTGAAAATTTGAATGCATTCAGTAGAATTTTACTAAATGCAGTGTGACAGTCAGTGTTGATTCATGCATATTAGAATGGGCAAGTATAATAAAAAGCCACGTTCAACTCTAAACTGGGTTGGTATCCTTTGGTTTGCGCCTCAAACAAAGTTGCGCTCGTGGCGGGCGCCTCTTTTGCCACACCCTTGTTATGGCACTGCAAAACAGGATGTATTTTGTTGTTCAATTGTTATGGCTCTGATTTTTTGAATTTAGGTGACATTGTAATGTATGATGAAAATGAATATTTCAAAGTAATAGACAGATTGAAATCTTTAATTAAAGTAAAAGGATTGCAGGTAAGTCAAAACAAATACTGCAATTAACCTTTAAAGGGTAATTTATCTTGAAATGAAATACTATTTCCACATATAGGTTTCACCTTCTGAACTGGAAGACTTATTACTAAAGCATCCTGGAATCCAAGACGCAGCTGTTATTGGCATACCTGATTCAAGAGCAGGGGAACTACCTCGTGCATACATAGTGTCAAAAGATGAGAACCTAACAAAGGAAGATGTTGAATCATTTTTAGCTGGTAAAACATTATTGCACATTGATACCTTGCCCATGACTGACCATAAAAATACAGGTCATATTCAAAGGCCTAATTGTCGTCATCAAGCCCTTGTTCTGGGAGTGGCTTATTGCATTGAGCATGCTAGTTCTCGTCTGATCACTAAAGTTAGGCAACGCTAACCCAACTAGTACTAACATGGGTGGTCACTTGGGAAAACAGAGTACCGCTAATAGAAGGAGATCGTCGCATTAGTGTAGTGTCTGCGCAGTCTCTGCACTAGAACTATGCAGTGGATTGGGCTCTAATGACCTTGTAATTGAAGGAGCCTTAAACACCAACGAAAGAAAATAAAAAAAATCCATACAGCCTGCTCCTTTGTCAGCTTTCGCTCCTACGTCGCCGGTTACTGATTGCCTAATGAATTAATAATCGGGTTCATCATAAAATGGATTTGGGTTCAGTAAATTTACTGTAGTACTTGCAATATATGGATCATGCAGGGGTGCGGGATTTTGAAATTCCGCAGCGTTTTCACTCCGTTAGAGCCGGTGTCACCCGTCAAAGTGTCCGGGCGGACACTTCGAGATATGTCAATGTGTCCGGGGTCTACCTCAAAGTGTCCAGCCAGACACTTTGAGGCAATTGTTGAGTATCTCAAAGTGTCCACCAATTAGATCCGAATGCTGTTGCCCGAATTAGTCTATTTTCAGCATAGCAGATATGCACTGCAGAGAAGATATGCAACGTGAATCAAGGCGTAATTTATATCAAATGTTAACTTACCATCTCGTAGATCAGTGGTTCTCAATCATTTTGAAGCCAGGGAACGCTACACTGTGAATTTTACTTGCACGAAACATTTACAATTCAACTTAAACTTTAAGTCAGCTTGTACACTTACTACGCATGGTACTTACTACCACTTCTTATAACAATAAAACGAACAACTATGTCGTTTGCTGATTACAATCCCATCCAAAAATTATTTTAAATTGTACCGATTTTTTTCCAACGCCTTTATTTCTGCATTTAATTTGTTTGCAGAACACGCATTGAGAACCACTGTCGTAGATGATGCAATGTTCTTCCATTTTCATTTTGGTGTACGCTTTCCATTTTACCTGGTTATTAATATTACCTAGCGATTGAGGTGAAAGATGAAGGTGATGAATTGTCTTTGGTATATACCATTACAATGATCTCTATTTTCGGTCCGCCGCCCTTCTCCCCGCGAACAAGATACATATCGATTCTGTGAATGATTTCGTGTAGCCACGAATATTCCATTTGTACGAATCTCATTTTTCTAGACACAGAAAAATCTCAATTCTGTTTTCCTTCTGCCTGGCCTCAACGTCACCACACTCAAGTTACAATTCTGTCATTTAACAGTATTGTTTATTCATAAAAATACTTGTTTTTGGTAATAATTTTGCCCTAAAACACCAACGAACCAAAAAAAACCTAACCGGGTAAAATTGAAAACGGCCCGGACACTTTGAGGTACCTGAAAGTGTCTGGCCAGACACTTTGACGTGTGACACCGGCTCTGCTTTCAAAGGGGAGAAGTTGCAAAGGGCCTTCATACCATTTGACAATTCACGAAGTCCTTTGAGCATACCAAATAAGAGCAAGCCCTAAACTATGCAAAATTAGAGCTGACTGCCAGTTAACTCCACTAGCACCAAGTAAGTTGCACTAGGTTGTGATTGGCTGACGGCTGAGCTGTCTGCTTGAAAAATACATATTGTGACGTCTGCATGACGTGAATCCAAACAAATCGTGCAACATCAAGGAATCGAACTGGCACTGCTTCATACCATGCTAGTGAAAAACGTCATCAAAATATAAACAGCATTGATGCTAAAGTCTCATAGAGTGGTGGTAAGGAACTCGCCTTAAGTGTTGGACTTCCATTACCAGACTACTGACTAAAACACTTACCAATCTCTTCTGAATAGGAGCCCTGAACCATTTAATGCTTTACTAAAAGTTTGGCTTTTTGTTGTGGTCCTTGAGACCACACTGGTTATTACTGTGAGCCTGAAACACTTTTGGGTCAACATAGTTATTTTATGCATAGTATGCCATCGACATTTTGGAGACCATACTCCAGTCATACCTTACACACAGCATTTTGTTGTTGATGGTGGCAGGGGCAGGTGACCCAGATCCGCCTCCTACATTGTGTGTCAAGCATCCAACCTCTGAGCAGACGATGAAGGCGTGTTGGGCGTTGTCGTCCACCCCTGGGGTAAAACGGGCTATTCCTACCTTTCTGCAGGTAGGCGCAGTAGTACCCATGCACACTCAGGAGCTGTGTGACATAATCCCCAAAATCTGAAACGTTTAGACGCATTGTAATTGCTTTATTCTTATAGGGCAAGTTGCACCTCACAAAGCACTAAAAGGAGGAATTGAATTTCTGAAAGCTATTCCAAAAACACAAACGGGGAAAATTCTCCACCGAGTGCTAAAAGACCAGTACTTGAATAACACAAAAAGTTAAGGACTTTGAAGAGAAGTTTTATATGGTAAAATACAATTGGGGCCTTAAAATAAACAATATAGGGCCTATATGCATTAAATTTTAGCCAGTTACATGAAACTGTAGTTGTTTTTTTATATTTGCTTTTTGAGGTTCAGTGATGGAATACTAACTAATGCTTATACAGATTTATATATATTTCTTCTATTTTTATTAATATAAGAAAAGTGCATATGTGTTGTTTTTGCTTGAGGACAATATGATATGAAATGGTTTTGAAATTTTTAATTGTTCTAAGTTGAGTATATTATGTGCATACCATATAATAAACCTACTGTTTCAAATACTAGAAGTGTAAATAAATGTATTTTTCTTCTCTTTAGTTTCTTCTGTTTACTTATTTAACTTCTGATACTGTGCCATGTGGTAGGGTCTAATATAGGATAAACGAGTTTGAAGTTCTATGGCAAAGAGAAGGTTTCCGTCTGATGGAAAATAAAGCCTGGCCCGATGTGGTATGTATAATGCCACCTGCACGTAAAATAATCAGTACAGTACTTCTACTATAACAGCAGCAACTACTGTTCCTTTTCCCTAATCAGGGCATGGACCAACTGTCCATGCAACTCGTATGCATATATTGACACCCAGTAAAATATAAGCAATATTTCATAAATTTTACAGGAAACACTGGTCTACAAAATTTCAATAAAATTAACCGTAGATGTGAAATTAACCATCTCTTATTGATTTTCATGTGCCAAAATCAAATATCAAAATTAAATTTCTCAATTGGCTCTGGTATCCATGAAATTAACACATTCACACATTATAGTACAACGTTATACTGTATATCTACAGTACTTTGATCTTGGAAACATAAAAAACAAAAACATTTATTTTTTTCTGTATTTGGTGTTTCCTTATTCAGTTGTTACCTGCTTCTTTGCTTGTTCCTTATACTCATGTAATGGAACTTCTCTTGATAATCTCAAGTAGTAATCTCCAAGCATTGCAGGGTTCCATTTACCCTGGTACCTTCTTTCCATCATTGCTGTGCCATGGTGAAATCTTTCCCCATGCTCATCGCTCTTTGCTCCACAATTTGATGGAAAGTAATCTAACTGTGAGTGTAGGAGATGGGTCTTTAAGGACATGTTGCACCCAAGATCACTGTATGCTTTAGAAGATTGTCCTCTATTTCCTTGTAGTTTTCAGCTGTGAATTCCTAGAAAACGCTTTGCTACTGAATGAAATACCTCCCAAGCCACCCTTTCCTTCCCATGCAACACACCAAGAAATTACTCCTTTCTTTATCTTGGCTTCACTGAGTCTTGGAAATTTTGAAATGAAATATTTGAAACTTTCCTATGATTTTTCCATTACTTTAACAAAGTTCTTCATTAAGCCCAACTTGATGTGAAATCCATCATGCAGCAACAGGTCTGGCAGAAGTTGTGGGAATAGCCAAGGAGGTCTGAAACATTAGACCATAGGCTAAGGTAATTACCTGCCCAATCATTGAAAGAAGCTACAGAGGTAGATTAACTACAGCTAAGGTCAGTAGGGTAAATGAAAAGATGTTTCTGGAAGGGTGAAGGATTTGAGAGAAGCTACTTGAATATAAGGCATGCCTCACAGATCTTCACTACAGGTTTGCAAGGGATGGATTTCATTTCAATAAAAGGGCTGCCATTAGGGTTGGAACAAATATTAAGGAGTTTATCACTGATTTATTAGGGAAGAGAGAGGGGCAGGGCACCCCAGGTTAAGGCGCAACATACATAAGGGGCTGCTAGACAATTAATTGTAGAAGCATAGTCAATAAAGTGGCTGAATTTAATGCACTTGCTACCACATGGGGTGCTGATATCATTAAAGGCACTGACTGAATCATGGTTAAGGTAAGTTATAAACTCAAGTGAGATTTTTCCTGATAGTTGCACAGTACGTAGAACAGACAGGGAAGTAGGTAGAGGGGGAGGTGTGTTTGTTGCTGTAAACAAATCATTGTGAGGTTCTAGGGAAACAGGGTTTGAGGGAGACTGTGAGATGCTGTGTTGTAGTGTTTCTGGCTCAGCAGTGGGGAATTATGTGATTGCCTTCTACCATCCACCAGGAAATGATCCAAATCCTTTGCTGAGTTTGGTGCAATCTTTGGAGCGCCTCAATTATAGAAAGAGGGCCCCAGCTGTTATTCTAGGTGGAGACTTCAATCTTAAAGGGGTGAGGTTGGATGGCATGCAACCTGCTTCAGACTCCAGTCTGTCAGGTGCTCTGAATTCCTTATTGGAGCAACTGTGTTAGACTGGATTTAAGCAGGTTGTGACCATGCTAACGCATGAGAAGGGGGATTTTTAGACTTAGTTTTCACTAATGTGCCTAGCTTTGTCAGGTATGTGAAGTACATTAAGGGAATTAGTGACCATGCTGGGGTTAAGGTTGAGATAGCAAGAAAGCTACCATCGTACTGTATACCTTGTAGGGAGACATATAAATACCATAATTATTCTAATAAACGGCGCCCTCCTATAAACGGCACATCTTTCAGCTGAATAAAATAATAAACGGCGCCCTCTAATAAACGGTGCACTGTTTAGTTCAAAACTGTCTGGAAGTCATCGTGCAAGTTACCTTGAATTTTTTTAATGATTAACCCTTTAATTCTACACAGGGGTACTGATAACATCATCATCACACCCTTAGCCAGCCTGTGGCAGGGTTGGGTCTGTGGGTCCATTGAACATGCTATGACTGGGAACACCCCAGCCAGGCGTATGGAACCTGCAGGAATATTGGCTGGTTGTCTATGGGGGGGATACCGGCCTACCCCACTATTCCAACACCACATTTTACAACCAAAATATAAATTTTGGAAGGTAAATTAATGCTTTGTCAGTTTTAATATTGCATGGTGTCTGACCTATTGCATAATAACCAGAATGCAATAAGGAATCAGGCTCATGCCCGAACAGAGGTACTGGTGTACCCCAGGGTTTTTCTTCCTCTTCTCTGTTCTGTGGTTAACCCTGGTGCAATGCAATTCACAGTATTTTCACATGTTAGGTTGAACTTCCTAATAAGTTACAGATGGGTGGTTAATTGCATTTCATTATTCGCATAAGGATGGACGGGGTACTCCTGTACCACTGTGCAACAACTGTGTAAAGTTTAAATGGTCATACGAAGTGCAGGAAATGCCATATGCAGTGCATAAAGAGCAAAACATTCATTTGCTTTTACCGCCACATTAGAATTGTTCAAATTGTTTATAATGATATTTTTCTGTTTCTGAGCATTGCAAGCAAGCAATCACACAATCCACTATATGGTGTAAACATCAGTGCAATAATTTGCTGGCAAGTGCTTTCCAGATAGTTTTTTAAGACACTACTTGCACACATTTTCGCTACTCATGTAAATGCTTGCCAAGTTACCATCGGTAGTACTTGTGCAAGTTTGCTCATGTAAACTGAGCTTTAGTGCAGATATTGTTGAAAGAAAAGTTTCAAAGAGAAAGTATTCTTTAGCATTTAAATTTTTGGGAATTTCTGCAGCTGAGAATGATGGTAATTGTCCTGTGGCTAAACCTCTATAGTTATCTAAATCTAGGGTAAGGATTTAAATTTTAAATGAACCATTGATTATTTTTCTCAATTTCATTTTGCCAGTAAATTGAAATTCGAGATTGGCGTCATCAAAAATCAAAATTAATGGAATCAACTTGTCCGGCTAAAAAAGTTTCCATTTATGAATTGAAAAACACAATAAACGGCGCCCTCTAATAAACGGCGCCCTCCAATAAATGGCGCAACAAAAAAGGGCTTTGAAAAAAATAAGCGGCGGGCCGTTTATTAGAATAATTACAGTATCACAGAGCTGATTGGGAGTGGTTTAGGTCATATTTGGAATCCCATTTGAATGATTTTCAGGTCACTGTCAATGCTTGCAGCGTAGAGGAATCTTGGCTAAGGTTCTAAACACTTCCAGAGGAGGTTACAAGGAAGGCCATCCAGATTGGTATACCCAAGAAGTAAGGGAAGATTTGGCTAAGCAGAGAAGACTCAGGAACATATTTAGGAAGGGGCTAAATCCAGATAGTAAGCCCACTTTTAAGGAAGCCAGGAGAAGGCAAAAGGATTAATTAAAAATGCCTACAAAAATTTCCATTCCAATATTTGGGGAAAGGCTCAAGAAAACCCCAAAAGCATTCTGGGGTACCTAAAGAACTGCAGAAAGGGGTGTTATAGGGTTCCAGCTGTTAGGAGTTGTTCAGGAAACTTAAGCCTAGTTCCCTGGCACACGACACCGACAGGAATAATGCTTGAGCAGACAGTATAATTATGACATAAACCACAGGCGCTAACAGAAATTGCGCCTGGTTTGATTCCCTGGCATGAGTGAATTCATGTAAGCGATTAATAGTTTTCAATATGAACGTTTGGTCACGCCAAAATCGAAAAAATAAATAAACCAATGAAAAGTAAACCGAAGACTATTTAAAAATTCAAACAGCCAATCAAATTCGAGTGACGTATTCCATCAACAAATGCTCTCAACTCCACTTCACCAATGACTTCGTGCTTACTTTACAGAATGGTAGTGTAACTACGTCATCAGTTCATGTGGATTGTCGTCTGCTAGAGCGCTATTCTCATCGGTGTCGCGTGCCAGGGAACCAGGCTTTAGCTTAAGATAGTCTTATAGCAGCAAATATTTTTAAATGGAGGAGGTTGTCATTACAAGAGAGGGAATTAAGAAGCTTTTGGATAAATTAGCGGTCCATAAGGCAATGGGACCTGATAACATTTCTCCATTTATTTTACAAAGCCTTTCAGGGATTGTAAGCTACTGTTTGGTGGAAATTTTTAAAAAGTCATTAGACAGTGCCACTGTTGAGTCCACAGTTTCTATTTTGGTTGTATAATGCAATTGTGGAACAAGAGGGGTAGGCCAGCATCCCCCACAGACAACCTGGCCAATATTCCTGTGGGTTCCAGATGCCTGGCTGGGGTGCCCCCAGTCCAGAGCATGTTCAGTGAGCCCACAGATCTGACCATGCTGCAAGTGGGATGAGGGTGTGATGATGTTGACTAAAAGTTACACTTATGAGCATCATATTAGATTCAATATTTCGAATTTAAATAATGATGGAGGCTACACATGCATAATTTAAAAAAGAAGCCTAAACAAATTATTGTTTTTTGTAGAGGTTTTTTTTTAGTATAAATTGTCAATAAATTGTTCATAGTTTGAAAGGTTTGTCAATGCCACGTCTCTACCATCCCGAACCCAGGCTGTAATCTAGCTACAGTGGCAACCATTGTTTATTTGTTTAGTTTAATGAAAACTATGTTTGTATCCCTTCCCCATCACCCATGATCAATTTCCCTTCCACTTTGTTTCCTACAGGAAAGCTATGCTAATATGCCTGTGCTTAAGGGTGTCAACTAGCTCCCCTGTTTTCCCTGAGAGGGTCCCTACATTCCATGTCCCTAACCATAGCCTAACCCCTTAGTTTTATGTGACGTTTCTGGCTGGGCCACCCAAGTCAGATGTCTGGAACCCACAGCAATAGTGGCCAGGATACCTGTGGGTGGGGGTGCCGTCCTACCCCACAGAAGACACTCGATATCATCACCATTGCCATTTGAGCCGAGGTCTCCCACTCACACGACACATCACTGGGTCACACCCTTCACCTACAAATAACAAATTTCAAATAACCAAATAAACCCCTAACCAATAAGCCAAAATGCACACCTCCGTTTCCTTCCCACCTTAGGAAGTCAATAGAGATGTTAAAGAGTTCCCCTTAAACACTAAATAATATATTATAATTTTATATTAATAAATAAATTTAGTAAATAAATTTAGCTATGGGGATTAGCTACTAACCATGATTCAGCCAGGTGTCTGTCGATGCACACGACACCCATGCTGCATCATAACACAATCAGGCCAGCAGATGCTGCGTGAAGTTAGGCCTAAAAGCCAACCTCACTACCAGCCCCTCTCATCTTTTCCAAAAACCAAAATCCACAGCCGCACCTTGTCCTGGTTGGTATGAGTATTCACCTTGAAGAAGGCAGTTTTTATTCCTGGGTATTTCTCTGGAACCCTCAAAAATCCTCAAAAGTCAGCTGAACACAAAGAAATGCATGCACAAGTACACATGCCACCTAGTGGTCCTTTTTTAAGTCGGTGTGTACCATAAGAATCCTAAATGATCCTGAGATGCCCCAGGTGCTTCCAACCACTTGCATTCCAGAAATGGACCTGATGAGCTGCTCTTCTCCTCTTATTACAGTACACAACCAAACTAGAAATTTTGACAGGTAAATTAATGCTCTGGCGGTTATAATGTTGCATGGTGTCTGACCTAAATGCACAATGACAATAAGCAGCAGGGATATTTCAGACTGCATGCTGGAAAAATTTAATTTTACAAACATGAATATTACCAGTATGGAAAACATTATGATTGGATGGGGCTGCTAACCACCTGGGTTAATATGTATGTGAGTTATGATTGTGTATAACTCACTTATGTAGGTGAGTTATGATTTTGAAATTGAAAACGAAATTTTTAGGATATTAACTTACCTTAATTAATTACTACTATAATCACATTTATTTTTATTTCAATGCAGAGTATTTATTCAAAAATATATTAAAATCGTTACAAATCATAAACTAAATGATTTCTGTTGTCAAGTCTTTATTCTTTGTAAATTAATCAATTTCTGTTATTAAATCTTTACAATTTATTAATTAATCAATTTCCATTATTAATTCTCGGCACTTTATAACTAATCACTTTCCTTTATTAAATCGCTACACTTCATAAGCAAATCAATTTCCATTATTAACTCTTTACAAAGTATAATCTAATCAATTTCCATCAATTTCTGCTATGTCCCTCTGATTAATTGGTTGGCTTCTCCTCCCTATTATAAAGGTGTGTCCCATCCATCAAAGGCTTTAGCAGTTATTAGTCTTGTAGCAGTCTTCAAACTAGCACAATATAACTTTGTTCCTAATTCCGTCCACCATCTTCTTGACCTCTGCTTTTCTAATATCACTTGTAAAATATCCTTGGCCAACCCCATCTCAACAGTCGATCCTCACCATCACCCTTACTAATTTATTCTGAGCTACCCCAGTTCCCCCATCATACCCCCCCCCCACCAATATTAAATTGGACGAAGGGAAATTTTATTAGCATGTATAAATATCTTGCAAGAACTGACTGGACGTCAATTTTCTCCCACAATTCACCATCACTTGCTGTTGATCACTACTACCATATTCTACAGTCAGCTATTGACAATTTCATCCCCTTGAAGAGTTTTGAGAACCCTACCAATACCTATCCATTTTGGTTCAGTAAAGAGTTATGCCAGGCCCTAATTAGTAAGCAGAAAGCCTTTACATGTAAGAAACATAGGCCTTTGGCATATCGTTATCATGTCTTTTCCATGCTTTGAGCTGAAGTGAAATCCTTGCTGGCAAGAGATCGAAACCAGTTTATTACCTCCCTAATAAACAAAGCACATGAACCTAACACATTTTGGCAAAACTATAAATGTTATACCAATCAGAGGCAAAGCAACATCACTCTAAAATCCCAGGATTTTGTAGAACGTTTCAGCCATCCTGCCTCCCATCACTATCCACTTCCTCAATCTATGGAGTCCCTCCCCACCCCATTAATCTCTGTGGCAGAGGTTCTAGATGCTGTTAAACAACTGAAACCTACTTTCTCTTCAGGTCATGATATTCTTCTCTCAATTGAAATTAAAGCTTTTAGTCATATTCTAGCACCAATCTTGGCTAAGCTATTTACATGGTGCATTTCCTCAGCTTTCATACCATAATTTGGAAAAATTGGTTCACAGACTAATCCTGCTAACTATAGGCCAATCTCTTTAATAGCCACGACAGCAAAAGTTTTGGTACATTTTCTCAGGAAAAGTTTATGGACTTAGTCTGAACCATTACTTGCACCTCAGGAACATGGTTTTATTCCAAAAAGATCAACGGAATCGAACCTTCTGCAATGCTTACGATAGTTCCTAACAATAGTTCCCACTGCCTATTTACAATGCTTACGATAGTTCCTCTCAATACGATTCTATCTATATTGATCTATTCAAGGCGCTTGATAGTGTTCCCATTGCTCTGCTACTCTATAAACTTCTGGCTTATGGCTTGGATTCAAAATTATGTGAGTTTCTATAAAATTACCTGACAAATCGCTTGAACTGATGGACAACTACATTAGCTCTTTGTCATATTGCCAATCGGTGGGAGTCCCCCAAGGAAGTGCCCTAAGTCCTCTGTTGTTTGCTCCTTTTTAACGACATATTTCTGGCTATATCCCCTTTAATAGATGTCCTCACATTTGCAGATGACATCAAACTTTCTAAACAAATCAATACAGTTGAGGATGCATCCACCCTCCAGGCAGGCCTTAAGGCTGCGGTAGACTGGTGTGTGGCAAACACATTGTCAATTAATCATACTAAAACTCACATTATCTCTTTTACTTGAAAGCATAATCCCATTTGCTACAACTACCATTTTACAAATGGTGAGTTGAAAAACCATGTTTCAGTAATAAAAGATCTGGGAATTCGCCTTGATACGAAACTGACTTTTGAAACTCATGATTATTATTTGCAGGCTGATGCTAAAAGATCATTGGCAATATTGAAAGGGTTGGGAGATACTTCCTGATTCCCTGCTCTCATTCAAATTCTGTTTACCTTCTTTATAAGACTGAAAATTACTTACTGCTTAAATATTTGGGCAACTTGTCACCCCTCACACCGAAAGCAAATTTCCTCCCTTCATGGTAGCTTAACCAATTTTTGCTTAAAATCTGGCATAGTATGCATTGCCACACAGGAGACTCTTACATGTTTAAAGGACTATACTGGTCCATTGAATATATCAAGTATATAGAACCCTCCTGTTTGAACTTGCAATCCTCCTCACTCAACTAACTTTACTTCACCATATTTTTCACAACAAAGTGAACTGTATCCCTTTACTGGCTGAACTTAACTTCCATGTACCTCACCTACAGTCACGTTCTGGAGCACTTTTTTCTCCAGTTAGGCATCCACAATGGTCTGGTCATATGGCCAAAATAGACTAATAATCTTACTTTGAACATTGATGACCTATTATCTGCTAAGGCATTAAAAGGAAAGCTGCATTATTACTTGTATTAGGATTAACTGTCTGTAATTTACTTCCAACTCAGTGATGAATTTGGAGTAATGTAACACCCTTTTATAGTTTCTCTATACACCAGCTTTTTTCCACAGACCTTTGGTTTATAGCCTTATCACATAATCTTCATAATTTTCAATTAATTTGTGCCTTTCACAAATAACATAACTTACAATCAATGGCCACTTCCCTTTCTCTAGGTCATTGGCACCTTAATTTATTGATTTAATGTGCATGACTCAAATCCCCCACCATTCCTAACAATTCCCTTCCCCTTACCCCATGGACAGCATCTGCTGGGCTCTGCCTGTTATTACTGTATTGGCCATTTCCAATAGGTCTATCAAACCAAGCCAAATATTCACAAAGTATAATCAAATCAATTTCCATTATTAAATCCTTCCACTGTATAATCTAATTAATTTCCATTATTAAATCCTTCCACTGTATAATCTAATTAATTTCCATTATTAAATCCTTCCACTGTATAATCTAATTAATTTCCATTATTAAATCTTTACAAAGTATAATCTAGTCAATTTCTGTTATTAAATCCTTAAACAGTATAATCTAATCAATTTCCATTATTAAATCCTTACACAGTATAATCTAATCAATTTCCATTATTAAATCCTTACACAGTATAATCTAATCAATTGCTTTTGTGAAAAAGACATTTTTAACTTATATATATGAGGGCTGATCAATAAAGATTATTACTCCATATAAATGTTGACATGATCTCTTTCAGTGTAGTCTCCTCCTACTTGAATGCACTTTTTATAGTGCCTCTGCCAGTCCTCAAACGAGGTGCAGACCATTCTTGGCCAGGTCTTTGAGAATCCCCTCACTTTTCTTGAGCACTGCTTCAGTGCTTTCAAATCAAATGCCCCAGAGCTTTGCCTTTAGTGATTGGAATAAAAAGAAATCACAGGGGGCAAGACCAGGGCTATAAGGTGGATGTGGCACACAGGTAATGTTTTATTTAGCCAAAAATTCCTGAACTTGATTTGCAACATGAGGCCATGCATTGTCATGATGAAGTCGCCATCCAGTCTGATGACGTTTTGGGCGTTTCTGTGCAATGTGATGCCATGTAGTGAGGGGGAACTGCATGCTGATAAATCATTCAATTACAGTCAAAAAATGTGATCACCATCACCTTCCCTGCAGATGGAACATCCCATCAGTGATAATTGATTGAAGAAATGCATCCCTTCCATCAGCAAAGAGATGCAACTTCTCACAGCTTGTCTCCATTTACACAGCCTTTGTTCAGGGCACAGCAGATGTGGGACCCAATGAGCACAAACACGGGTCATATGGAGATGATCATGCATAATTGTAAAAACACTGCCATATCCACCAATTGTCACGGACAATCACTGCAGCTGTGTTGATATACATTTGATGCACCCTTCATTGAAGTCTTTGAACCACCTGAAAACTGTTGAATGAGGTAGTGCATCTTCACCATATGCTTGGTGCAGCTCTTCATACATTTCAGATGCTGTATGATTTAAATGACAGCAACATTTTATTGCACTGTATTGCTCCTCTCATGCCACCTCCATTTTGTGGTATGTAAAATTTAACTAGGGCCAACAATATAAAGCATAACAACCCACCTACCAATATGAGAGTGCCGCCACCTCTGGACATTATACATGAAATCACACTCTATTCACATATTCATGGTAGAGATATGAAACTATCAAGGGAGCTACAGGAAAAAATCAGTCTCAGTCTTTGTTGATCAGGCCTCATGTATATATATTGTATTATCTTGAGTATAATATGCACCCCAAATTTCAAGACTTAAGTTAATGTAAAAATCTTAATTCCTATGTATTATATGCAAGTTAAGTTTGCCAGTTGGCTTAGCATTGTTGTTAACATACATGAAGTCCTAAAACAACTTCTAAATGAACTTCTGGTATTGAAATCTACATAATCACATGATTGAAAACATACATAGGCCTATATGCATTATTTTGAAAGCATCAGGTGACTAATTTTCTTTACGTGGTCTTAGCGTCCCTCTGAAAATGGCTGAAATTTTAATTCCTATGTATAATATGCACCCAGACTTTGCACCCAATTTTTTTGCAAAAATACTGCATATTATACTCGAGATAATATGGTGCATATGCAGATATAGCATTTTTGGTTTTCTTATCTTTTGATGCTGCTTATACTGCTGCAGTGAAAGGCACTTTCATTCCAATAGTGTCATTCATAAAATCCTGGTGAGGCTTCTTCAATCCTGGTTCCTGTTGGAATTCTTCCAGGGATGGTTCCTCGTTGGCCATATCCCCTCTGCAGGATCTCTTTTCTCCTCCTCTTCTTTTTGGTATCTGTCCTCTTCTGCTCTCTTCATTTTCCGTTATGTCTTTGCCTTTGGAGCAAAAAAGGAAGTTCTGGTTTTGAGATAGGGTGTGGCAGCAGTCTCCTATCTGAGGTCGTGACTTTTTCATTAAGATGTTTTCTTCTGCAATGAAAGCTCTTTTCATAATATTAATTAATAAAATAAAATTATGTCAGCTTTAGATTGAAGTATGTAGACGTTTTAATTAAGAATTCCCTTTTTGTTGATGGCAACATTCAAGATGGAAATCTTACAGATGACTTTTAAATTAAGATAGTTTTTGCAGAGGTTTATTAATGTAAAAACTTAAATTTAAGATTTGTAGATGTTCTTTATATGAAATAAAGCTTCCTTTGATGTTTTTTTCTTTTTTAGTTTGGGCATTTTTGCGACGCTTTTGGCCCTTCTTCTTTGGGCCATTTGCAAGAGTTAATTTGTGTCTTTTTCAATGGCATCTGTGTGAAGCAGTTGACAATCCTCCCCTTAAGAATCTTTTTAGTACTAAAGGGATTCTTCTTTTTATGAAAAATAAACTTAATTTTTTATTTTTAATGAGGTGGAGAGACAACATGATGTGATAAAAACAATGAGATACAACCAATTATAATGTAAATCACAAAGGTAAGTGAAAAGCTAAACAATGACCCAAAAGGATTCATAAGCATTGACCAGAAGCTGTTTCCTGGAGATGGGGATGATATTCCAGAAATACTGGTAACATTTGTTTGGGACAATTTTATTATAGGGTCAGAAAGGCAGAAATCCACTGAAATACAGCTTCCTTTGATGATTTTTCATTTCCTTTTTAGTTTGGGCATATTTGGGATGCTTTTGGCCCTTCTTCTTAGGGCTGTTTGCATGAATAAATTTGTGAGGGCCTTTTTCCATGGTATGTGTGTGAAGCAGTTGACACCTGCATTCCTGAATTGGACCTGACAAGCTCCTCCTCCCTTCTCATTACAAGGAACTTGTTCCAAACTTGCATTACACAACCAAACTACAAAATTTGGCAGGTAAATTAATGCTTTGTTATAATGTTGCATTGTGTCTGACTAAAGTGCACATAAACAATTAGCAACACAGATATTTCAGACTGCATGATGGAAAAATTTAAAGCTGGAAAAAAATCATTGCATGACCTGACAATTATAACTTATGTGTCATCCTATGCCTTATGTTATTCGCTCCAGCCGAGGTGGTTGGGACAGGGATGACAGTTATGAGGTTCTTGCACCATTGTGGGTGTTATAGTAGTAGGTCATGAGTGCATAAATCGATATTTTAGATAAGAAGCTTTTCCACATAGGCCTTATGTCATAATAAGAATATAATTTTTATTCCACTAAAATTCTATTAAGATTGAATATAAACCCTAAGGAAGTGAGAAAATGTAAACCCGAGCAAGAGACGTGTAACTCCGGTCAATAATGGTGTGAGTCTTAACAATAGTTGCTCAATTCCTGTCAACCAACAATTAATACCTTGCCTACAATATACAATTCCTTCTTCATACTTTGGTCTAGTTCCCACAAGGTTATTCAAAATACAACAAAAAAATGAAAAAAATTAAACTAATCTTCCATGCCATCTTTATCGTTGTGCAGAAGGCTTGGGAGGTATTATGAAAAAGGCAGGTAGAAGAGGAGTTTATTCAAAAAGTAGAGGGTATGTATGGTTCAATAGCCAGGATAAGGACACCTTGCCGAAATACTGAGGGCTTCCCAGTGAATTTTGGGATGCACCAAGGTTCAGCACTAAATCCATAACTTAGTAAGTAGCTCATCCATAACCAGAATGAAAAGCATGGATGAGCTGCTGACAGGAGTAGGAGAATGGGCCCCTTTGTCCATGGCATTTGCCAACAAATATTGCAAATATTAGTGGCTGCAGAGAACGAGTAGAAAAGGTCCTAAACGATATTAGAGGAGCGATAGAAAAGGCTAGACGATTGAAAGGGCTAAAGATAAACATGTAGAAGAAAGAGTATTTAGCTTTCAGTTGAGAAGGACAGCAAAATAACGGTTTCATACTTCCTAGAGTTGAACTGGTGGAAAAGGTGAAAGAGGAAAAGTACTTAGGATCAACATCCCAAAGCAGTGGGGAGATAGATGCTGATGTGAACCCATAGAATCAATCAAGGTGGTTGAAGAGGTGTAAGGCAAGCGGAGCCTGTGTGATAGGAGGGTCCCAACCAAGTTGAAGGTGAAGTTTTACAGAATGCACGTAGCTGAGATGTGAATGCTGAAGAGCTAATAGAATTAGGAATGAGTACATCAGAGGTAGCTTGGGGATGATGAACATCGCCAAAAATGAGGGAGAATAGATTGAGGTGGTCGGAAGCACCCGGGGCAAAAGGAGCCGAACCAGGCTTGGAAGCAGGTTGTCCATAAGAATAAGGCGGTGGATGGGGTGCGCGGGGATCTGGTGGAAGATATATGGGAGAGGAGGGCCAGAACTCGCAGACCCGACCCTGCCACAAGTGGGATAAATGGTTGTTTTTAGCTTTTAGACATAAGCAACATAATTACACTATGCACTGTAAATTTTTAGCAAAGGAAAAAGTCGAGGTGAAGTTTTCTATTAATTTCGTAATTAACTCATTAATATTTTTCTCAAACAGCCAAAATGCCGCCCCTAAATTTTGGCGGCCTGGACAAATGCCCAGCTTGCCCCTCCCTAAAGCGTACCCTGATGTAACATACTAACATCATGCAGCTTTGTTACCAGCTCACTTGCTCGCCATCATTAATCTGGCCTTCCCAATTGAAAGCTAAATAATCTCTCTAGACGTTGGACAATAAGGGTTCATATAAAATTTAAATGGCATCTCCCTTTCAAGAAATCAGAGGTGATTATGTTGGATGCAAAACTCGTTATGAATACTTGTGTTGCAAATTGCAATGCACAGGATTGATTAATAATATTGACTTTTAGAACTTATGTATGCCTTAGAATGACACATCAGGCTTCCAATTATCATAAACAACAAAAAAGTAGTCAACTTTAAGAAAAAAACATTAGTTATTCAATAAATTCCGTAGGTGGGTACCCGGGTTGTTGAGTAGCATAGTGCAAGTTGGTTGTTTACAAAATGGATATACTGCATATGTGACTTCAGTAACTTGGTTTGCTGCTCTCGCTTTTGTTTTAGAGCCCTGTCGATAGCATAGTTTTTATGCACAGACACTAACCTAATGCGACAATTTTCGGCTATTAGCATTACCCAGTTTTCCCAACCGGCCACCCATGTAAGTACTAGCTGGGGTTGTGTTGCTTAACTTCATTGATCAGACGAGAACTGGTGTGTCCAACACAATTCGCAGCTCCCACCTCGCTTTAATGTTCTGCCATGTTGTGATTTCTGGGTATAATACAATTGTTTGTTGCAACTATGCGGTTTTATCGCTGTTTACGCCACGATCTGCACATTAAAAACTGTAATAAATGAATATGTCCTTCTAGTAAATTTTTTTTACCTTCAGACATGGTTAGACGACAAGGAACGAACGAGCCGGCGCTGCTAAGTAATCTAGCAGACGACTGTTGCAAACGGAAGCGGTAATATTAACTGCGAATTTTTGGTTTTGTAATTTACTTGCCATAAGGGGTGTTTCCGACCTGGTTGAAAGGAGGAATACAATTTGGAATTTTTTTGAACTATTACTCGAGTCGCCGTCGGTGCTGAGAACAAGCTGTTATCGAAATGGTAAGTACACATGAAAAATAACTTTGACTTTATTGTAATTTGAGATGAAAGTTTGTGACTAAGACTTGTTCTGCATTCACCTGGTAATGTGGAATGAGAAGTCACCTATTTTTTATAATGTTGATTGATTTTTCACTGACAAACTTAGGGGATACTCATCACAACAATCACTGTCGAAAACCGAACTTGTCCACTTTTTACAGGTTGTATAATTATTAACACTGATTGAAAATAAGGAGCGATTCTGCCATTTCAAAGCCGGTAGGGCGTAATTTAATATGCCAAGGACAGTGTTGTCAATCGATTTGTGAAATACTTTCGAGATCAAACTCTTTTTATTCACTTTTCTCATGTATGCACCTTACAGGCGGCTTACAAATATTACACTTTGCATTTCAAACTATTGAATAATGACAATTTAAAACAGCAACTATCCAATAAGTATTGCCACTTACAGTCCATCCGACCCAGGAAGGCATTCGAGATTGGTCGATTTTCTTTAATATAGGGGATACAGTCTGCTAATTAAGGGGAAATGGGAAGTGAAGGTGTTGAAAACATTGAAAACAAGCTAGCAAGGAGTAACACCTTTTCTTTTAGTCATTTAGCCTTTGACAGTATTTTAGGAAAGTAGTTTCAAGGAGTCTATAAGGAGTACTGGCTCTGCCCCATTCCCATTGACTTTTGTGTCACAGTTTAGACGGTGGCATCCCAACTGTATAGTTTGCTTTAACAGAGATGCTAGATATATTTCAAACATCTTAAACATGCAGTTATGCACTTTTATTTCATCATCATCATCACACCCTTGTCCCTCCTACGGCGGGATCGGTTCTTTGGGTTCTAATCCTCCACTCCCACCTATTCCCAACCAGGCTTTCATCCACCCCGCATGCCATCATGTCCCTCTGTACCACCTGCTCCCACGTCTGCTTCGGTCTCCCTCTACTGATGCCACCCACCAGCTGTTGACTCGTAATCTACCACATGAGCTCCTCCCCCCTTCGCATCACATGCCCATACCGCCCCAACCTATATTCTCTCATCTTCTCCACAATGTCTGCATTTGACACCCCACTCGTGTAGCGCAGCATTCTCCTCTCGTGGTTCATTTGTCACTGCCCAGCACTGAGATCCATACAGCATGGTGGGCCTGTCATTGATTCTGTGGGTAATGTTAGAGTCTATTTCCCCATTGCTCTGAATCACTTATCCTAGATACCTAAACTCACTCACTGCTGGTAGCACCTCATTTCCACAATGAACTACACCCCCTTGGTCCTGGCTGCTCCAATTGAATGCTACGTACTCTGTTTTCTTCATGTTCACCTTCAGCCCCCCCCCCCCTTTGCCATTGCTTTTGTAATGTCCTGTAAGCCCTGTTGAACCTCCTCTTGGGACTCCTTTAACCTTCCTACATCATCAGCAAATACCAAGCACTGGGGGGGGGGGCATTCCCTTATTCCTGTCAGCAGATCATCCATTGCCAAAGCAAATAGATATGGGATGAAAGCTGATCCTTGATGAAGCCCTACCTTCACCTCGAAGCCACCAGTATTCCCCCATGCTGTCCTCACCCTAGTGGTGGAACCATCATACATATCCCATGTTATTCTGATATGCCTTTCATCCACTCCCTTTCTTCTTAAAACATCCCATGCTACCTTTCATGGGAGTCTATTATAGGCCTTCTCAAGGTCCACAAAGATTGCATGCAGGTCCTTCTTTACTACTCTATGCTTCTGAACCATTTGTCGTAGAATAAGGATGGGTTCCATTGTTGACCTACCAGGCATAAACCCAAACTGGTTTCCTCGTAGACTAGTACAATTTCTGAAGCCACGTTGTATGACCCTCTCCCACAGTTTCTTAGAATGGCTCATTAGCTTAATGCCTCTATAGTTCACACAGTCCTGGGCATCACCTTTGCCCTTGAACAGTGGGACAATCCAACTCCTGCCATGCAGATGGCATTTGGTCATCACTGGCTATTTTATTGAAAAGCTTCCCCAGCCATGTAATTCCTGTGGTCCCCAAGTTGTGCCAAACGTCAATGGGAACCTTATCAGGACCTATGGCTTTGTGTCCTTTCATCTAGTGGAGAGCCCTGACTATTTCTTCCCCACTCACCAAGTTCACAGGTACTGTGGTGGCAGGGATGTTGTTCATGCAGGGTGCCCAATGGTCTGGAAAACAGGGAAAATGCAGGGAGTCAGAAAATTAAGAGATTCAGAAAAAAAAAACACAGGGAATTCCACCATGTTGTGCATTTTTTGTTCATTTTTTGAAAAATTAATTTTTATTTTTTAGAAATTATTGTGCTTCACGGCATAATAATGTTCAAGTCAAGAATAACTGATAAAATATAAACCACACAAATAAAACCACTTAAAAATTTGACTTTTTAATACAAAAAAATTAAATATCAAAGATTAAAACAGTTGAAATTTCATACCACGTTGATGCTGATCTTAACACCGGGCTGCACTGTGCACTATAACAATAAGTCATGCATTCATTCGGTGTTTTTCAGCGAACAGTAAACACGTTTTTTCTTGTTTTGACTAGAGTATAGTGTATAGTATGTAATTGTGCTTTATCAATAGCAATCATTTGGCGATGTCAGTTTTTAACATTGACTGGAATGACAAAGCACTTAATCCAGAATGGTCGAAATGGCTAGTGCCTGTGAAAAATAAGCCGCATGACGTGAAGTGCCTACTTTGTGCGAAAACATTTTCTTTGAGTAACATGGGAAAGCGTGCTGTGATAAGTCATGAAAGCTCTGCTATTCATAAGAGAAATCTGCTTTCTTCTGTCCAAAATAGACCTCTGCTTTCTTATTTTGTCCAGAAATCAGTTCCCAAAACCACCATTGTGAGCTCTTCAAAACGTGTACCATTGAAGCAACCTGCAACGTCCTCTAAACAAGGAACGCTTGGTTTTATGTCTGACGCAGCAGTGACTGAAGCTGAGTTGTTGTGGGTCGTGCATTCCATCATGAAAAAGAGTAGTTTTTGATCAAATGAGGGAATCTCGAAGGTTTTTTGTAGAATGTTCCCAGACAGTAAAATTCGCAGAAGGAATGCAGTTATGCAGGACGAAGTCTACATATCTTGTAACCCATGGTTGAGCACCATATTTTTTGGAGAAACTGCATAAAAAACTCGATGAAACTGAACATATTGTAGCGTGTTTTGATGAATGTTTGAATGGTTATATGCAAAATGAACAGATGGAAATGTTCTGTGTTTTTGGGATAAGGAAGAAATGAAGTAGCACACTAGTATTTTGATTCAGCGTTTTTGAATCGTACATGTGCAACGGATCTCTTGCAGGGTTTTTTTTTAAAGTTATCCACTTAATGTTACAAAAAAACTTTTATATCTATGGATGGCCCTAATGTTAACTTGGCTTTTTTTTTAAATTAGTCAAGTCTGAGTTGAATCATGGCGAGGAAGAAAGCCCTGAGCTTTTAGATGTCGGAACTTGTGGTCTTCATGTTGTTCATGGCGCTTTCCAGGAAGGCCACAAACAGACTAAGTGGAACTTGGAAATGTTTTTGAAAGATTTATATCAGCTTTTTAAGAACTCCCCTGCTAGGTGGTCAGAGTTCATTCGAGTAACAAACGGTAATGTGTTTCCTCAGAAGTTTTGTATTTGCCAATGGCTGGAAAATGCATCCATTGCATGGAGATAAGTTGAGATGTTGCCCTATTTATGTAAATATATTTTGAGTATGGAAACAAGTGTTAAATCTCGTGCTATGGATGTGGTGTTTTCATGTTTTCAAATTTTTCATTTTGATGGCTTCTATTATGGAACGATTTCTGATGATTTTCCAAACGTCGAACCCAATGATTCCATTTCTGTATGATGAGATTGTTGCTATTTTGTTTCATTTGATGGGACTTGTCGTAAAAACCCAAAAATATGCCAACTCTGGACAATCCTTTTGATTTAACCAAAATTGAACTAGCAGATGATGAGAACTTGATGGTTGCTTGGAAGAAGGACATCGGCATATCTGTAAGCAATGCATTGAAATGGTCAAAAGCATCGGAGGTTCAGAAAATGCAGTTTTTAGTGGAATGTTGGTGTTGTATAATAGGAGCAGTTAATAAGCCTATTGAATGAAGTCCTTTGAAGTTCTGGTTGGCAAGGGCAGTTACTGCTTTGTCACCCAAAATGGTAACCAGACATCGAAATATGTGCAAAGAATTAATGCAAATTTAATTGGGAATTATTCTTGTGGCAAATCAACTGCTGAGCTTCGTATGTGATAAAGCCTACAGACAGTATGTAACTTTTGTTAATTCATGTAATAGAAGAGAGCTGGTGTCTTTTAATTTTAACGACAATCGACTGGACGTATTTTATTTTGAACACATTTCAAGCTACAAAGAATTATGGGCAGTTGTACGGTTGTTGCTCTGTTTATCTCATGGCAACCCGACTGTCGAATGTGGATTCTCAATTAACAAGGATATGTTGGTCCAGAATCTTTTGGAGGAGACTTTTGTTGCACCATGATGCGTTTATCAGGTGATATCTGCTGATGGAGAACTTGATAATTTTAAAATGGATTAGACGCTCATAGCATTTGCCAGAAGTGCTGGAATCCGTTACAAGGCATCACTGCTTGATAAGAAATTGGCTGAGAATGATGCGGATAAACAAAAGAAGCAAAAGGATGAGGAAATCTTGGAGCTTACAAAACAAAGTGAGTTGTCACACCAAAATTGAAACGTTTGAAGAGAAGTTAAGGGGAAATGAATTAATTTAGTGTTGTGTACGTTATATTCTACAATCCATATTTTTTATTTTTTACTGTAATATTTTCTGAACTTCTGCAGTATCGTTTGTGAGAAAACCACGTTTGTGCTGTTGATGTGTATTGCAGAATATACTCTGTACTGCTTGAAAAAATGGATGTTGCATTGTGATATTTATCCTGGAAAAAAATTTAGTTATGCAGGGAAAATCAATTTTTCAAGTGTTGGGCACCCTGGATCCCTCATGTGAAAACCCTTAGTTCACCCCAAAGACATTTAAATATTCTGAATATCTTAGTATAAATGTGGCTAGATATTACAACAGGTCCCCTATTGTCCCTTGTACAGTGTCCTATGTTCAGTGATTAAGCAAACTGCTGATTGGACTGGTAGTATAGAAATGAGGATAGGAAATGCAAAAATGTCTCATCAGTTCCATAGTTGAATCATGCATCAGTAGGAATATGCACTTCATTAAGGGACTGGGAGGGGAGCATTTGCTGCATTGCCCCTCTCTATCGACCCCTGAAAGTGGTGTGTATTTACCATAAACAATTTAGGAGACTGTTCACCATCCATTGCTGCAAAGACATCCATTGAATTTATTCAAGTTATTATTTGCCATCAAATTTTGGACCCCATGTGCACCCTCTCACTTCTCCCAAATTCCTGAGCTTTATAAATTTCAATTCATGATTTATTGCTGTCTGAGCAAGGCTTTAGGACCAAGATTACCCTCCATCTATTGACTGTGGGTCCATAGATATCCCCTCCATTGATTTGATCACTATCTCACCCTCCTATTCAGATTTCACTTTTACACCTGAGTCCCTAATTTCATTAATAAATGATGATTGATGTTCCTTCCCACTTTAACATCACAGCCAATCTCTCTTCTGCCGAAGTACAATGACGAAAATTTGAGTATATATAGATAAGATCATCAATTCCACTCAGTATGTATTTAAACGTTTCTGTTGATATTCTAAAATATTCATAAAACTTGTTTTGATCGTCTCAAAGATCTTTAAATAACATCTGATACTCTCCCTTATCGTCCCTTGAAGAAAATAATTGGTTAACAGGTTCTTTCTTTCCATTCATCAACAATAATTTCAATAAAGGACTTTCTAGGTAGTAAAGATTGTTTTCATTCATCGTTGCTGCAAGATGAGCAGATATTTGCTATTCGTGTACACAGTAACCACTGTGTTCTGAAGAATGCATTGGAGGCATTCAGAGGAATTTGACTTCATCAGAAGCCACATGCACTATAACCATAGCCTTAGACAGCCAAACCCCACTACCACTTCCCAAGTCCGGAAATGCCCCACAAACACCCAAAGCCCTACCTCAACCTGGACCTTGAGGCAATATTCCACAGCAAGTTTTTTTTAATCAGTTTTTCCAGCAAATAATTTGAGGAGCACAAGACACACTGCATGCTCGCCAACATGCCACCTAGCAGCCTCCTCATTTGTCCTTGTGTGTCTTCCAATTTATTGGGCAGAATTTATCATTGGTGTGGTTTTGACGTTGGAAATGTACACCTTCCTCTGCTCCTTTCTGTCATAATTGCCATTTATCGTCCAATGAAAACTCAGTGCAGTTATTGTGTTAATGATTGATTTCTAATTCAGAATCTGACAGACTGTTGTCAACAAGCTGCAGTTTAGGGTCAAAAGAAATTATTAATCCTGTGTTTTCTGTACCAATGAGATAAAGGCAAATTAAGTAAACGTCCCTTGAGGTAAAGGTCTGTTATAAGTATATAGAATGATGCTAATAAGCCAAAAATATTTGCCTAACTTGAATGGGCATTCCATAAATGCAGAATATTCCAAAAAACAGCTCAAGAAAGGGCCATTTTCTCCGAAGCGTTCAAAGTACCAGTACCCAACAACAACATTATGATAACGAACTGCATGGCTGGCCATTCTGGGCCAGAATAAAAAAGAACTTTAAGTTTATCATTAGTTGCAAGGGGGTTGCATCTGTAGGATGGGAGGACACAAACGCAAGTCACCCAAGTGTCCTAAAAACGTTGGTTTGCAGTTGCATTGAGCAACTGGATGAAGGGCATAAGTCGAAGGTCCATATCAACATATTTTTGCTTGGAAGTTTCTTCATGACCATCAATTGAATAGACATACTGAACTGTGGCACCAGATTCATGTACTATGCATTTGTGAAATTTGTATGTATGCCAAATTCAACATTACCATCTCGCCCTCCTCCCACTTGCAGTGGGGTCGGGTCTGCAGGTTCTCATCCTTAACTCCTTCCTATCCCCCACCATGTCCCCATCCACCCTGCACGTCTCCATGTCCCTCTCCACCACCTGCTCACACGTCTGTTTTGGCCTTCTTCTACCTCTGGTGCCCCCAATCACATGCAACCTCATAATGGACCTAATAAGCTCTACCCATACCACCTCAACCGCCTCTTCCTGATCTTCTCTGTGATGTCCCCTACCCGCAGGTTACCTCTAGCATAATCATTTTGTACTCTGTTGGCTTGTGGCACCCCAGTCATGTAGCACAGCATATGCATCTCAGCCACTTGCATTCTCCTTTCATGGTTTTTCTTAGCTGCCAAACACTCTGAGCCATACAGCATAGTGGGCCTCAACTTTATCTGCACCTGCTGGTCACACAGGTCTCCACTTCAGCCATCCTGCATTATTGCTATTGGTCCCATCTGAATCTATCTCTTCATTCCTCAGGAAAAGTGATCCTAAGTAACAAAACTGTTGCACTGCTGGTATACCCTCCCCCTCATAATGGATCTCATCCACTTGCCCCTGGTCACTAAAATTGAAAGCTAGGTACTCTGTCTTATTCATGTTTACTTTGAGACCCCGTCTTTCCATTGCTGTCTTAATGTCCAGTGGGCCCTTTTGTGCATCCTCCTTGGACCCTTCAAACTTTCCCACATCATCAGCAAATACCAGGCACTGAGAGGCCCATTCCCCTATCCCCATCAGCAGCTCATCCATTACCAGAGTGAATAGATATGGGCTAAGTGCTGACCCTTGATGCACACCAACCTGCACGTTGAAGCCTGCAGTGTTTCCCCATGCTGTCCTCACCCTAGCAATGGCACCCTCATACATATCCTGCACTATCCTAATATGGCCTTCATCAGCCACCTTCTTCCTTAGAATGCTCCATAACACCTGTTTAGGGACACTATCATGTGCCTTCTCCAGGTCAACAAATACTGCACGGAGGTACTTCCTTGCTGCTCTATGCTTCTCTGTCAGATGGTGTAGAATAAGGATTGGTTCCATGGTGGACCTTCCCGGCATAAACCCAAATTGGTTCCCCCAGACTCAAGTTTGCTCTCTGAGGCGACATTCTATTATTCGCTGCCACAGCTTCATAGAATGGCTCATTAGCTTTATGCCTCTGAAGTTTCTACAGTCCTGGGCATCACCTTTGCCCTGGAACAGTGGAACTATCAAACTTTCTCTCCATGCAGATGGCATCCTGTCCTCATTTGCTAACTTATTAAGTAGCTTCCCTAGCCATTTAATGCCTGTAGTCCCCAAGGTGTGTCAGACATTAACGGGGATCTTATCTGGCCCTACTGCTTTGTGACCTTTCATTTTTTGAAGGGCTGTGACTACTTCATCCTCACTCACTTTGTCCACTGCCTGGGTAGGGATTGGGATGCTGCCTGTGACTGTTGGGCAGGTTGCAGTATTTAAGAGGCTGTGGTAGTATTCCTCCCACCTTTTAATTACCTCTGTTGGTTGGAACAGGACCCTGCCATTGGTATCCTTGACTGTTATACACCTGGCAACATCCTTACTAGTTCAATCCCTGGTCTTGGCCAGTCTGAAATCTGTGTTCTCTCCTTCCCTTGTCCCCAGCTTTTCATATAAGGCCTCTTACTTCTGGTACTGGTACATCTGGTACTCGTACTTCTGGTACTGAACATAGTCTATCTTGGAAACTCGATCCCCTAATTCCCTCCATCTATGGAAAGCTACCATCTTTAGTTTGATGGCCGCTTCCAGCTCCATGCCTGCCTACCCTGATACATTCCTCCTACTCTACCCCTACCTATTGGTGCCTCTCCACATCTAATCTTCCTAGCAGCCCTGTCCCACATGGCACTGGCTGGCCCATCCCACTCCTAGTCAACCTGTCCGAGAACTTCCTGTCAGAATTCATCTGCCTTGGTGGGCAATTTCCACCACCTAACAACTGATTCTCCCTTCCAGGTATGTTGCTTCCCTGTCCCCTGCATTATGAAGTCTATCATGAGCAACTTATGGCCACTTTCCTTCTAGAAATCCTCACTGGGTAGTGTGCAGCAATCCTTGATCTCTGTCCTGTGCTGTTCCCTAACCATGAGAAATTCTATTTGGGATATCTCCTGTGGTGATTGGGAAGTGATTAAGTGCTTCTCCCTCTTGAACCATGTGTTGGCTAATGCAAGGCCATGTGCTCTTGCTGGGACAAGAGCCTTCTGCCCCTCGAGGTTGATCATCCCATACTGATATCCCCCATGAACATCCTCATATTCCAGACCCTCATTACCCACTTGTGCATTAAAGTCACCCCCATTAATCAGTCACTCATTCCCCTGTCCTGTCTCATTGTGCTGTCTACTGACTGCACCACCTCATCAAAATCGTCCCAAAAAGCTGATTTTATGGTGTCGCCCAGACCTGCCTGTGGGGCATATGTACTTATGAGGTGGAGTACAGTAACTAACTAACAGTACAGTAACTACACTAACTAACATCAGCCTACTACTGATTCTCCTAATTGAAGTGATCCCCTGTTGGAAATCGCTACTTAATAGAATTACCATGTCATTTCCTTCATCTTTACTACCTGTCTCCTGGTGGAATGCAATGCTGATCTTCCTATGGTTTAGGGTTGTGACTAGTTCCCCAGTTTTCCCAGAGAGGGTCCCCATATTCCATGTCCCTAGTCTCAGTCTAGCTCCCTTGTTTGGTGTGACTGACCTGATTGGGGGCACCCCAGTCAGATCCCTGGAACCCACAGCAATATTGGCAGGGCTACCTGTGGGAGACACGCATTAATTGTTGAATCATTACCAAGTGAGTGGAGGTCTCACACTCACCTGACAAATCGACACCCACACTTTATGCCCAGGATATGCAGTTTTAGCACTGCATGTACCTAGTATGCAACAAAAGGCACAACAACACCAAAAATACTAATAAGAATAATAACAATAACAGGGAGTTGGTCCCATAACAGCGTCATTGCAGACACTGCCAACAAAGCACACTGAACCACACTGGGAGTTTTAGAAAACGTCACAAGGTTAGGCTTATTGCGAAACCTCATGGCCCTACCTTTTACAGGAATAACTTAAGGGTTTATGCCTTAAAAAAAGGTGGGTTTTTACCCCAGATAAGGCTGAAATTAGATTGATACCAGGCAAAATTCAAAAAAAAAAATTCTTGCAGCACAAAGGAATGAGACACACGGGACAAGCACCACCTAGTGATCTTGTATGTATGCCAAATTGACTATGCCAAATTACTGTGGCAAAATTAGCTATGTCAAATTCAATGTGCCAAATCGTGGTGATCCTGAAAGCATGATCCCACTCATACTTAAGGAAGGTTTTATTGATCAAGTTAGATCAACCATGCTGTTTGGGTCAGCGTGCTTAGCAAATCAAAGGCGTTGGTTTCCCCTCCTAAGCTTAAGGTATGCCCATAATATCCAACCTAGCATGGATTCCTGGTTTTTAAATAAATATTGCTTACTCTCTGCCTTTCCTGTGATTCGTTTAGTTGGATTCATTTAATGGTGCAATCTTCAATTTAGTAGTGACCATATTGTATGTTTTGTAGACAAGATAAAATGAGAATTAGGTTTAATGTACTTGTATATTTAATGTATATTTAACACACTTACCACTAATGGTTATTTGTACCTTCTAGGCTCAGAATGTGTCTGTATGTGACTTGGAGCCATCATTAAAGGAAGCCATTAAGTCTTTTCGATTTAAAAAGAATAAAAATAATGCTGCTCTTATTAGTAAGTATATCAATTTATGCTTGGATCATTTCAATGATTCACTATTGATTAGACACTTTTGCTCCTATTTACTAATGTAGGAATAGTTTTTTGATCCTGTCGATCCTATTTGAATCTTATAGTTGATCCTATTTGAATCTTACCAGTTTTATAGTGAAACATTTTTTTTGCCACCAATGAAGTGGAAGTTTAATGATGCCATGCAACACATAAATTTCAAATTTCTAACGTGTGGTGTACACTTGGCGTTTTTGGCCCTTTTCACGCATAGCGTAAGACTTGTCATCATACATGTGATGACAAAATGACGTAGGGGTAGCAGCGCTTGCTCCGCCCCATGCTGTTGAAAATGAACACTGCTATGCTTAAGCCTGGTTCCGTGGCATGCGACATTGATGCTATTCGTGTTCGAGCAGATGAAATGCCACAGAAACTGATGACGTAGGAACTCATCTTTTTTGGCACACTAGCATGGAATAAACCGAAATTGAGAAGTAGTCAACTGCATTTCTTGCTTGCAACTGTCGCATGCATTTCATTGGCTATTGCTTTTCAAACAACGTCAGCTATTTACACTATTGGCTGTTGGATTTTTGTGCTGTGGATGCCACCTCAAAGGTATTTTTGGAAACATTTACACTCTACATGATTTCTCGTCTGCCATGGAACTACAACAGGCACAATTTCGCCTAGCGCCTGCACCTTTTTTACTTTAAAAATCGCTTTTCTTATTTTATTATGTTATGTTGTAAATCAGTGGATTTGCAGTCCAAGTTGCTAGAATGCGAGCCACACATGCACAACTTTCAGGTGTAAAGTATGTAGCTGCTTATGCTCCCAAATAGCATAAAGAACGCTCATGTGTGCACCAGTGTAGTACGCCAGCTGCAAATTCGGAGCGTCAGAGGTCTTCGAGCATAAGAATATGTGCATAAATTTACACCGTGTAGACTTCTCTTAATGATTCCTTAATTGTAATCTAAATGTCCATTAATTGTAATCTAAATGTCCATTAATTGTAATCTAAATGTCCATTAATTGTAATCTAAATGCTGTAATGTAATGTTAAGGGATAATCTAGAGATAATAGTTAGGGTAGATGACATAAACGTTAACATAAAACTGAGGATACTTAAAATTTTTAACGTTTTAGTTTGGGCATGACAATTTTATATGAATGAACACTTCACAATTTGTCCACGTTTTCACTGCATGTTCTAAACATAGTTGATTCATTCATAAATTTGTCTTTGGGAACAAGCTCAAATTTCCAATATCCAAAAATTTTCTTTGAATGGTGGCATCGTTGAAAATACCTATGAAAACAAACTAGGTGATCATAAAGTCCTGCCCTGATAAAGAAAATTCATTATAGCCGGCCACCCACTACCCAACTTGTTGGGTCAACCGCACCAACAACCCAACATATTATGTAGCCTTCAGGCTTGCTGTTCAACCATTCCAACGGTTGGGTAAGTTGCTTGGATGAAACCATCCAACAATCACCCAACACATTGTATGATCTGTAAGCATGGTTGGCCTGTCTGTTGAAAGAAGCTTCATTCTTTGCTGGGGGTGGCAAATTTGAGGACCGCCTCGAGTAGCTGCACTACTGGGATAGAATGCATAAATGCATTAATAAATGGCATAGCAAGAGTGGGGGCTGACCTTTTTGGGTGCATAAATTTTCAAAAGGAATTTAAAATTTCAGATGTAAAGAATATGAAGTTTCAGATGTGTTAAAAATATTATTTATCAATAGCAACCGCCTACATTCATGGCATGGCCCTAATGAGCTCCTCACCCCCTCTTCTCACTACATGTCCATAGCACCTCAGCCTATTCTCCCTCATTTTTTCGTGATGTCAGCCACCCCAGGCTGCCTCTAATATACTACAGTAGAGCTCCAATTTTCTGAACTCTTGACTATCCAAATCGCTGATTATCCAAATCGCTTTCAGAATTTCAGAAAAAAAAATTAAGTGGGAACGTACTGCGATTTGCAAAATAATGCACGATTTGGCTGCCCGAAACGGATACTGACAGTCAAACAGCTTACTTTGACCAAGATATTCAGCGAGCATTGACTTTCATTTACAGTATGGTACATGTACATACTGTACTAATGTACAACCCTTTTAAGTATGCTTAATATGTAAAAGTGTTGTCTTTTCATTTAATTAATTAAAAGCTCTTTTCATTTAAAAATAGTTTTTTCTTCCATTTTCAACATACAAACATTGATAAATTCAATTAGACCCTTTTTTCGGATTTTTGATTATCCTAATGGGGGTCCGGTCCCAATTGATTCAGATAGAGTTCTGCTGTACTGAAGAGTTTCCCCTAGCCACGTAGTTCCTGCCCTCCCTAGGCTATACCACACTGTGATGGGGATTCCATCAGGACCTACAGTCTTTTGGCCTTTCATCTGGCTAAGTGCCCCAGCTACTTCCTCCTCTGTTACACCATCAACCACCCCTGCCAATGCAGGATAGATGCATGACAGGCAGCCACAGCATTCAAGAGGTTTTGGAAGTACTCTTCCCACCTCTTCTTTACCTATGGTGGGGAGAGCAGCTAGTTTGAAAATTTGAAAGTTTGAAAAAGTGGCTAGTTTGAAAATTTCTCTCTCCCCTTCCTTTGTTCCTAAATGCTCATAGTGGGCCTCATACTTATGGTGCTTGGTCAGGGCAATGATCCTTTGAGCACTGATCTTAGCCTGTCTATATCGAGTCCCAGACTCCTGATCTCCTATCACTTATGGAAAGCAGCACTCTTTTGCTTGATTGCTGCTTCTACCTCCTCATTCCACCACCAAGTCTGTCTGTTTCCCTGGACTGTGCCTTCTACCCTACCCCTCAACGGCTTTCCCACAAGTTCTAATTTTTTTTGGCAACCCTGTCCCATACAGATTCTGTTGTCCCTTCCCAAACCCAGTCTTCCTGCCTTGTGCACTTCTTGTACGAATTCCTCTGCTTTCAAGAGTAGTTTCCACCATATGATGACCTGCTCTCCTTTCCAGGAATGTGCCTCGTCTGCTGCTTTCACAAGGATTTCTAACATAAGTAACCTATAGCCACTTTCTTAAAATATTTTCACTCGGGAGTGAAGAGCAGTTATGAACCTCTGTTCTATGCTGCCTTCTAACCATACAGAAATCTATCTGTGACATCCCCTGTGGCGACTGACAAATGATTTGGTGCTTGTAACTCTTTCTAAACCATGTATTTGCCAATGCAAGAACCTGTGCATTTGCTGTGTTGAGGATTTGCTGCCTTTCTAAGGTAACTGTTCCATACCCCCATTCTCCATGGGCTGCCCTTTAACCCTGGTTATTTTTACCTACATAGCCATTAAAGTCCCCACCAATAACTAAGTGCTTATTCCGTTGCTGTGACCCTACCTCAGCCTTCAGTGAGTTCACAAAGTCCTGAAATTTTGTTCACAAACCTACCTTGGTGGGTTCATCAAAACCTACCTGTGGGACATACACATTGATGAGGTGGAGCACTACTCACAAAACCAATGTAACTAACAGTTGCCTACTATTGATTCATTTCATCTGGGTAACCCCTTGTTGCAGTTCACTATCTAGTCTATACTGACGCCTTTCTGTCCCGCTTTGCTGGCTGCATATATAAGCTTGTATCCCTCACCAATGGGTATTGATCTATTCCCATTTCCCCTAGTTTCCTCGAGTGAAGCTACCTGAATACTCCTTCACTGTAGGGTATTAATTAATTTCCCTGTTTTCCCAGTAAAGGTCCCCACATTCATGTTCCCAATCTAAGACTTGCCCCCATGCCATCTGAATGTCTGGAACTCGTTTGAGTTGATTGAGTTTTGACCTGTATGATCAGTGTAGGGTGGATGAAGAGGATGCTGTAAGGAGGAGTCGTGCAAGGCCACCAATAAAGTTGGAGGTTTGGAGTGTTTAGCACTGTGAAAAAGCCATGACAATAGAATGAGAGTAGCTAATATTGCAGTATACAAGTGGGATGATGAGAGCAGACAGAATTTGGAATTAGTATAGGCGCGTTTTGGTGGTTCCCAGTCCAGTCTGGTCAGTTGTAGTGGTCAACTTTGGTCAGATCAAAATATCCAAAACAAAAGCGTGGCACATCCTTTGGTCTGAGGGAAATGGAAAATGGCGTTTAAATTAGTTTAAATTAATCCAAAAACAGATTTGCATTATTCAGTGATTTTTAGTTTAGTGAATTCGTTTTTTTAAGTTTACTGGGTTCGTTAGTGGATTTTTTCATTTGATTGCCTCCCACTCCAAAACTTTGTGGGTTTATTGTCTATAAAATAAATAATGGATATAAAAATGTAGAAAAAATGTTTTAATATTCTGCAAACATTTAAAATGATAATAGCAAAACAAATTCACACTATTAATTTTTTTTTCACGTTGAAAAAAAATCTTTCCTCTGTGCTTGCCACCAATTGCTTTTGAACACACATGGCAGTAGAACTTAGTCATTCTGTGTAGTTTAGAAGGACAGAATGAAAAAAAGAATCCTTTTTCCTGCTTGTGGAAGTGGAAATGACTTTATAATAATTATTTCACCCAAAATTTCTGAGAGTATTTACTTGTGTGGGTGGGGCAAAGATGCAATAGTCAAACATGGTTTTATCCATGGTTGCAATGTGGTCTCAATTGTAAAACTATAAAAATACATGCTGCAGCTAAGATAAATGCACATACTGTATATTGCAGCTAAGAAACTTGAATAGTTAAATTATCAACTGTGATCACACCAAATAAAACGTCTGTCTTTGCTAAATGCATGGATTGCTTATGACAACTTCGATGGAAAAAGTCACATAGTTACTAAACATTAGTCTGGATGACTACTCATGGTGGGATGCAAGGGTTGCAAAGAGGGCAATGGTCAGAAACAAGGGGGGACGGGGAAATGTTTCAGTGGCTATTTTAGGAAGGTACTGAAAGTTTTGTTAAAAAAATTTAATGAAGGAACTGCGAGTGATTGGTGGCACCAGGGGTAGAGGAAGACCAAAATGGCCATGGGAGCAGGTGGTGCAAAGGGACATGGAGGCATGCGAGGTGGAAGGGGGATTTGGTGGCGATAGACAGGAGTGAAGGATTAGAACCCGCAGACCCAACCCTGCCTTAGGCATGATAAGGGTGAGATGATGATGGATATTTTAAGTATAATGTGCTGTATTTTAAAATTAAGTTTAACACATAATATTTTTATTTAAATTAATACTCGGAGTGAAACCATAAACTGGAAAAAACCGTTATTTTTATTGGAACGAAAGCCGTAACAGAACTGATATATTTATTTGACATGAACCGTAACCAAAACTGGAGCAAAAAAAAATAACGTTTCGATGCCCTGAAATTAAACTGCATGAAAGCCTAGAAGGATACAATTTTCTAAAACCATCTTTTAATTTAGATCTTTACAGATAACAATTACTGAAAGTTTCATTCAAATCTGAGAAGGTCAACTTGACTGCCTGGTTGGTTTGGCATGGAATGACCCCATAAAGAGTTAGCCATGAGATCAGCAGCTTGATCTCGTCCCACTTATGAAAGACCTCAACAGCTCCATTGTATGAAATTTACCATCAAGTGAGCTTAGGTGGCTTATTCCTATTCTTCATTTTCTCCATCTCACTGTATTAAATGGGTGACGACCTATCAGGGGGTCATCCTCCTCCATCTTGAAGGAGGAATTCCCATCACGCCCCAAATGGGGCATGCATGCAGTGTGGGGAGGCCCAGAGACATCATGGGGAATGCGTCCCTTCAGCTATCAGATTCCACTTTTCTCAGGGGTTCGGGTCTCCATCCGTGGCTAACATGCATGTAGGCGTTTGTTAGGCAAGGAGCCTGTGCTGACCAAGAACCCATCACACCATGACGGTTGTGACGTCCAGTTGAGAACGCAAGCAAGTGGCCCTCTTATAGTCGCCCCTATGACATGCAGGGGAAACAGTGTGCCTATTATACTCTGGGCACAAATCGGGGTCCAAACCCTAATTGGCCAGGTCAATCGCCAAACGTGCCTTTGAGGTAGGGAACAGTGCAGAAAAGGTAACAGCATGTATTGAGGTGCCATAGGGATGTGATGAGAGGAATGGGTAAGGGACTCGTTAGGTCAATTGTAGGAATGGGGTAGGCAGGAATACAAGGCCAGAACCCACAGACACTACCTCTCCATAGGAGTTATGGTAATCCTACAGTTTAGGGGACCGAATTATTTGTCTGCCACTTGGCACAAATTAAATGTATGGAGTATAGAGACTGTTTGACTGCATTTAGCAGATGATTTCACTTTAAGATACCATTTGTCTCTCCACGAATTTTGCCCCCCTCCCCCCCGGATGATCTCATATAACCAATTACCATGAACATCCCATTCTGTTATTTCAGGCTGAGATAAATTCACAACTGTAATCCTACAGTTTAGGGATGGTATTGTGCCCCAGTAGCGGTCTTAATTTGGTCCCCTTACCAGAGTTATAATGGTTTTCAGACAAGTTTAGTAGTAGACGAATTGCATCGGCACATAATGGCATGTCCTTTCTTTAAAAGTGTTATAGGAATCAGCATCAATCTAGCAAGCCCTAAATAAGAAGGACGTTGTACTGAACGTATATGATCGTGTTACAATAAATGTAAGGGAGAAATAAGCAACAGTGCATGTGCATGAAAAGCAGTACAAATTGTGTAAAGTTACACAAGGTGTATAAGTACAACGTGTAGAATGGCAGCAAACATTCCATGCATATGATTGTATATGTAGCAAAAAACAAAGCAATTTTTAACTATTTCCCCGTCCATGGCAGGATTGGGCATCCACCTTGTCCCTCTGAATGGACACAGGGGTGATGTATTGGACAGTGATTTTCTATAGTCAGTTTCTGATGAAAGTCCTATGTTTATTTCTCATCGGTCAACTCTTTGTTGGGGCACACCATCTACGCCAGGGGGCAAGTGTGTATGTAGCAACTGCGTAAGTAAAACTTATAACTCAAATACGATTTCCACAACCCTTTCATGGACTGCTGTCGGTTGGTCACATTGTGTAGTTATGTGATTCCATACAGGAATTTACGTGAATCTCCAGCTCTATTGTCTGAACCTTCAAGTGCTCGCTTTACTTCGAAAGACATTCAAGCTCGCAAGGTGGCAAACTGACCGCCTCTCATTTTTCTTTGCATTTGGCAGTTTACTAGATGTTTATAGAGAGCATCATGACAAATGTAGTTAATTAAACAGATATAAACGATATTAAATTAGAAACCCTGATACTGGGACCATGATACCTTAACCCTGATACTCAGACCATGATACCTTAACCCTGATCCTCAGACCCTGATACTCGGGCCCTGACACTGGGACCCTGATACTTGGACTCTGACCCTAGGACTATGATAGTGGGACCATGACAGTAGGACCCTGAGTTTGGGACTCTACTCCTGGGACCCTGATACTGGGACCTTGATACCTTGACTGTGATACTGAGAAAATGATACTGGGACCTTGATACCTTGACTCTGATACTGAGAAAATGATACTGGGACCATGATAGTTGGACCCTGATACTTGGGTCCTGATACTGGGACCCTGATACTTGGATTCTGATATTGGGACTCTGACTGTGGGCCCCTGCTAGCTGGACCCTGATGGCCAAACCCCGATAGTGGGACCCTGATAGTCGGACCGTGGATCTGCAGTGCTTTGTGCCATGGAGCCCCAAAACTCCTGCTATTGGGAACCACTTTCCTATGCACTTGCAAGGCAGCAGAATGGCCGTTTGTGTAACCCTCCACAACCCCAGCTGCTTTGACAACGAATTGCTCCAAATGGACATGGCTTGGAAAAAAATTTTAATTGCAAGTTGTGACCAAATATAGAATTTGAGAATACTAGGTGGTCCCAGTCATTTAATCAGTCGTGCTGCAGTGGGACAAAATTTTTTTTAATTTGGCGGCCAATTTGCCACCCATGCGAGCTCTTGAAGGTTAATGTGCGTTTTGGCGATTGACTAGGTCATTCTTTCCAATACAAAGTGTTTTGGCATTGCCAAAACTGGTTTGGTCAGTTGTTGTGGTCAACCTTGGTCAGAGCAAATTTGTCAATTCGTTTGGTCTAAGAAAATGGAAAATGGTAGCATTCTCAAGCCACTTTTAGCAAATGATGGAAGGTACTGGTAATTAGTTTAAATTAATACAAAAACAGATTTGCATAATTTAGTGATTTTTTTTTAGTTTAGGGAATTCGTTTTTTAAGTTTAGGACTTTTTTTTTTTTTTATTGCAGTGAATTCGTTTTTTAATTAAGTGAATTCAGTCATGGGCCCCACAATGTATAATCAAAGTGTTGTAGCGATCCCCTTTGGTCAGACCAAACATGAAATTTTGGCCAAACCACAATTGACCAGGTCAATCGCCAAAACCCCGCTTGTAATGTATTTCAGAGACCACAGCATTTTTTAATTGTGTTATATACATTAATTTACAGTTGACGTTTTTCTATTTTCAGTGAAAATTGATAGAGAAAAACAATTGGTCTGTGTTGATGAAGTTATAGAGGCAAGAAATTACTCCATCTTATTATTTTATATACAGTAGTTCTTAATTATGTTAACGACCCACTTTGGTGATGCAGGGGCGGTGTGCACGACTGCTGCATCAGTGGTTGGAGGTTCAATACTGCATTGTAGTGGGTTGAGTTCTTTTGGATGAGAGAGAGGCCCCAGTACACCTTTCTCCGAAAGGAAAGTATCCCAGTGGTGAAAACTGCCACTGTAAATGGGCATGAGGCTTGCAGCGTGCTCTTTAAAAATACCAAACGTGCCATGGGCGGGAAAGGGTTTAGTAGTTGTTGTTAAAATATACTGCTGTCAACACAAAGCTCTCATAAATGACTAACTTTATACCACTTTGTATTGTTGTAGAACATTGATGTAGATGAGCTTCGTGACACATTACCAAGTCATCAACCCAGGTTCATTCTTTACAGCTACAAATTGGAGCATTCTGATGGAAGGATTGCATACCCATTATGCTTTATCTTTTTAACACCACAAGGTGAGTTTTGTTTTTCAAAATAAGTAAGTTGAACTTGCCATCAATACCTACCCAGGCGTCCCCCAGATATATGCAGGCAGAGTGTGATTGAACTTGTGGAGACATGATGGTGTTATCACCAACAGAATTCTAGCAGCCCCTGGCAAACGTAGAGCCTAACCGTACATAAATTAATGTCTGCCTCACCTTGCATTATTATCACGATTCTCTGCTGGTATACCTGCTTCTGTGAGTGGAGGTAGCATGCTCTGATACCAACTACTGCATCAGTGATTCTAGAAGGGGTGCCTTCTTTCAACCGAGAGAGACAGAGGGGAGGAAGAGAGGGTAAGCTTACAGTTTAGTGGTCCAAATGAATGGTTTGCTTGGTGGAGCACGTTTCTATGACTGTTAAATGAATAATTGTCTCCACACTTTTTGACAATTATCACCTGTGAAATTATAGTCTGCCCACTTTTGGACAATGAAAAGCTGTGAAATTTGGACAATTATTATTATTTTACAATTCACATTGATTGTAACATTCGTAGAGACATACGCCCCCTAGCGAACATTTCATTTGGACCACTAAACTGTAGGATTACCAAGAGACTAGCATGCACCTTCCATCACATCAGATGGGAAGTGAAGACAGCTGCGTAGGATGTGTGTCATGTCACTTTCACGTATGAGAACGCATCTTATTATAAGACTTCATCAATGGAGCCCCAATGAACAGTATACTGACACCCACATGTGAGGGAGTGGCTTATTAGGTTGGACACACAAGTTCTCTCCTGATCATGGAAGTTAAGCAATGCAACTCCAGCTAGCACTAATATGGGTGGCTGCTTGGGAAAACTGGGTACTGCTGATACCCAATAATCAGCACATTAGTGTAGTTTCTGTGCAGTCCCTGCACTGGAACTATGCAGTGGATGGGGCTTGGGATGAGGCTGGCGTCATAGTGTGACAGATTCTCAGTCAGTGTAGGCTCTTCATAACTGCATGTTAGCCATGCGTGGAGACCGTTCCCATGGGAAAAGTGGATCCTGGTGACTGAGGGTGCACATGGCTCTGGACCATGCAACACTAATGAGGTGGCCCTGACATATTGATGGTTAAAGTTGCAAACTACAATCTCCCATATTTCACTTTGGCTCCATCTTCCAGGGAAAACTGGTGGCCAGGCTGACACCAGGTCTGGTCAATTAGCCAGAGGGGCCATTAATGTAAGTTAACCAAAAATTAACCAGCATAGTCAGCCTTGATGCCAGGGGTTATGCCAGAGCAACCATGGTGGATCCGAATGGGCATCCCTTTGTGTGACTCTGAGGTGGTGGGTGGGGACTGCAGGCAGTGAATTACAATTACCATACTATCTCACGTATAACATACATCCATACATAATATGCACTCCATGTTTCAAGATTTACGTTAATGTAAGAATCTCCATACTCATGTATAATATGCAGGCTAAGTTTGCCAGTTCTCAATTATTTCAGATGGCAATTGTGAATAATTTTTAGGCTTTTAAAATTGGTATTGTTGTACATAACTGGACTTAGAATATTCATTTTTATTGCAGGACTTGTTAATATTTTTTAGTAGTATGCTAGTATTATTATATCTATGGTTACACTTGCATTAATATACAAGCACTTGTTTCTACACTGTGCAAAAAAAGTTTTTGGACACCCACCATAATAATGTTCCAACGGCTGTACTTTTTATATAAATAAAGATAAACAAGCAATTCCAATTGCCATTCTGTCCCCACTTGCAAAGATCAAGAATCTTTGGTGGCTGTATGACCTGACTCGCGATGCCCTTTTATCAGTGATCCCCTGCTCTCAGTACAGTTCCCACCCTCACTGATCGGTCAAATTTCCTATCCTTAACATACTCTTAGATAGTCTCACATCCCTGGCCCATGGCAGTACCTTTCTCCTGCTAAAAACGGACGTCGCCAAGGCATTTGTTTCTATCGACGTTGCCTCCTTGGCTGGAGAGTGCTTCCGAGTGCTTCAGCTTCAGAGTGCACCCCTTAATCCTTGGGCAAGGCAATTGCTGCTGTCATACCTTGAAGCAAGGACTGCCCAAGTTGGGTCTCATGCTATGTCCCAACCTCATGCACGTGGGGTCCCATGCTATGTCCCAACCTCATGCACGTGGGGTCCC
>JAAFCE010006156.1:1168228-1194706 GCA_013389805.1 Trigoniulus corallinus | reverse complement strand
CACGTGGGGTCCCATGCTATGTCCCAACCTCATGCACGTGGGGTCCCTCAGGGGTCGGCTGTAGGCCCCATTTAATTCAATGTGGCCACACCCTCCCTCCCCTTGATCTGTCGGGAGTGGAAGTTGTGGTCCCTTTCGGATGACAACTTGATTGTGGCCTCAAGTTTTCTCCCACTTCCCTGTCCTCTGCTCAATCCTCAATTACCCTGCTCCTCTCCCACGTGATCCTGTGGTACCAGTCTCGACAAATGAACCCCTACTCTGACAAGACTCAGAAAATCCTTTTTCTCCCAAAAGGTTCTCCCGTTGCACCCATTGTCCCTAGTCCATCCCTGAAAATCCTGTACCCGTGTGTGCCTGGGGTAGAATAGGCACACTGCATACCTGCATGTCATAAGAGGTGACTTAAAGGAGTGACTTTTTCTTGCCCAATTTTGGACAACACCACTGTCGTCTTTGCCTATGACGTGTTCTGGACAGGACGATACTAACATAGTCCTCCATAGCTTTTTGTCTGACCAGACCTTCAGAGTTGCCTGTTTGGGTAACACCTACTCCTCAGCCTTCCTGCAGGGGAATGGTGTCCCACAGGATAGCGTCTTGAGTGTGATGCACTTTTCTGTTCCAGTGAATGGTTTACCATCCTCCATTCACCCCCTGGTGCAGTCGTCCCTATTCGTCGACGACTTCTCTCAGGTACCAGGCTGCCACGATGCACAGCACTGAGCGTCAGGTGCAACTGGCAGTAAACAGTGCCAACGAGTTTGCCACCTCTCATGGCTATAAGTTCTCCCCTGAGCCTTAGCTTACCCTGGATGGCCGCCTCCTCCCAGTTGTAGAGGCAGCCTGGTTTCTTGGTCTCCATTTTGACAGCCATCTGACATGGGTCCCGCACTTGAAGGAGCTGAAGGCTGAGTGCCTTCGCTCCCTAAATATTATGCGGTGCCTGCAGGAAACTGGTTTTGGGGCAGATCAACGACTTTACAGATCACTCTTTCGATCATGTCTCGATTATGGCTGTGGCATATATGGCCTGGCTGCTCCATCAACTCTCTTGGTGCTGGACAGTGTACATCATGCTGGCATCTGATTGTCCATTGGGGCCTTCTCCACAAGCCCAGTGCTCAGCCTTTATGCTGGGACTGGTGAACCGCCACTGACTGTGTGGCAGCAGTACTTGACAGCTTCATACATTTTGAGTCTCATGGCGCCCTATGCACCCAGCCGTTTTTAGTTGTACTCTGAGACAGCCATTTGACTGCAACCTGGGGGTTCCCCCTCCTTTTGGCATGTGGTGGATGGATTGTCTCACTGGCCTGGGTGTGATTCTACCTAGGGTGCAGCCTGTACTGCCAGCCTCTGTGCCACCCGGAAAGTGCCAGAGCCAAATTTTGATTTTGTGCTTGCAGCCTTCCCCACAACCAGTTACCAATAGGTCAGTGTTCCAACAAGAGTTTGGACGCCTCTCTCTTACCTATCGGGGCCATGTTTTTATTTACTCAGATGGGTCGAAGGATGGCTCCTCAGTGGTTTGGGCAGTCTTTACAACTGGTCATTTCATGGGGGGCACCTTCCAGGCATTGCCAGTGTCTTAACTGTAGAGCTCACAGCTCTGCAAAGGGCACTGGAACTCATCTAATTATTGAACAACAGACACTTTGTTGTTGTGACTGACTCTCTATCCTCCCTTCAGCTGTTGCACACCCTATATGGCAGACATGCCATCGTCCAGGGTGTGCACAATTTGCTGCTTGTGATTCATAAGCAGGGCAAGACAGTGTTGTTTATATGGGTCCCGGGGCATGTTGGCATCATGGGCAATGAGAGGGCGGATGCCCATGCCTGGCAGGTGGCCCAGTTGCCAGATGTACCACTGAAGGACACTCCAGAGCACTGGGTGTCCTTGTGCTGCCAGTCACAGAGGGAGGAGGTTGGCTTCTAATCGGTCACACGTTCCTCACCCACTGCTACATTCTATGGGGTGAGGCTCAACCATGGTGTGACTTCTGTTGGGAGCCTCTCACAGTGTCACACATCTTTAGTCAATGTGAGAGATACTGAGAACTTAGATGGCGACTGGGAGTCAGTCCAGAGCTCTCCACATCACTTGGGGATAACCCCCAGGGGGTGGAGAGCTCACTTGTATCTGTGAAGGAGGCTGGCCTCTTTCACAAAATTTGATTTATTTCCTATGTTCATGTATCGTTATGGCTTTTGCCTTTTTATCTCTGTGTTGGTTTTGGCTTTTGCCGCTTTGTTATTTCCTTATTGGCTTTTGCCACTTTTATTGTTATGTCTGTTTTGGCCTTTGCTGTTTGTGTTATGTCTGTTTTGTCTTTTGCATCTCTTATTTCTATGTCTGTTTTGGCTTTTGCCTTTATTTTATTTTCTCAATATTTATTAGGCTATTTCCTTTACATTCTAATTATTTTTAGAGGGTTTTTGCCCTTATTTATTGTCATCATTGTGGGATGGCCATTTACACACCACCATGGTGACTGTCTTTCTGGGCCCAATGACCTTTGTTGTCGATGAGCCCTAAAACCCAAACAAACAACTGAAAATCCTGGGGGTTATTTTTGACCTGACCCTCACTTTTCTTGACCACCACAATTCCCTCATTGCTAATCTTAATACCTTGTGGTATCTTTTTAAATGGCTAAACTGTTACTCACTCACCAATTGCTTCTTCAGATCTTCCATGGGAAGGTTCTCACTGTTATTGCCTTTGCTTGCCCCTTTTCTTGCTAGCCTGCTTAAGTATCAGCTTTGGCCTCTTCATCTCCCTTTCAACTGAAATTTGTGCCTTATTCTAGCCATTTCTTATACTACTCGGGTGACCCGCATACTGCTCCAAATTTGGCCTATTGCCTTTCATCTCCTATCTCATCGCCACCTTAGCATCATTGCCAGTGCTCTAAGATTCCCATCCCACCCTTGTCACTTTATTATCCAATACTTCACATCGTCCTTGCATATTTGCAGGACCTGGCATTTCTTCTTTGAACCAGTTTCACCATTTCTGGACTGTCACAGTCAGATTTTTACCTTGGCTGTGTTTCCAGCTTGGAATGCTCTTCCATACTACCTCACAGCCACGATTTTGATTGCTCGAGCCATCGTTGCATGCTAAACTATAAACATTTTAACAAGTCCCTTAAGAAGCATATATTGGAGCAGGTGGCCCTCTCGTGACTCCTGTAGGTGTGTGTGCCACTATTGCTGTCTCCTTACTCATGAGGGATTCTTCCCCCCTCTGTGTGTTTTGGGATGTTTGTACAGTGTGTATGTTGATGAAATAAATAAATAAACAATTTCATATATGTGGTCTAACCCCTCAGGAAACACAGTGTGAAAGACATTTTCAAAAATAATCGAGAAAGAAAATATAGCATCCACAAGTGAACCTTGCCAGCTTTTATGGAAAATAAGTTTTCAGACACTTCACCCTTTGAACCCCTTTTGGTGCAATTTATGAATGTTATATAAAGCTATAAGCTCACATTGGTTCCATGATGTGTAACCTTTGTTTGGAGTCATCTTAGTTTTTTATTAGAATCTAAAAAATGAGAGTTCCAGATGAAATCTGTAAGCTAACCATTCGTTTGTGTATTGAGGGGAAAAGACCATTGTCAACTGTTAATTCAGTAATACCAAAATGTGTATTAACCAAACAGACTGAGGACATACCACATTGTGGACGTCCATTGAAGCTAAACGGCCTCCATCACTGTGCTCGAGAAAACCCCCAAATTAGTGCACCAAAACTTGCTGCCATGGTAGAATGTGATTACAGTGTGACAGCAGTACCTCAAAGTGTGAGACTGATATTAAGAAAGGCAGGCTATCATTGCCAGATTCCTTGGGGGAAAAAAAACCCTTATCAGGAAAGTTGGGTCTCTAATGACCTTGTAGTTGATGGGACCTTAAACACCAACAAACAACAACAATCAGGAAAGTTAACAAACACAAACGCCTGCAGTTTGCTAAGAACCACATCAATGAGCCCCAGAGCTTTTGGTACTGTCGTCTTTAGTGATGAGTCCAAATTTAACATCTTTTCATCAGATGCATGCATTATGTTGGAACTGAAGAACTGCCACCCCACTGTGAAGAATGGTGGGGGTAGTGTTTTAGTGTGGGGCTGTATGAATGCTTCTGCCTGTGGGAATCTGTTATTCATTGATGGGATTATGGACAGGAATGTGTACTTGGATGTTCTCCATGCCAATTTGAAACAAAGTGCTGAGATGTTGGGCCATAATGGCTCATTTATCTTCCAGCAAGATAATGACCCAAAACATACAGCAAGAGTTGTGAAGGAATGACTGATATGGAATGTGGCTAAACAGCTCCATACACCCCCAAATCACTGGACATTAACCCAATTGAACATCTGTGGGATGAACTTGGCAGGAGAGTAGCCACTCATGACATCAGGACCATGGAAGACCTGAAATCCACCTTGCTGGAAGAGTGGAACTCCATCAGCCCAGAAACCACAAAAAAACTGGTTAGCACCATGCAAAAGAGGCTGCATGACATTGTCAAAATGCATGGTGGTCACACAGGTTATTAAAACTTAAAAGAACTATAATTTATTTTCCGTATTAATGAAGGTTTTGGAATTGTCCGAAAACTTATTTTCCATAAAAGTGGGCAAGGTTCACTTGTTAATGCTGCATTTTCTTTCTCGATAATTATTTTTCAAAATGTCTTTCATACTTTGTTTCCTGGGGGGTTAGACCACATATTTCAAATTGCAATTGCTTGTTTATCTTTATTTATATAAAAAGTATAGCCATTGGAACATTATTATGTTGGGTGTCTGAAAACTTTTTTTTACAAGGGTATGGTATGAAGGTAAATAAAGTGTAGTGAGCTAAATATTATATTTATAAAACTAACTCAAAAGAGCATCTAATAGAAGTTAAATAAGGTTAATAAGCAAACATTTCTCTTGTTGCTTTTGATGGATGATCCAGTATTCTTTATGCATGCTTAGTGTTTGCATCCAATTTTTTGGGAAAATGGGTGTGTATTATACACTAGACAATGCGGTACTCCAAAGTATGGCGGGAAAAGAAATGCTTGGGGCCTTTACAAGTAACCCCACCATTTTGTCTTCTTCTTTATTGTGTCTGACAAATCAGCCTGAAGATGGTGGGCAGCACACAATTGAACTGACTGGGACCGATGTTGTTACCTTAATAAGCTCTAATACAGCTCCAAGTAAGCGGCTGCATACCCCAGTAAACCAACTGGATCAGGGAACGCACTGTGCCATGTAGGTTGAGGTAGTATGGACACTTAATGAGAAGAGGAGCTCATTAATTCCATTATAGGATGGCAGGGGGAGACCTAAGCAGACGTGGGAGTAGGTTGTCTGTAAGAATATGGCAATTTTTGGGGTGGACAGGGACCTGGTGGGAGATAGATGGCAGTGGAGGTGCTGGAACCCACAAACCTGACCCTGCCATAGGAGGGATAAGGGTATGATGATGATGATGAATTCTATTATTGAGCTTTTGCCGGTCCTTGTTTTCACAATGGCAGGTTGGCCCTTTAAACCCCACCATGGTGTTATTTTCTTTCTGGTTCCTAATTACCGTTGACATCCTCGGGCCCTAAAACTCAATGAAATAAGGGTGTGAGAGAGGCCCTGAGTGCAATTTCTTTCATGTAGAAGGAAAATCAAGTTATTCAGTGGTTTACGACGATATGAGAATGGAAAAGAACCCTTTCTATTGTGAAACGGGTAGATTAGGCAAAATTACCAGGTGTAGGAGCTTGCTGCTGGGCGTTGGTGGAGTGCTCCGACGAACAATAAAAACTTGATCTCTGTGACGTGGTAGATTTGAAGAAGCCATCAGGTGTTGGTTTATGTTTTAGAATGAGTTTTGTTCCTTAGAATAATGTTAACTACAGTATTTGACTTGCAGATTGTCAACCTGAACTTCAAATGATGTATGCAGGAACGAAGTTAAATTTGGAACGTGCAATTGATATTTCCAAGGTATTAGGACACCCTGCATTTTGTAAGTTGTGGACAAAATTAATAAAATTTTTATCATCATCTAGGCATTTGAATTAAGAGATTTGGATGACTTCAATGTGGAATGGCTGGAAGAAAAGCTTCATAAAACCTAAAATAACTTTTGGAGTTTATATATCTCAATTACTCATTGATTTCATGTGATACATCATTATCATAATATTGCATTTTTACTTACTTGTATGTTTATTGCAACTGTTAATCTCATGTATTGTTTAAATAAATTTGTTACAGATTATTATGAAGACCTGAAACCGTGACATCGATCATGTGGTTGTTGTTACTATATGTGTTAATACAGTTATTGATTGGCCAAAGGGCATTACTATTGTAATTTATCCTAACTTCACTGATACTACGTGGTAAGGTTCAGAAGTAAGGACCGATCATGAATAAAGTTATAATAACTGAACAGAAAAATTTATTGTTGTTTTCAAAAATTGCGATATTTACTTTATTTGTCTACATATAATGACCATGTCGTTGCAAACACTTTTGATACCGTGAAGCAAGCGTTTTCCAATCTTCTGTATAAAATTCTGCCGCCTTGGATTTTAGCCGACTTTCCATGCAGATTTTCAATGCTTCACTTTCTTAAACCGTTTAGATGCAAGTGATGTTTTCAGATGCTGGAAGAGACGGTAGCCACTGGGTGGAGATCAGTACTATAAGGGGGTGGTCAAAAATGCCCCATCAAAATTTTTGAATTTCTTCCATAGTGCGTGCAGCTGTGTGTCGCCATACGTTATCAAGATGAACAATTCGTGATCTCAACATTCCTCATCTTTGGTTTTGAATGGCACACCCTATTGGTCCCAGAGTACGGTTGCCATGACTTTCCTTGAGACTGGATTTGTTTGAATGTTTTTTTGGTGTAGGCGAAATGGAATGTCGCCACTGCATGGATTGTTTCTTCGTCTGAAACTGAAATACGAAATCCATCTTTCATCACGATTGATGATGTTGCAGTTGAGAAATGCATGAGTGATGCCCTTCTGTGATCTTTGTGAGCCGCTGTGAGCAATTTTAGCACCCATCATTCACAGTTTCTTGTAGCTTAGAGTTTCAGTAATGATTCTCAACAATGCTGTCTTAGACAATTCTGGAAATTGTTAAGAAAGATTGTGTATTGTAAAGTGGCGATTCATACGCTCAATTACATCATCACTCTGGACGCCAGGGCTGCTACTTCTTCATGGTGAACATTTGAATGGCCTTCCTTAAACTCATGACAGGTTTCTTAACACTTTTGAAACATTTGTTAGATTTCTCCTGCTTTCTTCAGACAATATATGAGACGTGAGTGTACACACAGAAAAGGAAAGGGGTATATTTACTCCTGTAAAGGAGTAAAATCAATGCCACTATTTTTACTCTTGTAAAGGAGTAAATACCATCTGATCAAATTTGACCTGAACTGGCTAATAAAAACATTTTTATGTATTTTAATACAAATCTTTATTATTGCCTTCAAAATAGGCTCCTTTTGAGCCCATACAAGCATGCCAACGGTTAATTCCAATAGTAACGGTAATGCCAACGGTAGGTCCCACCTCACCTCACACCAGCATGGCTTCATTGCACACCGCTCCACTGAGACTAACCTCCTTTCCCATCTTCACTCCATCCAACAAGCTTTTGAACAGAAAGCCCAATATGATACCATTTATGTTGACCTGTCAAAGGCATTTGACACGGTCCCAATCTCACTACTCTTTTACAAAGTGGCCTGTTATGGGTTGTCTCCCCCACTTTGCAGATTTTTTGAGCAATATCTGACTAACCGCCTTAATTATATAAAGCTTGATTCCTTTATTAGTTCTTGTTCATATAAGCTGCGTTCAAAAAGTAACGAGCCAGAGGCATGATGACGGAAACCAGTACCTGTATGTTAGAAGTATTGGCCCTGGCTGTTGAGGCACTTGTCCCACTGTGACACGAGGTGGTGAATGGCTGTCTCAAAAAATTCCCTGGGCTGCAATGTAAACCAGTTCTGCATGCACAGCTCGACGTCGGCATACGAGGTGAATCGGTGGCCACTCAGAGCCCTTTTCAGGGGACCAAACATGGTGTAATCACAGGGAGAGAAGTCTGGACTGTATGGAGGATGGCCGAGAACCTCCCATTTGAATTTCTGCAGGAGTGCCACGACTGTGTTGGCCGTATGAGGTCTTGCATTGTCGTGGAGCAGAATGACCCCACGGGTGAGATTGCCTGGGCGTTTTGTTTTGATCACTTGGTGAAGGGTGGTCAAGGTCACTGGACACTGGGGTCCCATGACAAGGACACTGGGGTCCCATGAGGCATGAAGTGTATCAGAAGGGGGCCATCTCTATTCATTATCTATTTAAATGATTTATTTACAGTAGAACCCCAATTATCCGAATCAATTGTGACTGGACCCCATTCGAATAATCAAAAATTCGGATTATTGGTTTTTTTCCGAAAAAAGGGTGTAATTTAATTTATTACTGTTTGTATGTTGAAAATGGGAGAAAAAGCTATTTAATAAAAAGAGCTTTTAATTAATTAAATGAAAAGACAAAACTTAAGCATCCATAAAAGCGCTGTACATTAGTACAGTATATATTGTACCATACTGGAAATGAAAGTCATTGCTTGCTGAACATCTCGGTCAAAGTAAGCTGTTTGACTGTCAATATCCGTTTTCAGACAGCCAAGTCACACGTTATTTTGCAAATCGCAGTACGTTCCCTCTTAATTTTTTTTTTGGAAATTCCGAAAGCAATTCGGATAGTCGGAGTTCGGAAAATTGGAGTTCTACTGTACTAATATCTCAGCAAATGTCAATACACTTGCCTTTGCTGATGATCTCAAAATTTCTAAGGTATTGCCTCATCTCTGATGGTGCTATGCTTCAGGCTGGGTTATGGGAGACAGAACAGTGGCTACATGCTAATGGTCTGCACATAAACCACTCTAAATCATCTATTATTACTTTCTCTTGGAAGCATGTTCCCATCACATATTCCTATAAGTTTCTTCAAGGGGTCCCTATTGGATGCACAACACTGGTTAAGGATTTGGGGGTCACTCTTTACCATAAACTGACAATGGCCCCGAACGCCCAAAATCTATATCTCACTGTCAAAAGCTGATTTGCAGTCATAAAGGGCTTCGGCGAAATGTATTACACCCAGCTCTAACTCATCACCTCTATAAACTGTTGAGACTTCCTAAAATTATGTACGCTGTAAATTGTTAAGCTTCATGTTAGTTCCCAGATAGTTAAGCTTCATGACCATTCATCTACCTGCAAGTGGGTACCATCGTACCCTGCAGCTTCCTCCACTTTAGCACCACAATCTTGCCCTAGTCTAGGCAGACTGGAGGGCTGTCTCCCCCTTACTCTCCTTATAATATTCTATCAGGCGCTCTTGATTTATCGCCTGTATCACAACAGGTTAGACTGCTCCATCCTTTTGGAGCTTTTAAATTTTCATGTTCCAGGGCGTTCTACTCGATCCAATGATCTTGTTGCTGTACCCCTAAATCAACACCACACCTTATTCAGCACGCAACAAGATTTTATACTCTTGATCTGACAATTCATGACCTGCTATTATCTAGAAAACCTTACAGCAAATTGGTGATCTTCTAACTTCTTCATCATTACCCTCATCATCATCCAATAGCTCTGACATTTTAATAACTTAGTAAAGCCCTCCTTAGCTTGGCCAAAACTACCTAACATGCATCAGACCCTTTCACCTTAATATTTCCTGCAATTTTCTCCCTTCAGTACATCATCATCATACCCTTATCCCGCCTGAGACGGGGTCGGGTCTGTGGGTTCTAGCCCTCCACTCTTGACTGTTTCCCACCTGGTCCCTGTCCACCCTGCACACAGCCATATCCTTCCATACAACTTGCTCCCACGTCTGTTTTGGTCTCCCCTACCCTGGATGCTGCTGACCACCTGCAGACCTGGGATGTACCTAATGAGCTCCTCCTCCCCTCGTCTCATGACGTGTCCATACCACCTCAGCCTATTCTCCCTCATTTTTTCGGCGATGTCCACCACCCCCAGGCTACCTCTAATATACACATTCCTAATTCTATTGGCTCTCGATACGCCACTCATGTACCACAGCATTCACATCTCGGCCACTTGCACTCGATTTACATGGCTTTTCTTCACTGACCAGCACTCTGATCCATACAGTGTAGCTGGTCTAACCACTGTCCTGTAAAACTTCCCTTTCAACTTGATTGGGATCCTCCTATCACACAGGACTCCACTTGCCTGTTTCCATTTCAGCCGCCCTCCATTGATTATACGGGCCACATCCAGGTCTATCTCCCCATTGCTTTGATATGTCGATCCTAAGTACTTTACCTCCTGCACCTTTTTCACCAGTTCACCCCTCGAGCATATGTCCCCATTGTTTTCCTGGCTACCCAAATTGAAAGCTAAATACTCTGTCTTCTTCGTGTTAATCTTAAGCCCTCCCTTTTCCATTTCTCCTCTTATATCGTTTAGTCCCTTCTCTATCCCCTCTCTGCTATCACTAACTTTCCCTATATCATCGACAAATACCAGGCACTCAGGGGCCCACTCCCCTATACCGGTCAGCAGTTCGTCTAGAACCAGGATGAAAAGATATGGGCTAAGTGCTGAACCCTAGTGCACTCCAACTTTCACTGGAAAGCCCCCAGTGTTTCCCCAAGGTGTCCTTACCCTGGCTATGGAGCCATCATACATACCTTGGACTAATCTAATAAATCCTTCTTCTATCCCCCTCTTTCATAGTACTTCCCACACTACCTGTCGTTGGACACTATCAAAGGCCTTCTCAAGGTCAATAAAGATGGCATGGAGGTCTTTCTTTGCTGCCCTATGCTTTGCTGCCATCTGCCTCAGAATGAAAATAGGCTCCATTGTGGACCTACCTGGCATAAACCCAAATTGATTTCCATGGACACTTGTTTTTTCCTGGAGGCAACGTTCCATTACTCTCTCCCAGAGCTTCATGGAATGGCTCATTAACTTTATACCTCTATAGCTGCCACAGTCTTGGACATCCTCTTTACCCTTGTAGAGTAGTACTCTCCAACTCTCTCGCCATGCAGATGGCATTCTATCTCTACTAGCTATCTTATTGAAAAGTTTCCCTAGCCACTTGGTACCTGTCCTCCCTAGGCTTTTCGACCTTTCATCTTCCTAAGTGCCCTGATGACTTCCTCCTCCGTTACACAGTCCACCACCACAGCTGGTGCAGGAATGGTGGCTGTGTCCTCATCTCCCTCAACTTCATTCAAGAGGTTTTGGAAGTACTCCTCCCACCTCCTCTTTACTTTTGTTGGGGAGAGCAGGACCCTACCTGCACCATCCTTCACTGTTATGGCTCGGGGTGTATCTTTTGCTGCCCTATCTCTGGCCTTGGCCAATTTGAAAACTACTCTCTCCCCTTCCTTTGTCCCTAACTCCTCATAAACAGCCTCATACTTCTGGTGCTTGGCCAGTGCAATCTTCCTCCTAGCTGTGGTCTTGGCCTGCCTATACTGGGCCTTTGACTTCTGGTCCCCTATCTCCTGCCACCTCTGAAATGCAGTCTTCTTTTGTTTGATGGCTGCTTCGACCTCCTCACTCCACCACCATGACACCCTATGCTGCCCCAAGATGGCTTTCCCACAGGCTCTGATTTTTTGGGCAACCCTGTCCCACATGGCATCTGTTGTCCCTTTCCCAATCCCAGTCTACCTGCCTGTGAACTTCTATAAATTCCTCTGTCTTGGTGGGTAGTTTCCACCACCTGATGAGCTGCTCTCCCCTCCAAGAATGTGTCTTGCCTAATGCTTTCACTAATAGCTCTATCATTAGTAACCTATGCCCACATTCCTTTTGAAAGTTTTCACTGGGTAGTGCCCAGCAATCATGGACCTCTGATCTGTGCCACCCTCTAACCATAAAGAAATCTATCGGTGGAGACTGGTATGTACTTAGGTGCTTGTCCCTCTTCCTAAACCACGTATTCGCCAATGCAAGGCCAAGTGCATTTCCTGTGTCGAGGATACACTGCCCATCAATGCTAGCTGCTCCATACCCCCATCCCCCATAGACCTCACCATAACCCTGGTTATCTTTCCCCACGTGCCCATTAAAGTCTCCCCCAATAACTAAGCGCTCATTTCCTTGACATTGCCCTGCCTGTGCCTCCAGTGAGTGCACCAAGTCCTCGAACTCAGTCCTGAAGCTATCCTTTGGACCTTCATCCAGACCTGCCTGGGGGGCATACGTGCTAATTAGGTGAAGCACTACTTCTCTCCAAACCATGGTAACTAGCAGGAGCCTGCTATTGATGTGATTCACCTGGGTCACCCCTTGTTGGAGCTCATTATCCAATACGATCCCAACCCCATTCCACCCACCTTCACTTGCCACTTGCAGTATATATAGGCTTGTATACCCCCAAAGGCTCTTGACCTATTCCCCTTCCACCATGTTTCCTGGAAGAAAGCTACCTGAATCCTCCGTTGTCTTAGGGTATTAGCTAGTTCCCCAGATTTGCCTGTAAGGGTCCCCACATTCCACGTTCCTAATCTAAGCTTTGCCCCTTTGTTATCAGCACATGCTCTCACTGGGGTCACCCCAGCCAGGCGTCTCAAACACACAGGAATGTTGGTGCTGCTTGCAATGGGGGGATGCTGGCCTACCCCACAGAGAACACTCGGCACGCTATCTGCCATGGGGTATGAGGTCCCAACCCCCATGGCATTGCAAACCACAGATCACTGTGGCCTGAGGCCAACTACTGAACTCCAATTGGCAGCCAGTGCTGGGGACCTAGTCCCCCACATTGTGGGTTCAATTCCTCCCGAGTTTGGCATCATACCTGCAAACTAGTTAGAAATAATGTTAGTAGTATCAACTAATGATTATATATAATATTTATGTAATACTAATAATTAAAACTAATAATTAAAATAACTAACAGTAATAGTAACAACTTTTAACTAAAATTACAATATTAACTAAAATTTACAATAATAACTAAAATTTGTTAAAATTTTTTGGCCGTGGGTAATTGGTGAACCCAATGCAGTCATAGACAAGCGCAGGAGATGCCACGAGGTTAGGCTAAAGCCTAGTTCCGTGGCACGCAACATGACAGAGAATAGCGCCTGAGCAGACGACAAAATTATGACGTCATTCACAGGGGCTGGGCAAAATTTCTCCTGTTGTAGTTCCGTGGCAGGCGAGAAATCATGAGTAGTGTAAATGTTTCCCAAAATGCCTGTGAGGTGGTGCCCACAGCACAAAAATTCAACAGCCAATGAAATTTAAATAGCAAACGCTGTTCGAAAAGTGATAGCCAATGAAATGCACGTGACAGTTTTTAGCATGAAATGCAGTTGACTACCTCTAAACTTCACTTTTCTGTTGATTTTGTGCTACCGTGACAAATAAGTTGAGTTCCTATATCATCAGTTTCTGTGGCATTTCGCCTGCTCGAACGCGATTTGTGTCGGTGTCACATGCCCCGGAACTAGGCTTTACATAGCCAAACCTCGCACAAGTTCCTCTCCACCTAAAATCAGTCCTCAACACCCATGGACCTACCTTGTACTGGAACTGTAGGGGTTTGTGCCTTGAAAAAGGCGAATTTTACCCTCAGAAACACCTGTAATTTGAGAATTTGCAGAATAGAGAGCGAAGCACAAGGAAATCTGATGCACAGGGAACAAGCGCCACCTAGCATCCTCTCATTTCTCCCTTCAGTACATTCAACTAAAATTGGCCTTTCTAGCCTATCCATCCTTGTATAATATTTTAATCTTAATAAATCAAGGATCATTCCTGGGGAGATGCTCACTAGGTGGTGCGTGTTACTGAGGCGTGTTTTCTCTGTGTGCAGCATTTCTGGCTTTTTGGAGCGATTTTTTAATTTATCAAAAGAAAACAAACCACCTTTTTTCAAGGCGATCGACTTGGTCACCCCAGAGTAAGGTAAGGCTGCAGTTTTTGGGCCCCTAAAACGATGTGGGAAGCTTGGCATGGGGTCGGTGGTTAAGCCTGATCTCACGCTATTTTTGCTGTTCCCATCGTCTACATAGGCAGACGGTGTGCTGCAGGGCAGCTGGGTCCCTAATTTAACTGCAGCAGGGCAATTTACTAATTTATTTATTTATATTTATTTCTATTTATAAATAACTGGTGTTGGTAATATTAGTGCTACTAACTAGTAACCTTTAACATTAACATTAGTATGTAAGGTTGCTTTAAGAGTAAGTTGTAAAGGGTAGAATGCCAAGTGAGTGTGAGACCTCCACTCACTTGGGGATGATCAGCAAATTAATGAGCGTCTCCTGTGGGGTTGGACGGCACCCCCTCACAGGTAGCCCTGCCACTATTACTGCAGGTTCTGCAGCTAACACACTGCAGGTTCTGCAGCTAACACACCAAATAAGGGGGTTAGACTGAGATTAGGGACGTTGAATGTGGGGACCCTCTCAGAGAAAACTGGGGAACTAGTTGCATCCCTGAAGCATAGGAAGATCAGTATTCCATTCCTCCAACAGACAAGGTGGAAGGGAAGCAGGTCAAGGGCTCTTGGTGAGGGATACAAACTGATCTACACAGGTAGCAAAGAGGGACATAATGGGGTGGGATTGTATTAAGTAATGAATTACAGCAGGGGACAACTTCAGTTAAGAGAGTCAGTAGTAGGATAATGTTAGTTACAGTTGTTTGGCAGGGAATTGTGCTCCACCTCATATGTGCATATGCCCCCCAAGCAGGCCTGGGGGACACAAGAAAAGCAGAGTTTTGGGAGGACTTTGATGAGGTGGTTCAGTCAGAAAATAGCACAATTAGACAGGGCAAGGAAAATGAGTGATTAATTATTGGGGGAGACTTTAATGCACATATGGGTAAGGATGGTCTGGGATATGAGGAAGTGCATGGTGGAAGGGGGTATGGGACGATCAACCCAGAGGGGCAGAAGGTCCTTGAAATAGCAAGAGCACACAGCCTTGCATTAGCAAATACATGGTTCAGCAAGAGGGAAAAGCACCTAACCACTTTTCAGTCACCACAGGGGAGATCCCAAATAGACTTTTTCATGCTTAGGAAGCAACATAGAGCAGAGATCCAGGATTGTTGGGCTCTACCCAGTGAGGATTTTCAGAAGGAGAGTGGCCATAAGTTGCTCATAATAGAATTATTAATAAAGGGGATAGCTAGGAAACACACCTGGAAAGGAGAACAACTTATCAGGTGGTGGAAGTTACCCACCAAGGCAGATGAATTCCAGCAGGAGGTTCTCAGACAGGTTGACTGGGACTGGGATGGGCCAGCTAATGCAATGTGGGATAGGGTTGCTAGGAAGATTAGGAGATGTGGTGAGGAGCTATTAGGCATGAGTAGAGTAGGAGGCACTTACCAGGGTAGGCAGACATGGTGGTGGAATGAGGATGTGGAAGGAGCCATAAAAATAAAGAAGGTGGCTTTTCATAGGTGGAGAGAAACAGGGGATCAGGTTTCAATGGCAGATTATGTTCAGGCAAGGAAGAACGCCAAGAAAACTATTGCCCTGGCCAAGTTCCAGAAGTATGAGGCTCTATATGAAAAGCTGTGGACAAGGGATGGAGAGAAAGCAGTTTTTAGACTGGCCAAGACCAGGAACAGAACTAGTAAGGATGTCACCAGGGCCATAATGGTCAAGGACACCCATGGTAGAGTCCTGTTCCAACCAGCAGAGGTAATAAAAAGATGGAAAGAATACTACCAAAGCCTCTTAAATGATGCCAACCATGCAACAGTCACAGATAGCAACCCTCTTACTCTACTGGCGGTGGACACAGTAAGGGAGGATGAAATAATCAGTGCCCTTCAAAAGATGAAAGGTCAGAAAGCAGTAGGCCCTGAAGAATTACATGGCTAGGGAAGCTTTTCAACAAGTTAGCCAATGGTGACAGGATGCCATCTGCATGGAGAGAGAGAGTCGGATAGTTCCACTGTTCAAGGGTAAAGGGGACGCCCAGGACTGTGGAAACTATAGAGGCATAAAGCTGATGAGCCATTCTATGAAGCTGTGGGAACGAGTCATAGAATGTCGTCTCAGAAACCAAACCATTGTCTGGGGAAATCAATTTGGGTTTATGCCAGGTAGGTCCACATGGAACCAATATTTATTCCACAACAGATGACAGAGAAATACAGAGCAGCAAAGAAAGACCTCCATGCTGTATTCATTCACCTGTAGAAGGCCTATAATAGTGTCCCTAGACAGGTAGTATGGAGCGTTTTAAGAAAGAAAGCAGTGGATGTGGGCCATATTAGGCTAGTGCAGGATATGTATGACGGTTCCATTGCATGCTTCAACGTGCAGGTTGGGGTGCATCAAGGGTCAGCACTCAGCCCATATCTATTTACCCTAGTAATGGATGAGTTGCTAATGGGAATAGGGGAATGGGCCCCTCAGTGTCTGGCATTTGTCGATGATGTGGGGAGGCTGGAGGAGTCAAAAGAGAATGCACAAAAGGGCCTCCAAGACATCAAAACTGCAATGGAGAGAGGGGGCCTTAAGGTGAACATGAAGAAGACTGAGTACTTAGCTTTCAATTTCAGTGGCCAGGGACAAGGGGGTGAGATCTGCTGTGGGGGTGAGAAGATACCAGGTGTGCAGGAGTTCTGGTATTTAGTATCAGTTTTCCAGAGCAATGGGGAGATAGATTCTGATGTGACACATAGGATTAAGGCAGGATGGCAGAAATGGAGACAAACAAGTGGGGTCTTGTGCGACCGACGGGTCCCAATTAAGCTGAAGGGCAAAGTGTATAGAACTGTCGTTAGGCCCGCTATGTTGTATGGATCAGAGTGTTGGGCAGCTAGGAAGAATCATGAAAGGCAAATGCAAGTGGCAGAGATGCGAATGCTGCACTACATGAGTGGGGTGTCACGAGCTGCCAGAGTCTGAAACACTTACGTTAGAGGTAGCTTGGGAGTGGGGGACATTGCAGAAAAGATGAGGGAGAATCGGTTGAGGTTGTATGGGCATATTAGGAGGAGGAGCTTATTAGGGCCATTATGGGACTGAGGGTGATTGGGGGGACCAGGGGTAGAGGAAGACCAAAACGGACGTGGGCGGAGGTGGTGCAGAGGGACATGGAGGCGTGCGGGGTGGATGGGGACCTGGTGAGGGATAGGCGGGAGTGGAGGATCAGGACCTGCAGACCCGACCCTGTGTCAGGCGGGAGAAGGGTGAGATGATGATGATGATGATTAAATCAAGGATCATTCCCCTGCCACCATCCTAACCCAATTCCCATCTCTTGATTCTGTGATCAGCCTCTTTCGGGCTCAACCTGTTATGGCTGATTGACCCACCCCTTGTAAGTGAGATACAAGTATTATTCCAGAATCCATACACTTCTTATAGGTCTCAGCTGGGATGGCCTTTAGTTCCTTTGGCGAATTTTTTTTCATGGCCTCTGTTGACTCATGGCACATTCCCCACAGCAGATATTTGAGTTTTGGAAATAGGAAAAAGTCACAGGGACCCAAATCCGGCAAATATGGTGGTTGAGCTATGACTTTTTGACGATTGACTTTTCAATGATTCTAAAGCTGTAATTTCGTCGGAAACACAAAATTTCAAGCAAACTGTTTGTTGAATTTTTTTCCATTGTAAAAAGCGCCAGACAAACATCTTGTGCTGTAAACAAATGGCTGCCAAACATACTCTAATTGATGCATCCTGCTCAAACTTCATATGACTGTCAAAGAAGGTTGTACCAACCTACAGAAAAAAATTCATCCATTCAACTTACAAGCGGTTGTTTAATCTTCAAGCGCTCACGTTATTTTGACAGACATTCAAGCTTGCAAGGCGGCAAACTGGCCGCCTCTCATTTTTCTTTGCATATGGCAGTTTACTAGATGTTTATAGAAGGCATCATGACAAATCTAGTTAATTAAACAGATATAAACGAAATTAAATGAGAAACTAAACTAGATGTGACCTAGTGTGACCCTGATTCTGGTACCTTGATACTGGGACCATGATAGTCGGACCCCGATACTTGAGCACTGATACTGGGACTCTGGTAGTGGGCCCCTGCTAGTTGGACCACAATGGTCAAACCCCAATAGTGGGACCCTGATAGTCGGACCATGGATCTGCAGTGCTTTGAACCATGGAGCCCCAAAAATCCTGCTATAGGGAACCACTTTCCTATGAACTTGCAAGTTAGCAGAATGGCCGTTTGTGTAATCCTCCACAACCCCAGCTACTTTGAAAACGAATTGCTCCAAAATGACATGAGTTGAAAAAAAAATTTTAATTGCAAGTTGTGACCAAACATACAACTTGAGAATACTAGGTGGTCCCAATCATTTATTCAGTCCTGCTACAGTGGCACAAAATTTTATTTAATTTGGCGGCCAATTTGCCGCCCATGCGAGCGCTTGAAGGTTAAATGGACCAGTCCTGGTCAAATTTGATCACATGGTATACTCCCTTTAGTCTCATGTTTTCTTACACCCATGTACTCCCTTCTTAAAGGGAGTAACTTACAAATAGATTAAGGAAGTAATTCAAAATGTGTTTCAACATTAATCAAATTTTTAAACCTGTTGTTAAGAAGTTTCTTAACCCGTGACCCGTGGTCCCTTGGACCACGTCATTTAAATTTTCATTAGTATCTTTTAGAACAATAAAGTTACAAGGGTCATTCCTTCAGTACCTTCATATCTTTTACTATCTAGTAGAATCCTGGTCAGTCAAGATCCCTAGGTAAAAAGGGAAATTGGAGACAGAAAAATTGTGGTCCCTGGGACCTCACCTCACTGATTATGTAACTATTTGACAATGTTATATGCTATTTGAAATTAGCATGAGATTTGCAAAAAGTACTTTTTATTCAGTTTATGATAATCTTTTCATGCTCATAACTTAATATCTTCTATTCTGTTAGCAATACAGCAGATATTTTGTGCAAAACAATTCATTATTTTAAAAAAATATACGTTTAAGTAAAACTATGTAGAATCTTGTAAAATTTTGCAATGTTTGGTATTACCTTGGTTTTTGGTAAAAGAAACGATTATAGGAATCGTTTCAAAGTGTTTCCTGAATTATAAGGACCCTGTTGGCCTATTGCATGACGGACATTAAAAAGAAGTTATATTTAATTCAAATTAGTGAATAATTGACGTGGTCCCTGGGACCACACCTCACCACTTGTCACAGGTTAAGGGTTAAATAATAAAATTACCTTCCTTTATTAACTTTATTAATACTTCAGCAATATGAAGACACTACATATTATCAGGAGCACAGTTACGAAACATATGCAAAAATAATATAAGTAATATCAATAAAGTTGGGTCTCTTTTTATGTGTTTTTTTTATGTGATTTCGAAATTATGCGGTTTGCATTTGATGAAAAAAAACTTTGCCAAATATGCATACTGTATGATTGTTCAGGAAGTATAGTCAGTCTAAGGCCCATGACACTGATAAATTCCACTGACGAAATATCTGTTTTTGCAATAGATCTCTTTGATTTAGACAATACATTTTCACAAACATATTTTTTTCTCACTCTCTGCAGACTTTTGTTTTGACCATCATCATCATCGTCATACCCATATCCCACTTGTGGTAGGGTCGGGTCTGCAGGTTCCCTGAACATGTTCTGATTGGGGACACTCCAGTCAGGCGTCTGGAACATGCAGGGATATTGGCTGGGTTGTCTGTGGGGGGATGCCGATGTCACACATCAAAGTGCCCAGGGTCCACTTGAAAGTGTCCAGCGGGACACTTTGAGTTTTAGACAATTTTTGAGTACCTCAAAGTGCCCACCATCTAGGTCCAAATGCAGATGCCCGAATTTGTTTCTTTTTTGCAGAGAACATGTGTAACGTGAATCAATGCAAAATTTCTATCAAAATAACTTAACTGGGTAATGGAAAATGGCTGAGACACTTTGATGTGAAAGCAGACACTGAGGTATGACACCAGCCTGCACCTCATTTAAGATATCATCCACCAGCAGTTCTTCTATATCATCATGGTTAAAAATGTTCAAATCACCTACAAAATAAGTTTTAATTTTAGAGCATGTTCATTGGAACTGCAGACCCGACCCTGTTACAGTTGGGATAACAGTATGATGATAATGGTATAATTGTTAAGTGTCATGTACAAGTGCGGAACCCCCTATTATGTATGTTAATTTCTGACAGACTAAAACTTCTTTGACTAGGTAATACAATGGTCGGCGGATTTTATCAGTGTCATGGGCCTTAGACTGACTGTACTTCCTGAAAAAACATACAGTAGGTATATTTGGCCAAATTATTTTTAATCAAATGCAAACCGCACAACTTGGAAATAGCATAAAAAGATACCGCAAAAAGGCGACCCAAGTGTACAGTGCAAATTTCTAAGTTGTCACAATATACAGGGTTTGTCCCAATAGTTCTGGTAATTATTTTCGACCACCAGCTCTGTACGTGTGCAGAGCGGAGCTCTGGTTGGGGAAAGTAGTGACGGATCTTAGATAAGAGGGATCCGAAATACCCCAGAATTCAGGAGTATTTAAGGAACTAAAGCCTGGTTCAGTGGCACGCACAAGAGCAGCAGATACCGCGTGAGCAGACGAAGCAACACAGAAACGGATGATGTAGGCACGTAATTATGTATGGAGGGAGTTGAGGAATGGGAGGAAAGGTGCAGTTCACTAGTAGTCAACTGCTTTCAGAGCACAAAGCTCCGTGTGCTTATGATTGGTTGGTTGTACTGTAGACGACGCCCATTATGCCATGACACCATTGTTCGCTCATTATGCCGCCTAGCGGACATTGTCAAAATCAACCGGCGCGCGTCCTATCTGCCGCTTACCCACAGTATAAAGAATATACAGCATGCACACTGAATAGCAAAATTACTGAAGTTGAAAAACGGCGCCACCTGGCGGCAAGGAAGTAAAAGCTGCACTACAAGCAATATTTACGTGCATTCACTGATGATTAAAATTCAAGATGCGAGTTCATAAGGAGCGTTATTTTTCAGCAATTAATTGCAGCAACAATTCTGGGAGTAAACATACTGTGTTTTAAAAATTATGAACACAATCCATCTGCTGGTGGCAACTTAAAAGAATTCAATAAATTGCATCAACAATTGGAAAACTTATAGTATGACTCCAAAGAAAAAGTAGAGAACAGCCTAAACAATATTAGAGGAGTGACTTTAGCATCAACGTTCTAAAGAAATGGGGAGATAGACTCAGACGTGACTCATAGAATCAATGGGTGGTGGTTGAAGTGAAGACAGGCAAGTGGAGTCCTGTGTGATAAGAGGGTCACACAGGAGTGAGAAAGAGCGACAACAATAGAATGCAAGTAACTGAGATGCAAAGGCTGCAGTATATGAGTGGGGTATCCAGAGCAGATAGAATAAGGAATGAGTATATTAGAGGTTGCCTGGGGGTGGTGGACATTGTGGTGGTATGGACACATAATGAGAAGAGGGAAGGAGAAGCTTATTAGGTCCATTTCAGGAATTCAGGTGGTTGGAAGCACCTGAGGCAGGGGGAGACTGAAGCAAATGTGGGAGCAGGGAAGTGTCTGTAGGGATATGAAAGTGTGTGGGGTGAATGGGAACCTGGTGGGAGATAGGCAGGGGTGGAGGACTAGAACCTGCAGAACCGACCCTGCCATAGGTAGGATAAGGGTATGATGATGATGCATGTTCCCTTAGATCATGGGTGTCAAACATGCAGCCCTAGACTCCTAGAGTTACAACCCTCACAATCAATGTCATGTAGTCAACATATGCAGTCTGCTACTCAGGTGTAACGAGAGGGGGGCAGTTGCCCCCTCATGACAATGCAGTGTTACTGATGTGACCCTTGGGGTACCCCGAGTTTGGCATGCCTACCTCAGATACATGACTTTCAAAGGCTACCTCATTTACTGGACATTAAAATAAATACATTTAGGATATCATTAATGAATCATGTTCTTTACCTTTTTAAGAACTGTTTTTTTTTATACCATCAAAGACTTTAACAAAAGACTTATGTATCCAAATAAAGATAAGAGAAATACAAAATATTTGATTGTACAACACATGTGAAAGTGATAAAAAATTATCAAAAAGTTACAAGTTTACAAGGTTTGAGTATACAGTAACTTTAAGTGTTTCACATGTGTGTAAAAATCGTCAAGTTTAAGAAGTTTATAGAAAACTTTCATATTGTCACTTGTTGTTATTACTTTGTATACATTAAATTTACTGCACAATGACATTTTAAGTTAGATTGAGTTTTTGTTAATTAAATTTCATGTAATAATAATGCAGGAGTTGGGCATACTCCATTGAAATATATATAATATGTATAGTTTTTACTTCCTTGCCGCTACATGGCGCTAGTGTATAAAAACTTTAGTACGATTAACATGGGAGTGCGCATACTGTATATCGCCGCCTTCCCGGTAAAACATCGTAAGCGCGATTTATTAAATTTTTCAGGAAAGAGGAAAAACGTCTTATTTGCCTAATTATTGTTCTTTCTGGAAACTTTAAATTTTATTGGAATGTAAGTGTGGTACATAATTTTTAAATAACATTTAAATTTAAAAATATTTGCATTTTTAATATATTTTCAAAGAAATGTCACTTACGATTTTTTGTTGGCCCCAGTTTTGAGAGTTCGACGCTTATGATTTGGGGTTTGTGATGATTTGACCAGCAAGAAATCATAGTGGTGATTATTAATGAAATCTTTGACAATGCAAATTATTTCACTTACTATTACAACAATCTGTTTTTGACATTCCCTCACTATATTTAGTGCATTGTGTGCCATTTATTATTTAAAAGGTTAAACCACATAAATTATAATAAATAAGAATCGGTTGAGGTGGTATCGGCATGTTATGAGGGGGGAGGAGCTTATTACGTCCATTGTGGAACTGCAGGTGATTGGAGGCACCAGGGGTAGAGAAAGACCAAAGCAAACGTCGGTACAGGTGGTGCAGGTGGACATGGAGGTGTGTGGGGTGCAGAGGGACCTGGTGGGGGATAGGTGGGAGTGGAGGATTAGAACCTGCAGACCGGACCCTGCCACAGGTGGAATAAGGGTATGATGATGTAGTAAATACCAAGTGTAGAAGGTGTACAACCTGCTTTAAAGTTTATATTGAGTTGTAAGTGTTCCGTGCTAGTAAAATGTCAGTTTAGTGTTCCCCGTCTTCAAAAAGATTGAGAACCACTGCAATAAGGCAATGTTAACAACAAGTTTAAGGCTCATCGGAACGTTCCAGGAGGGGAGGGGCTGACTGCAGGACTGTGCTACACAATTGTAGACCTTTCATATATGGATTAAATATATTTTTGGGCCAGATCTTTTTTAAAAACATTAAAAAAGTTCGCTAAAAAGCTCATCATATGAAGGGATATTATAAGCGCCAACTTATATCGTAAGCGCCATATAAAATGTCGCTTAAAAACAAAAATTATAGGTTGTTGCTTAAACACAGCCAAAAGTTGTCACGATAAATTTCGAAAAAAAAGGGGCACTTACGATGATATTTAATATTTTTAAACATTAAAATATAAAATAACTATTTAATGAATGATAAAGATGATTACACCATTAATTGATATTCAATGTGCAGAATGTAATGATGCAAAAAAAGTGAAAATCTCAAAAAATGTCGTTTACGGGAAGGTGACAATATACTGTGGCTTACCACTGAACGAGTCCTCGCACAGTTTGTATTGGTGACGGTGTCTACGTCACTATTTTGCCTGTTGTGCGCGCGCTCTTTTCGCTGGTAGTGCTTGCCACTGAACCAGCCTTAAAGCCCGCCACACACGATCAGTTTGGTGTGTCAGTTCGATGTGTGTACATTGATGTGTTCAGTTTGGTGTGAAGGACTGAATTGCCCACACACCATCAGTTTGGTGTGTCACATACTTATGTTCCTTTTCGTGAAACGTCATGTGACGTCATTTGATTGTCCGCATCAACCAGTAATTCTACCATTACCATGGTGCAATTTTTGTAAAGATGACGTTTATCCGTGTTGGGCATGCGCAGGACAAAAAAAGTGAACAATTGATGTGAGCAACCCCACACACGTTCAATTCGGATTGACGTCAGTCCAAATTGACACAGCGATTTGATAAAATTTCTTCACACCGTCAGTTAAAATTTTTGGTGTGAGCAAAAACTTTTTTTTGCACACACACGTCAGTTTGGTGTATGCACACCGAACTGACACACCAAACTGATCGTGTGTGGCGGGCTTAAGACCCAAGTTCAAAAGGAAGGGATCTACCTTGCGGTAATTTAAAGCACTCTGCGATTTGAAATTCCACACATTCGGGGTCTAAATACCATGAAACAAATTCTACAGTTGTATCTCCTCTTTCCAATGCGACATTTTTATTTTAAAAACAACGAAATTTGTGAGGTCCACTGCAAAATAATTTGCACCTGTCGTAATCCACCAAAATGAACCGACTAAGCGCCAAAATCTGAATCAAAAAAGCCCGATTCAAAGAAAAGCAATACCGAAAAGCGCAATGGTGAAATAAAAATATTTGATGGAATTTTTATAACGCTGGGTGCCGACCAAACGTTTGAGAGTCCCGCTATCCTTGCTCCGCCGGGTTGCGTTCACAGCAGCAACCAATCAGAAGCAGCAATTTAGCAGTAAGGGATTATGGGAAGGCATTACTTGCACCAAAAATTGGAAGCGAATCTATTCATTTTACTTGCCGTTTTTACTTCGTGACTTGCCATTTTTAGCCTGATCACACGTGGCAGGTTGCAAGTTGTTACTTGCTACTTAGCTCAGTGTGAAACAGCCTTTACGTTTGCGTAATGCTCCCTAGATGTCGCGTGGAGGTTAGTGATGCATGCTGTTTATAAAATGAAACTATTATTTATTTCAGCAGCGTGTTATGGTAATGTAGTTTAACAATGCTTAAAAATGTGTCTAAAACCATGAGGCAAAGCAAAGTGACTGGTATATTATAAATGATTAATTAATTACTGCCTTTCGATAACCTGTGGAGTAAATCTGTGTGCTTGTGATTTCACTGAGTTTCAGTTGAGGTGACTTTCCCACGCCATCCATTTTGGACGCTATGTTTTTTTGGGGTGAATTCATTTTCATAATTTCGTTTTCCGCAAAGGTTTTGTGCGTCAATTTCTTTTTTTACTACATGTGGTGAATTGGAATGTTTAATGGTATGCTCAACATGACACAGTAATATATTTCTATTAGTACGCCAGTTAGAGGTAATGATGAGATTTCCGATTATTAACATAATATATTCACCAGACACCGGAGGTTTCCTCCAATTGCATCTTCGATAAATAGCAAGTGACGGAAGGATTTCTTCACCTGGTATTTCCTTCTTTCTAAAAGCCTATTGAAGTTTGAAATATAGATCATGATCGTGATCTTCATGAACCGGACATTTTAAGGTAATATGATGCGAAATGGACATTGCATGCTCCTATGTCTCTCATATGATTATATTCTTAATCAATTAATTAATTAGCATAATTTATATCGTGATTTCCGCGTAGTCTCAATTACATCCTTCTTCATATTATGCGACTAGGACTGATAATATATCGGTATTGCAAATTAATGTTTTTAACTAATTTTTTATTTATGTATGGCATTAATTGAATCACGTGAAGTGTATTATGATTTGTGGACAGAAATGGCAGGTTTACATTTGGATGGCGTCAAAAAGGGCGTAAGCTCGACTAGAAGAATGTAATCATTGTTGCGTTAAAATGAATAATTTGTTGAGGGGCACTGTACCCATTTATTTTATTGCTGTTGATATAATTTAATAGCGTGCTATTGTCAATTAATCGCATAAGTCGTGGAACCACACGGATGTGGAACAGTGGGGACTAGCCTTCACTCTTCTAGCGAAGACGCTGTTCTCAAACGCAAGGATATACAGTAAAACCTGTCTAAAGCGGAACCTGATCGTTCCCAAATTTTTTTTCTGTTTTCACAGGTTTCAGTTTTACACAGGGCTGTTTTAATGAAACAAAGTACAAAAAATATGATCACCTTATATTAGGATGATGAAATTTAAAATAAAAGTCCATAAACTAAAAAATTACTCTGCCCCCACACAGGGGCTGATCCAGAGGCGGATGGGGGGAGCACTTCAAAAAATTGCATTCCAAGTATTTTTAAATATTCAGAATCCCTTAGTATAAATCTAGCTATCAATTACAATAGGTCCTCCACTGCGGTAAAAGTGTAGTTTAACCCAAGGAATTATTTCGTCATTCGTAGCAGATGAAATGTGGCGCTTCGGTCGGTATAACTTCATCAAATACTCGTTCCAGGCCAAGAACTTCATGAATTTATTTAATGAATATCTTTCTCGTTATTTTAA
>JAAFCE010006156.1:1075231-1167828 GCA_013389805.1 Trigoniulus corallinus | reverse complement strand
TTAAAATAACGAGAAAGATATTCATTAAATAAATTCATGAAGTTCTTTACCTTGATTTCAACACGCCTAATATTTCGCGAATCACTTTCATTATGTCCAAACGACTTAAAAACAATAGGATGTGCAGCAGGCCCTGGAACGAGTATTTTGACGACGTTATACCGACCGAAGCGCCACATTTCATCTGCTACGAATGACGAAATAATTCCTTGGGTTAAACTACACTTTTACCCTCCACTGCCCCTTAGCCAATGTCCTATATTCAGTAGTTTAGCCAACTGCAGATTGGACTGGCAGAATAGAAACGGGAATAGCAAATGCAAAAATGCCTCATCCGTTGTAGAGTCCAACCATTCATCAGTTGACGGATGCGCAGTGAGGCACTGAGAGGGGAGCAATGGCTGCATTGCCCCCCCATCCGCCCCTGTCACCACATGTCTTTTAAAGTACATTGTCGTTGCTTCACTATTGGGTAGCTCTGTGTGTATATGGCCGTAACGGTCCCTAGAATTTCGGTGCATGTACTGTCTCACTCAAAATTAATGCCTGCATTGTAGTGTTATGCATAAAATAATCCGTCTTAGTCAGGTTATTTATGCAAACTGTTCCCAAAACTTATTCCGTTTCCGCGTTAGGTAGTTTTCCGGTTTAGGGTAGTATTTTAAATGGGAAATCACGCCGTTCCGAAATTTATTTTCCGTTAGGCCAGGTTTCCGGTTTATACAAGGTCCGGTTTAGGCAGGTTTTACTGTACCTGGTCCCTGCAAATTGTATATTACTTTCCTAATAACTTAAGTACTGATCCCAGCTGTGTCAAACACAAAAGCAGGTAGGGCCTACTGTAATATGGGTATTGGTAGACCACTGCAGATTTTGCAGATATGGAGAGGGTACAGTTGAAATGATACGAAGAAACGCACTGTTATACTGACAAGCACATTTATCAATCCATATACAGCAACATTCAACTGGGTCTGGAGGACCATAATGAATGAAAAGTGGAATAAGAACTGAATCCAATGTTTAACCCTAGAGAGGTAGTGCTACCTTTGCTGTTACATTAAAGGTAAAGGGTAGTCTGTGAGACTACCAAAGTACATTGCAATATTTTAATGAAATGCCGTGCTGTAACTTTAAAACTCGATTGCATATTTATTAATCAATATGTTGCAATGAACAATACGCAATTTATTTTATATTTTCACATTGAATACAGTAAAACCCCGCTATAACGAATTTGTAGGGGATTGCAATCACATTCGTTATAGCCAGGAATTCGTTACAACCAGGAAAGCTGTTTTTAACCCTAGATAGCTAACCAGTAGTCTGTGATATTACCCCAACATATCAAACATTACCCCAACATTCTGCAAAACATTAGGTTTCTAATCTTTGTGTACCTTCGTGTTTATCCTAATGAAAAACACGAAGAAAAATTCGCCAGAAAAATCAGAAAATGTGTGGAAACCATTTTAGGTGAGGCTAGATTAGAAGGTACACTTCAGGCAGGACAGGGCCGGTCCTATGGGTTCGGCCGCCCGCGTGCAGTTATGTCGAGGCCACCCCGCCCCTTCATAATATTTTCACTAAATTTCCTTAATGTTTACAAGTTAACATTGATTGGCCGCTCCATCAGGGCAGCCGCCCGCGTTCTTTGCACACTTTGAACCTATGGACGGACCGGCCCTGACTCCAGGGCGGGCAGACATAGTGGTGGAATAATGCAATAGAGGCAGCCACCAAACAATAAAAAGCTGCATTCCATAGGTGGATGGAGATAGGGAACCATGATTCTAAAATATGCTACTGGTCATACACCAGAAGTATGAGGTCCTCTATGATAGAGACACAGGATGGGATGAAGAAAGAATGTAGACTGGCCAAGACCAAAATAGGGCGATAAAGATTTACCCTGAGCCATAACAGTGAAGGATAGAAAAGGTAGAGTCCTGTTTCATCCTTCTGAGGTAAAGCAGTGGGGAGAGTATTTCTCCAGTCTATCTAATTCCTGCAGAAGGAGAGGATATGGTAATGGTGGGGTGAATGAGGGGGTCATGGGGGAGATAGGCAGGTGTGTAGGGCTAGAACCTGCATACCCGACCCTGCCACACGCAGGATAAGAGTATGGTGGCGATGATGATGATGAGAAAATGAACATTTCTAATATCATCAGCCTGTCAGTGGTGTTCATTTCAATACGTGGTGACCATTGAGTAGAAGTTTGTGTTAAATCCATAAATAAAAATTATTTATAAGATCCATCATTCGTTATATCCAACCAAATTACCCAAACTTTTATAACTTTTCATCGTTATTACCAGGAAATTGGCTATATCCAATTCATTACATCCAAACTTTTTACAATACAAACTCCTATCCTTTTGCCAGGACCTTGGAAACCATTCGTAACATCAGGAATTCGTTACACCCGAGATCGTTATAGTGGGGTTTTACTGTACAAATTTGCCCATGATGATTACCACAGATTGCTCTGGAGCGCCGGTGGCATGAATATTGCAACATGCATTTAATTTCTGAAAAGCAGAAGGAACAAATTCGACGATTTCATGTAGCAGATGTGTTTGCACACTCAATAGCTTAACTTTTGGTTTGGGGGGAGGGACCCCCTGCCCAGGGTGCTTCTGACCACCTGCATTCCTGAAATTTACTTAACGTGGGAGCAAGCAGTCTGCAAAAATATGATAGTCTGTGGGGTGGACGGGGACCTGGTAGATGATAGGCGTGGGTTGAGGACTAGAACCCGCAGACCTGACCCTGTCATAGGCCGGATACGGGTATGGCTACCAGTTGCTAGGCTGCCCCTTAGTCATACTGCACCGCGCTGCACAGGTGTCATGCAGAGCTGCGCAGCCACAAGAAGTTTTACAAACGTGGATGGTAAAGGTAGTCTGTCAGACTACCAGCTACCAAAAAAATATAGATTGGAATTAATTTATAAGAAAATTATTGCTTGGATCGTTATTAATTAGAAAAAAATGAAGGTACTGAAAATTTCAGGGACATCCCATGCTTAGAAACCAATGATCTGTGATTTTTTACCTTTCCAGGGTTAAGGGCTGCATGGCAGGAAATGACATTTCCTGACTTTCGCAAACTTCGGTTTCAGAATACCTACGGGGAGCGGCTTATTGCGTGTTGGACCCACCAGTTGTCGTCGAATCACTGAAGTTAAACAACGTAACCTCTGCTTGAAAAAACTGTGTACTGCCAACGCTGCGCCACACAGTGGAGTTCCCATTTAATTAGTCTTAACCCTAGAGCAGTGGTCGGCAAACTACGGCTCTTTGGTCCTTTGAATTCGACTCTTCCGCAAATGACCGTGTTGGTGCGCAGCCATGCACATCAGTGTCTTTCGGGTGACGGAAGCAACTAAAAGTTAATTGCAATGTCACTTTCGTCCACAGATGCAACTCTTCGGCAGTGGTTGCAATTATGATGCTGAGTAGTTCAGATAAAGAGAGCATTGTGCAAACTAATTGACAGTTGCAATAGAACTAACATGCTCAGTTGCCACGCAACTAGTTTCCAAACAGTTGCCTGTACATTGCGTTGCAGCTTCATTGGTGGGGGAAGTCCATATCGTTAACATGAGTCAGACTAGCATCCAACTGAAAAGGAACTAAAATTCGAATATTCTTCAGTCGGGTTGCAGTTGCGTTTTGACAGTGGACGAAGGGCCTTATGCACGAGTTGAGTGAGCCATTCAGTCAAGTCTCACAAAGATTGAAGCAGAAAGTTACATGTGTTTTTCTAACCAGCCATTTCCAAAAATTAAATTTTTATCAATAAATAAGATCATTATTAAGTTAATAAATGGTGTCACTACCTAGATAGTTTAAGAAATTTGGCTTTCAAAAGAAATCTCAGTCATTGTATTGTTGATATTTGGCTCTTTTGACTCATGAGTTTGCCGACCACTTACGTTGTAGCTAACCAGTAGTCTGTCTACCAAAATCAAACACCTTGTTTTGTAATTAAATCACAGATCAAATAAACATCTTTAGTCTTAAAACATTATTAGACATATCCCAAACGTATTTAAATTAAATTAATCATAAACAATTTTTATTTGTGGATTTAACACGAACTTCTTGATGGCCACCAGATATTGAAATGAACACCACTGCCAAGAATACCTTGTCATTCTTTTTATTTTACTAGGGCAGAAGTGACAATACACATTTGGCACGTTACAGAAGATAGCCTTTTTTGCCAACAAAATGGCAAAACTAAGAAACTGCATGATATCAATGGATGGGTGCAGAACTCAATAGACCATAGAACTTCTTCAACTATGACTTAATTTTAAAGTTATGTTGTGAGGGAATGACAAGACTACTTTGTTAGGCAATATGCTGATTTTGCAATATTTTGATTTTTATTGGAAGTGGTGAGGAAACCAGAACAAAATCTGTTATCAGTAGCAGTCTCTGCTATCCAAGGGGTAGATGTGGCACAATTGCCAGTTGTAGGGCTCGCCCCCCCCCCTTTGCATTGGTGGAGGACAATAAATAAGCATAGCAGTTGTAGCTTTGGTGGGCAACCAGTTGTGGAACAACACTGTCCAGTATATCGTCCTGGTGTCCATTCAGAGGGACAAGATCAGTATGCTGCCCATCCGTAAGCAGAAAAGGGGTTATGAGTTCTGTTTTGAATAAGCTCTTTCAGCAATTTTGGGAATACAGTCAGACTTGGATATAAGAGAAACCTTGAGAAATCCAAAAAAAAAAAACTCTCATATCTGAGTTTCCCTTTTATCTGAGCCATGCCTTATATCTTAGCTAAGTACAATATTGTAATTCTCAATTTTAATGTTGATTACACTTTATAACGTACCAAAACAGGGTGAAAAACCAGATCAAAAACCTATACAATATATTAAAAAAATCACTTGTAGAAATCGGAGGTATTGCAATAACCCGCTTTAAGTGGTAACAGGTAAATGCACATAGGTAAACGTATTAAAATTCTTCTCTATAAAACATTCCCTCTCAACATGCACATCACGCTTAAGCTAAAGTATCCGTTGAATAGTGTGTATATTTATGAGGACCAAATTTTCTTTTATATTCACACATTTTTTTTAAAAAGGAAGGCTAAAACATTAAAATTACACATTCCAATTAGACCCCTCTTAGATCCATTCCAAGCACTAGGAAGATCTCAGAATCCTAAACCATAAGTTATGATATCCCCGAAGTATGCTAGCCAAAAATCACATATAATATTATAGTAAGAAAAGCTACAATAGAAAAGTAGAAATGACAAGGAACAAAAATGTTATTGCAGAATCTAAAAGAGTACTAAAATTACTACAGAACGACATCACATGTATCACAGTGCTCCAAATCAGTCTTTGTTAACCAATTAATGACCATTGTCCCATATTTGGGACTGATTTGAATTTAAATCAAACAGTTACTATTTCTATTTTGTTATTTTCCTTTTTAGGCAGCGTTAATTTGATATATTAAGTATTCCATAAATATATCATCAACATGTTCCATAATTATGACATTAGGGGGCAGTAAAGTTACAAATTTCTTATGTTTCTAACAGGAAGTTGCATGGTTTTGTTTATTTAATTGCTCATATGATAAACGGCTGAATCTATTGTAATATAATCGTTTCAGATACTGTTGACTCGTGACACCCCACACATGTAGCACAGCATTCGCATCTCTGCTGGGAGCGGCAAATTGCGTTGGACACGCCACTTCTCTTCTGATTACTGAAGTTATGCTACAACCCTAGCTAGTACTGAACAACTATGCAGTTGATGGGGCTTTAATGACCTTGTAGTTGAAGGGCCCTAATACACAAACAAACAAACTCATCTCAGCCACTTGCATTTCCCTTTCATTGTTCTTCCTAACTGCCCAACACTGAGCCATACAGCATAGCGGCCTTAACGACTGTTCTGTAACCTTTGCACTTCAACTTTATTGGGACCCGGCGGTCGCATAGTCACTTGCCTGTCTCCACTTCAGCCATTCTGCATTAATCCTATGGGTTACGTATGAATCTATTCCCCATTGCTCTGGAAGACTTATCCTAAATAGCGAAACTTGCACCACTGGAATCCGATCTCCCCTGCAACGAATCTCGTCCCCTTTACACTGACCACTAAAATTAAAAAACTAGGTACTCAATCTTCTTCATGTTCACCTTAAGGCACCCTCTTTCCATTGCCATTTTAATATCTTGGAGGCAAATTTCTGGATTTTCCCTTGGGCAGAGTAAACTGGCGCATCCCCAGGTGGTGGATAGGGGAGTCCCCACAGCACGTTTGGGGGATGGCAAATTAGTCAGCCCCTGGATGTGCCAAGGGAAGGAGTGAAATAAAATAGCTCCTGCAGACCAAATCCCCTATGTGCCAGGGGTAGAATAGGCACAAGAGGTTCTCGAGATGTAGACTGGACTAAACCACCATCGTGGAACCACACGACCATCTTGTCTTTGCCTGGCTAAAACCCAGTTATGGTTTGACGTGTTCTTGGTTGGTGTAGGCTCCTCACTGAGGTGACCATAAAAAACGCCTACCCACGTGTTAACTGTGCGTGGAGACCCGTACCATTGGGAAAAGCTGATCCTGGTGATTGAGGTGGCATATGCCCTGCGATGTCTCTGGCCCACTCCACACTAGTGAGGTGGCTCACAACCATCGAGGGCTTAGGTTGCGACCTATATTCTCCAATACTTCACTTTGGCCACAGCTTCCAGGGAAAATCGGCAGCCAAGGCAGAAACCTGGTCTTGGTCAACTGTGAGTGGACCGGCAGTCAACCCTCGATGCCTTTGGTCTGGTACTCGGGGATTATGCCACCCTTATGGTGTCCTGTCCGAGCAACCATGGCGAGCCAAATGGGTGTCCCCTTGTTGGGCTCCGTGGTGGGTGAGGACTGCAGGCAGCAAATTGTAGACACCAAACTGGTGGTAAATCAGAAGCTGGGGGCCTCATCAAATAACCCCACCCCTTAGTCTTCTTTTTCTTTTCTGTCCACGATTTGTTCTTGTGTTGAGCCAGAAGTTGAAGCTCATTCGATCACGTCTCGACTATGGCTGTGGTATGTATTTCCTGGCCGCTCCATCTGCTCTCCAGATGCTGGACAGTGTACACAATGCTGGCATCCGGTTGTCCGTTGGGGCATTCCGCACTAGTCCAGTGCTCAGCCTTTGTACTGATACTGGTGAACCGCCACTGACAGTGCGGTTGCAGTGGTTGCACTCATAGCCAGCACCCATAGGTCAGGGGAGCGGTGAGTTGCGTTGGACACACCAGTTCTCGTCTGATCACTGAAGTTAAGCAACGCAGGCCCAGTTAGTACTGACGTGGGTGGTCGCTCGGGAAACCTGGGTACTGCTAATATCCAATAATCGTCGCGTTAGTGTTGTGTCTGTGCAGTATATGCATTAGAACTATACAGTGGACGGGTCTCTAATAACCTCGTAGTTGACGGGACCTTAAACTCCAACAAACCGATAGGTCAGTGTACCAGCAAGAGTTTGGACGCCTCTCTGTGACCTATCAGTGCCATGTTTTTGTTTACACGGACGGCTAGAAGGATGGCACCTCTGTGGGTTGGTCAGTCTTTACAACTGGACATCTCATAGCGTGCCACCTATCAGGCGTCACCAGTGTCTTAACTGCAGAGCTCACAGCTCTGCACAAGGCACTAGAACTCATTCCATGGTTGAATCACCGACACTTTGTGGTTGTGGACTGACTCCCTATCCTCTCTTCAGCTGTTGCACACCCTTTATGGCAGATATGCCATCGTCCTGGGTGTGCACAGCTTGCTGCTTACAATTCGTCAGCAGGGCAAGACTGTTGTTTATGTGGGTCCTGGGGCATGTTGGCATCATGGGCAATGAGAGGGCAGATGCCCATGCCCATCAGGTGGCCCACCTGCCAGATGTACCTGACACTGCTCCCTTTCTTTCGGCGCTCTCCTGATGGTGCATCAGGCCGTCCATGAACAATGGCGGTCTGAGTGGTTTGTGGAGGCTACCAACAAACTCTGCACACGGAAGGACACTCCAGCCCACTGGGTGTCGTTGTGCTACCAGTGCTGGAGGGAGATCTGTTGTGTGTAAAAAATTTTTTGAAAATTCCAACTGTCCTAACACTCATTGCAATGGTCCCGTATAATACAATTGGGGTAGGCATTCATTGTTCTATTACATTGCAATGGCTGTTGTTATGACCGTTGCAATTTGGAAGAAATTTGTGCACCTAAGAGTTTGGTATGTACGCCAAATTGTCATGAACAAAATTGACGTAGACCCTAAAATTACAATGGTCCATTGCATTGGATTGCTGTCGGTTTCCCAGTAAGCCAGCAGTGTCTCTCCGTACCAACGTAAGAGTTTGATGTAGGTTGTTGGTGTCCTTGGAGTGGTCTCCAGTTTGCTTATACCTGTTTTGCTTATATGTTGGTCCCTGTCATGTTAGCAGTGTGATGATGAGCATTTGTAGAGCCTCGATATTGTAAATGCCACAAGCAGCTGTGCTTGTCCCATCGATGACAAAAATGTCAATTGTCGCCTGGTAGTTGCCATTTGTAAATCCCACATAGTCACATTCTGATTGCAGGTTATGCAAGTGACTGAGAAATTCTGCAAGCAATTCATCCTGTGCTTGTTTGCAGGTATGCAAACGGAAGAATGCAATGGCTTGTAATGAGCCTGTTTATTTATTAATTCATAAACGTACCAACTGCACACATGAAACGCAGAAAACAATAGTACAGTAACAAGGCACCACATGCCACTAGAACAGTGCTGGCGAACTTGTGACCCGCGGGTCACAATGTTATCCACCGTTCAATTTTAAGTGACCCGAGTTTGAATCATATCTAGTTTATCGTCTCATAAGCAACAGACTCACGTGAGAGCAAATTTTTCTGTACGCAAACCCGACCCTGCCACAAGCGAGACAAAGGTATCATGATAATGGTCTCTATTTTCTACTATAATAAACTTTATTCATTATTAATAATTATTTATTTTTAATCATAAAATTAAATAGTGCTTGCACCTGACCCACGGACAACTTTTTGTTGTTTTTTCGTGTTATTGTTACCCGTCTTCAAAAAAAGGTTCGCCACCACTGCCCTAATAGCATCCAGTCTGGGCATTAAGGCCCATGAGGTACTTCCTCAACGAGGATTTGAAATGCTTGCAGTTTAACACGCAACGATAACTACAATTAAAAAATCGAAATCTAAGTGAATAGATTAGGGCATTCCAAGCTGCAAAGAAAGCAGCTGGGAACATACGACTACACATATCCTGATATGGAACAGCAGCTAGTGTCAGTAGACGATTTGAACAAGAGTGTAATGAATTGTCAAAGTTGGGAAGAGATCTCAGAGCGCTACCTAAACGGGAGCACACTGACCTTGGAAAAGTAAGGGGACACTATGGCGAGAATGTAAGCAAGAGTTTAATTTCAATTAATATCGATATTGTCAACGTGTGGATGCCACTAGTGGCTGTGCGTTTGAGTGGCCTAACAACTTCCAGTTTGACCTTTTTGTAGCCCTCATTATCTCGTGATACGTGGGATGCAAATTGGTTGTCATATTCACGGGAAGAAAAAGTCTGTGAATCTTCCCATCATGGCTGACTACAACATTTATGTTTTGCTGGATGAGCTGGAGCATTATGTAATACTGGTAATGCTTTGACGTCTACTTCTTTTTTTTTTTACCTGAACATAGCATTCTTGAAATGATTATGAAAGCTATCTTTGAATATTGACATTTAAAACCAAACCTTGGTTAAATTATAACTTATGCTCATAGTGTTAATATGAGTTGATGTGTATTTGTAATTCGTAATTTATGTCCATTACAGGAATGCAGGTGGTTTGAAAGCATCTCGGGGGCAGGGGGAATCAAAGCAGATGTGGGAGGAAGTTGTCCAGAAGGACATGGTAGTGCGTGGGTTGGTGGGGACCTGGTGGGCGGTAGATGAGTGGAGGGCTAGAACCTACAATCTGACCCTGCCACAGGTGGGATAAAGGGATGATGATGCTCCTGATTTCCCTGCTATCACTTTTGCTTGATGCCTACCATTAGCATTAGAACATATCAATGCAGACAGTCTGTCTTTTGCATTTTGTAGCCCTTTAAACGTTACTCTTCTTTAGAATAGAAGCCTGAATGTTTACAGTCCCTGGCCAATTTATTAGACGAACCTTGTTTTTTTTTTACGTTTTTTTGCCATTTTAAGTTCTATTAAGATACTTTTTGAATTTAAAATTTTTTTAACATCAATTAAAATCATTTTTGAACATTGTGGAAGGATAAAAAGCAGTGTTTGATGGCTATAGAATTAATTATATTAAAAGTAATAAATTTATCATTTTTTTGAATATTTTGTTAACCCATCTTTGGCTGCAGTTAATGATTTATTTCACCTTTGCATACTCTCAGAACACTTTTGCACTGTTTCTTGCATATATGAGTGATGATTCTAAACATTAATTATTTTTCTATAAGCTGTTCCTTGCTGGTAATAACTTCTTTTGCAACTTCTCTCTTAATGAACTCCTAAACATTTTCTATTGGATTCATATCTGGACAAGGCAATAAAGGAAACATTTTTCTCATCTAAAAATGCTTTTATAGACTTAACAGTATGACAGGGAGCTCCAGCTTGCATAAATATAAAGGATTCATCATTTGGAAAAGAATCCTTTAACTGAGGCAAAAGTCAGTTAATCAGCATTTGCTTGTATTGCTGCTTTATCATGATGCCCTGTACCACATACAAACGTCCAGTGCCCTTTCCACTGATTACGGACCATATCATCACTTTTGTAGGATGCTTGACAGGCTGAATAACACATTTATCAGAAAATTTTTCTTTTGGACTCCTTTAAACGTATTGAGATTTATTGGTCAAAATTTGGCCTCCTGGTTGGTCTGCATTATTTTAAATTCACTTTGGCAAGTTGGCACCTTGTTATTTCAGAAGCAAAAATAACACTATCTTAAAGTTTATGTTTTTTCTGCTTCATAGTTGCAAATTGATTTTCATTGCAAATCTCTTTTAAGAACCTGTCAGTTCTTGGAGAAAATATCGGTCACATTTTCTTTTTATTTTTTAGGTCCAAATCTTCACCTAATTCAATTTTTTTCATTAATGTTCTTACAGAATATATAGTCTTGACAGTTGTACTTTTAGCAAAATTTCATAACTTCAGAACTTCTCTTTTTAGAAGTGATTTAACCTCTGCTGTCTTCCTTGTTGTTAAATCAGCCACTTTACCCACTGTTCAAAATTAATAAACATTAATTGTTGGCCAAAACCCACTTTTAAGATCAAAATAATGATGGTAGCATTGCTTGTGAATGCACCACTACGAGCATGTTCAAACATGCACTGACTTGTTTATTTGCAGCAATCAAAAGAAATAGCATAGCTCATAGATCACATGAATATCAACTTTAAACTCTTAGCTTAATCTCAAAGAGAAATAAGTAATGAACATAAAAGTATTGAATTGTGGTCATCTAAATTTATTTAATTCAGAAAATGGTCCTTAAAAGTTGAACAATTTGAAAAACACATGGTGCATGTAATAAATTGGCCAGGGACTATAATGGCAGAGACGTCCAAAATAGTCCAGGTTAGTCTGCATTGTTCAACGGACTTTTGCTAAATCTGGTAGAAGAAATAATTGACTTTAACTTTTTACTGAATGGTCCCAACCCTGCATCTGCACTCTTTGCCTCCCTATGAATTCAAACATTCTTGAGATTGGGCTTCTGCCAAAAAAAGAATCGCTCAAATACCCTTCTCTGCCTTTCAATTTGCTACATCACAACTGTAATGCAATTCTTAGTACAGCACTTGCAATTCATTATACTGCAAGCAGCCTCATTTGGCAGTGGATGAGCAAAGCTTTACTTTGAGGAAGTCCTCTGCTCAATCCTCTCCAATGGTATTCCATTGCCAAATGGCCCTTAATAATCCCTCCATCATCTATGAATGATCCTTTCTCCCCTTATGCTCAGTCAGGGATACACTTCCAGCCCTAGGTTCATTGCACCATGCCATCAGCAGTATATTAAGAAGGCTACTGTTGTAAGATACTTGCAGCTGGCTTAAGAGTTCCACCCTAGTTTCGTAATCATGTCAGATGCACTCTCCCAGTGAGAAAGCCCGTGGTGTACAATTCTTGACGCCATCCTTCTGGGATCCATTCAATCTCCCAAGAGAAGTCCAAAATTGGTCTTCCCACTTAAATGTAAGCTGCTTCTTTACCTCCTTTCTACAACAGAGGAATTGGCCAGCTCTCTCAATTTCCCAATATGATCCTTCCAGGTACCTTGACTATTTAAAATAATTCCAAGGTGTTTATGGGTCATAAGTCTCAACCCTCACACCACCTATATAGTAATCAAAGTTCGTAGATCTAGCTATCATAAGAAATCTACACTTTTGTAGATTTAAAGGCAACTCTCATCTTACACGCCAGCTATAAATTTTGCCTAGATCCTGTTGTAATTGTGCACATGATGATTACCCCTCATACAATACAGGAACATAGCATATGTCATCTGCAAATAGTTCAAGGAAGTAATATCAATCCCTATGTCATTGACTTTGAGAATGTACAACAAAGGACCCAAACCACTTCCCTGAGTGATTTTAAGTGCTCGTCCACAAATGCTTGATGCCAGATCTTAGATGTTTGCACCATTCTGAAACAGCATTCTCTACATCCACATGTTTCAATGGCAAACTGTGGACTTGTATAGAGGGGAATTTAAACTTGTTTTATTAAATCATGAACTGTACTTTCGCCCAATTTCAAAATCGTTTGTTACAACTGAAACTATCGGGAATCTTTTTTTCAGATTTTAATGAGAAAACCGCCCGTTTTCTTTTTGGCGCCTGATATATTTATTAATATTTTTATGGTTAACGACTGAATTCCGTGGCTGGAAAACTTGCAATCGGCAGCGCCTTTTCTGAATGTTGGCTTCCTCAATTAAGGCACCTCGTTGACCTTAATTTTTCACGAATTATATTTCAATTCATTAAGGTCTGACAGTTTGTTTTCTGTTCACAGGGGCAATAGTAATTTTGCCCTCCATTTATATGTATTTTGGCCTGTGTTGAGGGAGTTGTGGCTGTGCCACACACTTTTGGAACATCTATCATGATGGAAGTAGGAAGAAGTCAAATTAACCATTTTCATGGAATCAAGGAACTGGGGTCAAGTAATAGAAAGTGCAGAAGGCTTTTCCAGCCTTGTTTTTGCTTTCATCAGGTGGATATTGGAAGATGAGTATAAATCAACTGGCGCAGTTAAACAGCAGGAGAAATATATGAAGTAGTATTGCTTTAGTGTTTAAAAACCTCTTAACATTCTGACACCATTGGGCTGATCCTTCAATGTCTGCATTGGAGGGATTTCACTGTAAATGAATTTAGCTTCGACCCATCTTTGTGGTGCTGTGGTTGACTGCTTTGCCATTGGTTCCAGGCTTGATACTGGATTGAGGTGGTTATACTTATTTCATGCAAGAAAGAGGCCTGCAGGGTACCTTCTGTTTGATGAGAAGCGAAGCCATGACTCCATGGAGTGTGTGCAATTTCACCTGCATGGAAAAAACCCTTTCTTAGGCCCAAGTCAAAATGATAGCACTATTCCACTGAATGAAAGGCATGTATTGTCTGGTGATTGAAGAAGAGTGGCATTAAAAGAACCACAAATAGTGTGGATGACAAAAGAAATTGCAATCGTACATGGTGCAAGTTGAGATTTGTCCTGAGACAAAGTGACAACAGCATGAGCCATGCAGTGCATATAATAATGCATAGGTCATAGTAAGATGGACTTTGGTTGCATATGAATGTATAATGGTGGGTGAGCTACATTTGCAAACGCACAGCTATAAAATGTCCGTCGACCACATAGTTGTGCAAAATGGGCTGTGGTAAACCATTAACAGAATTTGAAAAGGTCCAAATAACTGCATTGCATGAAGCTAGACATTCCTTTTGAGCCATTGCCGAGCAAATACAACGTTCCCACGCAGTTGCAATGCATTTCATCACCCAGAAAAACAACTATGGCAACAAAAAATCTCCTGGCTGTCCATCTGTTCTTACAAACGGATAAAAACGAATTGTTGTAAAATCACTGAGCAACTCGCCTTTGAGTGTGAGACAAATTGCAGTTCAAACAAATATCAGTGTGTCTCAGTGAAGTCAGTAGAGTGGCCAAATTAGCTGAATGATTAAAGTATAAGAAAATGAAGACCATGACTCTTTCTAGACCACAACACATAGTGAAGAGGTTAGAATGGGTGAAGCATTGCATGCATTGGATGGCACAGTGTGACAGCATTATATGGAGTAATGAAAAGAAATGTAATTTAGATGGTCCAGATGGTTGGAGCTATTACTGACATGATATTAGGGAGAAAGATGTCGTCTTCTCCCAACCACAGGTAGGTGGTGGTTCTGTGATGGTGTGGGCTGGGTTCAGTGTACAATGAACGACTAATGTTGCATTTCTGGTTGGAAGGATGAAAGCTGTCGCCTGCCAAAAACCATTGGAATGTCATCTGTTTCCTCCAGTTGTCTTCCGATTCCAGCAGGACAAGGCCCCTATCCATACTGCCAAAGCAGTGTGGGAGTGGTTCCTGGAAAATGGAATTTGTTTTATGGACTCGCCTGTACTCTCGCCTCACCTCAACCAAAGGGCAAAGAACCTATGGGCCATCTTGGCTTGTGCTGTTTATACAAATGGGCATCACTATAATTCAATTCATGAGCTGAAGATGGCCATTGTGGAGGCCTGGGAAGATATTGACACATGTATTTAAAGTTATCTCTAACAAAGACACCTTCATTGTCTATTAACAAAATGTTTTGCTGTGGTTTATTATTTTACTTGTGCATGTGCATGGGATGAATGTCACAAATGTCCATTCTTTCAAGGTTGTAAGCAACATATGACTACAATTTCTTTTGTCATTCACATTGTATTTGTTGTTCTTTTAATGCCTTTCATTTGGAGGCATGGTGCTATAATGGAATTCATAGAACGACAAGATTCCCAAAGTAGGCTTCATGCAAAATTAATTTGATATTATAAATAATAATTGGAATTGAAATGATGTGAGGTAGTTTTTTTTTTAATAAAATTGGGATATCCCAGTCGGGATTTTCCCTCAGGGCCTTAATTTGTAGCCGAAGAAGGGCTTAATGCGATTAATAGATGGATTTCTGTCATGAATTTCTGTCGGTAGTGTGAGATGTCAGTGAAGGTAATGTATTGGAAATATTAATAAATATTATTGTTTTTCGCCATGGGCAAGGTTGTGGTTGTAACAAAACTTTGGAGGAGATCTTCATGTATACCCCATTATCTATTAGCAACTCGTAACCCCTTTTCCCGCCTATGGCAGGGTCGGGTGCCTATCTTGTTCCTCTAAATGGATGCAAGGGCGATATATTGGTCATTGTTTTTCTAAAGCTGGTTCTGCTGTTGTGACGAAAGCCGCTAGTCTACTGTTCCTTGTTTGGAGAATTCCACCAATGCCATTGGGCGAGCTCCTACGCCTGGAAATTTTGTGTCATCTACCCGTTGCATAGTAGAGAGGGTTCTTTCGCATGCAAGTGCCATAATACAGCAACTTAGGACCTCTGTTTTACTTCTCATCTGAAAGAAGGTGCACTTGTTGCCTCTCGCCTGAAAGAAGCCAGCCAACCCACCTCAGTCCAGTATTGAACCTACAAATACTGAGCATGCTAACCACTATGGCACTAAGGCAGATTACCCCACTGTCTAATTAAAATTTTGAAAAGCATAACTTAACACGTTTGCCTGAACCAGTGTTTTCCTACAATATTTTGACTGTTTATTACAAAAGGAGGAGATTGTCTTGGCTGGTTGTGGATTGGTCTCTCCTGCCACACCCACTCCCAACTACTGTGGTGTGAGTAGGAACCATGGTGGGACTACTGTTGGGAGCCTCTCACAGTGGTGCATATCTTTAGTCACTGTGAGAGATACCATGAGCTCCATTCACTGGAAATCAGTCCAGAGCTCTCTACTTCTCTTGGGGACGTCCCTCATTTTTCATAAAGAGGCTGACCTCTTTCACAAATCTTGGCCCTTTTGGCATTTTTGCCTCTTATCTTTGTGATTTGGCTACTGCCTTTTAATTGCTTTGTTTATTTATTGGCCTTTTGCCTTTTATTTGACTATTGATATTTCAAGATCCTTTGACTATAATTATTTATTGGTCTTTCGAGTTATACATGTCACCATGGTGGGATGGCACTTTACACTCACTACCATGGAATGACTGGAGCAGCGAGTTGCGTTGGACACACCAGTTCTCGTCTGATCACTGAAGTTAAGCTACGCAAGCCCAGTTAGTACTGACATGGGTGGTCGCTCGGGAAAGCTGGGTACTGCTAATACCCAATAATCGTCGCATTAGTGTAGCGTCTGTGCAATATATGCATTTGAACTATACAGTGGACGGGTCTCTAATGACCTTGTAGTTGACGGGTCCTTGAACTCCAACAAACAAACAATGGAATGACTTTCTTGGCCCTAATGACCATAGTAGTTGTGAATCCAAAAGCAATAACAAACAATACAAGAGTATTTGGAAAAATTGATGTTCTTGCCCTCATGTATTTTTATAATTTGCCATTGTTTCCCAATGATTAATGCAATGAAACCGTTTTGTAATAGTATGTTAACTATACAATTTCTTTGTCTATTCTAGGAATAGCACGAACTGTAATTGGACATGTTGGCAACTAAGTTCTCAAATAATATGGGTGGCAGGGGACATCACAACATGATACAAGAACGGAAGCCTCCACTGAATCTAATTTAATGTGTAATAATCACCATGATGCTACGTGTTACTAAAGGTATGTATCCAGATCTTTTCAAAACAAACAAAAATTCAAACGACGTTACCTGTTGAACTTCTGTTTTAACAATCTTATACTGGGGAGAAGGGCTTCCATAAAGGGAAATTTAGAAATATGGTAGGTATCTTGAGGCTCCTTAATATTATTATGCTTAGCCTTTAGAATATCTCCACGAATAATCATTATCTGCAATCCTTAAAAATTGGGCTAACTAGTGTGCTAAAATCGTGGGTGGAAATATACAAAAATTTCTAAATAACCAACCTGATGCAGATAAAAATGGCATTTTTGCCAATAATAAAATAAAAAGATATAAAACAACATAGGTATAAACCAGTGCTAAACTACTACATACATAACGACCAGTGTAGCCCATATAATTATAATAGTATGTCAAAAGGTTTTTTCTTCAGGCCAGACGTTGTTAGTAATAAATCATCTAATGTCAAATCCATGGATTAAAATCCTTTTGAGCCCAATATAATGGACTACTTAAATCCCCACTGTACCCAAAGAAATTTCACTGCCATGAGTGCTGACCTGTCGCATAAATCTGCATGTAGATAAGCAGATGGGGAGAATCTAAATACAGACAGTCCTCTCATCTATGGAGGGGTTGTCCATTAAAGCCAGTTGTCTGTAGATGGGAATGCAGTGACCATATGGTGGTGACCGTGGTTTCTTACAATTAGTCAGAGAGAAGCTATTTAGTTCCTCTAAAGCACTTCCTTTGGCTATTACAGGTATTTGTTCAGTGCTGTTGATTAGGATGCCCTGGCCGGGTGTTGGAGAAACTGGGCTTAAAATGAATCCAACTTTAATTGCTTTACGCATTTGTGCTGTTCACGGGTTATTAGTTCTCTTAATGTGTGGAGATGTTGATAATAAGCGTGAATAGAAGGGCTATCTGATGTAGGAACGAATTGTAAAGCAGCCCTCACACGATCAGTATTACTGTCAATATTTAATACTGGCAATATTTTATCAGTATTCTAACGAGCCCTCAGGCGATCAATATTATTGTCAGTAGTTAGTTCAAAAATTTTGAAGCATTCGTTTGGTGTCCTCTGTTTATCATTTCACAATGGATAATAGTAAAAAGCATATACAGTAAAACACGGTTATAACGTTTTGTTGGGGACCAAAGGGAACAAACGTTATAACCGTGAAAACGCTATAGCCATGATATGCCTTTTTGTGCTTTTCCATCCATAACACCGCATAGTGGTAAAACGTCATGTTGAGGTACATACTGTAAATGATTTCCCGAGGTGTACAGTAACCAAGAATTGATGATTGCTTCATGGTGGGTAGCTACTTCCAACTTCCATCTCTGAATGCTATTTGTTTGCTGGTGTTTTAGGGCCCTTCAACTACTACGTCATTAAAGCCCCTTCCATAGTGTAGTTCTTATGCAGAGACTGCACAAATACTACACTAATGCGACGACTTTTGGATAATAGCAGTACCCAGTTGTCCCAAGTGGCCACCCATATCAGTACTAACTTGGGTTGCATTGCTTAACTTCAGTGATCAGACTAGAACTGGTGTGTCCAAAGGAATTTGCTACTCCCTCTCAGGATGTTGAGGCACACATATCCTCTTGGTATCTCTGCTGACCTCTACACAAGTTCATTGTTCTAAGTCGCTTGCATCATTACTACTAAAACCACACATTAGCAAGATTGAGTGGTGTATTTGTGTACAATGAATGTAATGCACAGCTTATGTTCTACATTCTGTACATATGCAACATTCCTAATCAGGACATGTGCACATATGGGTTGGAAGTTTTTCATATCCATGATAGGATATGAAAAACGTGGCTACCCACAAGGGCCTTGCCTAGGCTCTGCCGGGACCAGCCCAAACACGCTATACCCATGAAAACGTTGTAGCCATGAACGTTATAAACGTGTTTTACTGTATTGCTATTATTTTATGTGGTTAGAATGCAAAAAAATGCAACGTTGGATGGAAAAATTGAATTGCAAACGACAGGAATATACTTATTAAAATTTAAATTAAAGTAACTGATCCTGCGGATTAGTGCAACTAGTTTAAAATAAGCGATAAATAGCAGTAGACTGACGATAAATAAACATAGGGTTGCAGTTTTGGTCGTCAACCGACTGTGGAAACACACTGCCCAACAATATCGCCTGTGTGTCCATTCAAAAGGACAAGACCCGGACCTGCCATGGGCGGGAAAAGGGTTAACTGTTTTTTTTTTTGTCTTCGAAAATTGAAAACTTTCAAGTTGTATTTCTCCTACAATTATATGTGAAACATAGAAGGAGACATCGGCAGCGTGAACTTCATCATGGCAAACTTGATCCATACTGACTAAAGGTTGACAGTATAGCCCTCAAACGATCAATATATAGTCAGGATCTGGGCTCTGCCCACAATAGAACCAAAATACTCTCACAGCAGTGAAAGTGTTTCAGTTGTGGTGTGTCATGGGAGTCACAATGTGTCACAATGTGACAACCCCTTGAATGGGTCCAAATGTCACCTAAAATTGTTTGGGTATGAAGGAGGATCATTTCACTGTGAGTTTGCTATATAGTGAAAGCTCTCTATCAGTGAACCTCTGTAATTGGTTCAACCCCACAAAGTCCACTTGTTTATCATCATAATCATCTCACCATTATCCCGCCTGTGGCAAGGTCGGTTCTGCGGGTACGGGAGCGGCGAGTTGCGTTGGACACACCAGTTCTCGTCTGATCACTGAAGTTAAGCAACGCAAGCCCAGTTAGTACTGACATGGGTGGTCGCTCGGGAAAGCTGGGTACTGCTAATACCCAATAATCGTCGCATTAGTGTAGTGTCTGTGCAGTATATGCGTTGGAACTATACAGTGGACGGGTCTCTAATGACCTTGTAGTTGACGGGACCTTAAACTCCTACAAACAACAACAACAAAAGTGGTGTGTCACGTGTGCACCCTGTATATTCATCTTCGTTTTCCTTCTGACGTCATTCCTAGTGCATTTCCTTTTGTGTGTTAGGATAGGATGACGTCAGTTCTACCTTGGTTTTGGATATTTGAATTTAGGAATTCTGAACAGTGAATTAGAATGTTTAATTTGAAATTTTGGAATTGGAATGATAGAAAAACGGACAGTTGCAAATTGCTGCTTGTTGATGGCAAATGTATAGTTTATGATTCTCCTGCACAGGATTATTTATTGATTTAAAATATCTTAAATTTATTCATAGTTTGTATTAAAATGCAAAACGTTAATCATCTAACGTTTTGTTAAGCCTTCGGACAATTTTGGATTAAGACAACGTGCTACACAGTATACTGACACTACATCAGTATTTGCCCTCACACAATCAGTATTATTGTCAGTATTGTGAAGAACTGACAGTAATACCGATTGTGTGAGGTCTGAGTGTTAATGGAATCTCGTTCATGACGTACCTTTCGTTTCACTACCACCTCTTCCTCCGAGTCGCTGGAGCTTTTGACTGGATCACCATCAGGTAACCAGGAATAGCATCCTTCTCATAAGCCAGTTTTCATTATTTTCAAGATTCACATTTTTTTGTCCAGCATATGATAAACCGTTGTGAAAATCATTTCATTCCAACCCTTCATAGTCCAATTCAGCATCTTCACCCAACATGAATTTTTTTCCCAAGAATTTGAGAGAATTGTTATATTTGCATCTTTCCAAGATGATGCAAAATTGCAGATGCCAGATTTTAGATTATTATTTAGTTTTCACTCTCTTCCCTATCTTCTTTGTCACTGATACTTAGGTTTCTATGCTTCCTTTTCACACTTGTCTTCAGCTCCAATGCCATGATAGGGGTAGAACAATTAATATATTAATTACGTTTTAGTTACGTTTCAAAGGCACGCCATGCAGTAATTTTGAAATTTTTTTGTCTGTTGACTCCAACGTCTGTTGAGGGGGGGGGGGGTTTCTGTAGATGAGAGGTTCACCTGTAATTGTTCGAAAGTCTGTATAACCACCAGAGTATCCAAACATATTTAATACGTAATACATTTCTCAAAGGGCAGATGGTGTTCATTTGCTGCAATCACCTGACTAGTTGAATTTACTAGTTACAGACTTCATAGCCACAATCTTATCATGTAATTTGATTAACTTATTTAAGAGAGAAGGACTACAGGTGGACCAATGCGTTGCACAGTAAGGAATACTAGGTTTTATTAGACCCCCTAAGCAATAAGACTGTAAAGTGGGGAATTTATACATGCTCTTTGTAAACCTAATGGCATTATACTTGCTCTAGGATAAGGTGATGGAGGTGAACTTGGAATGTAATGTTTAGATCCAAGAACACCTCCAGATCCTTAACAATTCAGCCTCTCGGGATCAATCAGCCATCCCAGAAGGTATTAGCAGGTTGTTGATCCAACCAAAGGATATAAATGCTGTCTTTGCTTGATTTAAGGAAAAGTTATTTGCTGTCAACTGCCATTCCAACATCCAGAGAGCTTCATTCAAAGCACTAGTTGATTGATGGTTGGTAATCGCCTTTGAAAGGTTTTGGTCATCTGCAAAAGCTAGTCAACCCACCTGTGATGAAATAATTTGATTCATATAATTTATAAAGACATTAAATAGAGTTGGACTCAAGGCACTACCTTGGTGTAGACCCTCATCCTGTGAAATTGCCAACTACTTAACAAATGATTTCCATTAAGCCCAAAAGCATTGAGTTTGTTTACTAAAAGTGGAATTGATACTCTGTCAAAAGCCAATTGATGTCTTATTCTAATTCACTACACTGCAAGTAGCCTTATTTGGCCAATATGGCAGTGGAGAGACCAATTCACATTACTACATATAATACCATAAAACTAATAACACCATAAGCTATAATTCTAGTGCCTCTCCCCCCCCCCTCCATTTTATCCTCTGGAAGGCTATTCCATTGCCAAATAGTGCTTTGTAAGAAAGACCAGTAGATTGAGTCTGTCTCTGCCCTAATCTCCTTCAATTTATGTGAATGAACCTTTCTCCCATTATATTCAGCCAGGGAAACACAACCAGAGGTCCATTCTCATAAAAAGACTAATGCTTTGAGATATATGCCACTGGCTTAGTGTCATCATCATCATCATCACTACAATAATACCCTTATCCTGCCTGTGGCAGGGTCAAGTCTGTGCTGTCTAGCCCTCCACTCCCGTCTGTTTCCCACCAACTCCCTGTCCACCTTACACACTGCCATGTCCTGCCAGACAACTTGCTCCCACGTCTGCTTCGGTTTCCCCCTACCCTGGGTGCTGCCGACCACCGGCAGTCCTGGAATGTATCTAACGATCTCCTCTTCCCCTTGTCTCATGACGTTTCCATACCACCTCAGCCTATTCCGATGTCCACCACCCCCCCCCCCCCCCCCCCCAAGATGGCATAAAGATGGCATGGAGGTCTTTGCTGCCCTATACTTTTCTACCATCCATCTCAGAATGAAGATAGGCTCCATTGTGGACCTACCTGGCATAAACCTGAATTGGTTTCTGCAGACACTTGTTTTATCCCTGAGGCGACGTTCCATTACTCTCTCCCAGAGCTTCATGGAATGGCTCATAAGCTTTATATCTCTATAGTTGCCACAGTCTTGGACATCCCCTTTACCCTTGTAGAGTCGTATAATCCAACTCTCATGCCATGCAGATGGCATTCTATCTCCACTAGCTATCTTATTGAAGAGTTTCCCTAGCCACGTGTACCTGTCCTCCCTAGGGTATGCCATACTTAGATGGGGATTCCGTCTGGGCCTACAGCTTTTTGACCTTTCATCTTCCTAAGTGCCCTGGTTACTTCCTCCTTGGTTACGGAGTCCATTGACACTGCAGGTGCAGGATTTTTGGGCATGTCCTCATCTCCCTCCCTTTCATTCAAGAGGTTGTGGAAATACTCCTCCCACCTCCTCTTTACTTTTGTCAGATTTAGCAGGACCCTACCTATGCCATCCTTCACTGTTATGGGACGGGGTATATCTTTTGCTGCCCTATCTCTAGCCTTGGCCAGCTTGAAAACTTCTCTTTCCCCTTCCTTTGTCCCTAACTGCTCAGAGCAATCTTCCTCCTAGCAGTGGTCTTCGCCTGCCTATACTGGGCCTTTGACTCCTGGTCCCTTATCTCCTGCCAACTGTGAAATACAACCTTCTTTTGTTTGATGGCTGCTTCAACCTCCTCGTTCCACCACCATGACTGCCTGTTACCCTGGCCAGTGCTTCCCACCCTACCCTGCCCCAAAATGGTTTTCCCCACAGGCTCTAGTTTTTCTGGCAACCCTGTCCCACATGGCATTTGTTGTCATTTCCCAATTCCAGTCTACCTACCTATGAACTTCTTGTATAAATTCCTCTGTCTTGGTGGGTAGTTTCCACCACCTGATGACCTGCTCTCCACTCCAAGAATGTGCCTTGCCTGCCGCTTTCACTAATAGTTCTATCATTAGTAACCTATGCCCACATTCCTTTTGAAAATTTTCACTGGGGAGTACCCAGCAGTCACAGACCTCTGTACTGTGCTGCCCTCTAACCATAAATAAATCTGTGACATTCCCTGTGGCGACTGGTATGTAATTAGGTGCTTGTCCCTCTTCCTAAACCAAGTGTTTGCCAAAGTAAGGCCAAGTGCATTTGCTGTGTCGAGGATTCACTGTCCATCTATGCTAGTTGCTCTATACCCCCATTCCCCCATGGACCTCACCATAACGCTGGTTATCTTTGCCTATGTGGCCTTAAAAATCCCACTCCATAACTACGTGCTCATTTCTTTGACATTGCCCTATCTGAGCCTTCAGTGAGTGCACTAAGTCCTCAAACTCTGTCCTGAAGCTATCCTTTGTGGGTTCATGCAGACCTGCCTGAGGGGCATATGCACTGATTAGTTGAAGCATATACTGATTAGTTGAAGCAGTAACTAGCAGAAGCCTGCTATTGATATGTTTCAAATGGGTGACCCCCTTGCTGCAGGTCACTGTCCAGCACAATCCCCACCCCATTCTTCCCCCCCCCTAACTGGCTGCATATATAAGCTTGTGTCCCTCCCCAAGGACCCTTGATTATTCCCTTTCCTCTTAGTTTCTTGGAGGAAAGCCACCTGAATCCTCTGTCGCTTTAGGGTATTGGCTAGTTCCCCTGATTTGCCTGTAAGGGCCCCCACATTTCACGTTCCTAATCTAAGATTTGCCCCTTTCCTATCTGCATGTGAGCCGACTGGGGTCACTCCATCCGGATATCCTGAACCCACAGGAATATTGATGCTGCTTGCATTGGGGGATGCTGGCCTACCCCACAGAGAACACTTGGCATGCTATCTGCCATGGGGTCCGAGGTTCCTACCCCCATGGCATTGCAGATTACTGATGAGTGTGTGCCTGAGGCCAACTAGTGGACCCCTATTGGCTGTCAGTGCTGGGGTCTTAGTCCCCTGCACTGTGGGTTTGATGCCTCCCATATTTGGCATCATACCTGAAAACTTGAAAGGAATAATTGTTAACAGTATTACCTAGTGATTATATGATACTAATACTATAATTATTCTAATAAACGGCGCGCCGTTTATTATTTTTTTCAACTTTTAAATGGAAAGTTTTTAGCCGGACAAGTTGATTTCATTAATTTTCATTTTTGCTGATGCCACTTTTGCATCTGAATTTATTGGTAAAATGAAAGTGAGAAAAATAATCAATGGTTCATTTAAAATTTAAATCCTTACCCTAGATTCAGATAACTGTAGAGGTTTAGCCACAGGACGATTACTATCATTCTCAAACGCAGAAATTGCCAACAATTTAAATGCTAAAGAATACTTTCTCTTTGAAACTTTTCTTTCAACAATACCTGCACTAAAGCTTAGTTTACACGACTGTGACTTATTAGGAAGTTCAGCCTATCATGTGAAAATACTGGGAATCGCATTTTACCACGGTCACCCACAGAACAGAGAGGAGGAAGAAAAACCCTGGGGTACACCAGTACCTCTGTTCAAGCATGAGACTGATTCTTTATTGCAGTATAGTTGTTGTGCAAAAGGTCAGACACCATTCAATATTAAAACTGAGAAAGCATTAATTTACCTGCCAAAATTTAGATTTTGGTTGTAAAATGTGGTGTTGGAACAGTGTGGTAGGCCGGCACCGCCACACAGACACCCAGACAAGATTTCTGTTGGTTCCAGACGCCTGGCTGGGGTGTTCCCAGTCATAGCATGTTCAATGGATCCATGGACCCAACCCTGCCACAGGCTGGATAAGGGTGTGATGATGATGATACCAGTACCCCTGTGTAGCATTAAAGGGTTGATCAATAAAACATTTCAAGTCAACTTGCATGATAACTTCCAGACAGTTTTGAAATAAACGGCACGCCGTTTATTATTTTTTTCAGTTGAAAGGTTCGCCGGTTATTGGAGGGCGCCGTTTATTGGAGGGCGTCGTTTATTAAAATAATTATGGTAATCATGATGACTTATGTTAGCACTAATAATATTAACTAAAATTATAGTAATTAACTTAAATATATGAAAAATTTGACCATAGGTATTTGATGACCAGCCCCAGCGTGGTCATAGTGCAGACGAGTGCAGGAAACGCCACGAGGTTAGGCTTACGTAGCCCAAACCTCACACAAGTTCCCCACTGCCCAAAAATCGAGCCCCAACACCCATGGTCCTACCTTTACAGGAAACTTTTGGGGTTCACACCTTGAAAAAGGCAGGTTTTACCCCCAAAAAACGACTGCAAATGCAACAACCCTCTTGACCCTCACTCCACCTATGTAGTTATCAATATCCAGTAGCTTCCTAGATCTAGATATCAGGAGCATCCTACAGTTTTGCATATTTAAAAGGAATTCCTGTCTTACACACCAATTTTAAATCTTATCTACGTCCTGCTGTAATTGTGCACAGGATGATAACCCCATGTGGCATGTGCAAATAGTTCAAGGAAGGAATTAATATCAAGTCTCGAGGGACCCATTCAGATGCACTACCCTTGTATAGGGTTGTTTCAGATTGAGATGTGTAGAAGCTGTGTGTTCATTCATTGAATATCCAGGGTTTAAGATGTTCTTCCAAAATAATTTCTTAATAAAAATGCTCTTCAACGAGTTAACAGGATTTATTTGATAGGTGATCAAGAATAAATTTTAAAAATAAATTGACTGATTTTTGAATGGCAATTTCAAATATCCCATTCTCAACTTTCAAAATTCAAATACAATGATTTGCATTTAAAATGGAATGCATGTGCATGATGCACATAATGTGAAGGTTGAAGATGAAGACTTAGATGTGGAAGATGATGTGTCTAAAACAGGGGATGATGCTGATGTGGGTGAGGAGGGTGGTGTGGTAGGTGTGGACGATGTAGAAGGTGAGAATGATGTGATTGATGAAGGTGATGTGAGTGGTGTGGACGTTGTGATTGACAAAGGTGCTGCTGATGGCTGACTTGGAAAAAGAAACTCAGAAAGGAAATCAGGTTTAAGTCACTCCACTGAGATGTTATTGTGGTGTCCATTCACATCAAGAGTAAAGTATTTATCACACTTGCATACAATTTTGAATGGTCCCTCATAAGAAGAGGTAAGGGGATGTCTCTGAATCCCCGAGTGTATGAAAGCATGAGTGGCAGTATCAAGTTGGGTAGGGTGAAAACAGGTCTTGAGGAGGGTATGTGTGGTGGTTTGTGGAGTAACACATGCATGTCATACCTCAAATTTTGTAAAAATATTGACCCATACACCAACTCTGCTGTAGAGGCTTGTAAAGCAGTATAAGAAGTATAAGAAGAAGAGCTGCACTCCTGTGTAATGGATCAGCAGAAGACTTTAGAGCAGTGTTGAGTTGCTGATGGAATCGCTCAATGATTCCATTGGATGCAGAGTGATGCGAAAGGGTGCATATGTGCTTTGTACGCAAAATGTCACATAGATGATTAAAAAAAGTGAGTCAAACTGACGGCCCCTTTTGGTAGTTATTGTGGATGGCACACCAAAACGAGAGGTTCAGTAATATAACAAAGCTTGTGAAACCCTTGAGGCAGTACAGTCAGGTATTGCTATTGCTTCAGGCCAATGAGGGAACCTGTCGGTACATGTATGTACTGATTGCCAAGTGATGGAGGGAGAGGTCCGATTATGTCAATGTGGATCTTTTCAAAGCATGAAGTTGGAGGGGAACAACTGATTGGCGATGAGTGAATGTGTCTGTGTACCTTGTTCTTCTGACATTGTAAGCAGGATTTTGTCCATTGTTGCACATCCTTTTTTCAAGAGGGCCAAACAAAACGTTCTAAGAGGAGTTTTTGAGTAGTGGCAATGCCAGGGTGTGAAATGTTGTGAATGCTGTGAAAAACTTGGTGTCAAAAAGTTTGAGGCACGTTGGGCTGAGGCAACATCACAAAAGACTCACATGATCCTGGAATGGGAATCAACTGAGTTTGAAGTGACTGCTGATTTTAAAGGAGCGATTGGACTTCTTTGTCAAGAAGCTGCTCCTGATGGAACTTGTCCAGATCAATCTGTCCTTGTGACAAGTCAATTTGGTGAATAGTGGTAGATGATAAAGCATCTGTGATTATATACTTTTTGTACATTCATTAATAATAATAATATATTGTCTGGTCTGGCTATGTATTGTATGTTGGTAGTGAAAGCTGATATATAATCTAAATGACAAGAAAAAGCCTACTTGTGCAAGAAAAAGTCTAAAGGTTGCCATACATTGTTGACGTTCTTTGTAACACAGCTCCCATTGCCATGTGTGATGCACCCAAAAAGAGGGCTATCTTGGTTTCAGAAGCAGTGTTCAGGTGGTGTAGTGAAACAAATTGTATCAGTGCTTCTTTGGCTCTATTCAAAGCTTTCTCAGTTGAATCATCCTATTGAAGTGTTGAATTCCAAATGTTTTTTCCTGATAGTATGCCATGCAAAGGTTGAAAAATGTCTTCGCAGTGAGGAATGAATTTATGATAGAAATTGGGGAGTCCAAGAAACCAGGGAAAGACTTCCTGGATTTGGGCTTGGGGTAACTTTGAATGGCCTCAATCTTCTGTCGCAATGCTGCAGTCCCTTCCAATGAAAGCGTGTGACCGAGAAACTTGAGGGATGGGACAACAAAAACACATTGCAATGTTAATCACAAGACCATATTGACAGAAACGCTCAAGAAATGTTGATAAAATGTAAATGTTGTATGTTGTAAATGTTGATGTTTGTCATCATCAGTACTACCCACGAGCATGTCATCAATGTATGTAAACATGAAAGGTAGTTCGGCTAATATAGTGTCCATGAACCATTGAAATGACTGTGCTGCATTTTGCAACCAAAATAATATCCTGGTGTATTCGTAAAGACCAAACAGAGTGGTTACAGCAGTTTTGGAGATGTCTGCTGGCACGACTGGAATTTGGTGGTATGCCTTGAAGGTGTTCCATGAAGGTGTGATTTAAAATTAGTAACGTTGAGGATGGGATACCTGTCCAGCACTGTTCATGCATTAAGTGCTTGGAAATCACCTACCACGTGCCACTTGTCATTTTTATTGACTAAATGTAGTGGACTTGACCATGGACTTGAGGCTCTAAGGTAGCTAAGCGTGTGGTGGTGTCCAAACTCCTCCTTGGCGACCTTCAGCCTGAATGGGTCAAGTCGATGGCTGAAGGTAATCAAGGGGCAGTTATTAATTCTCTAAGTAAATTCCAAAAACCTAGAATTTGCCTTGGGTCCAATGCTGGATAATCGCTGATATGAGTCAGAACAATGTACTGCTGTACCAGGAATTACCAAATTCATAATGTGATCGTAAAGTTTATAATGACCAACATCAACCACTAAATTATAGGCTGCTAGGAAATTGGCTCTCCCAATGCGGCCCGAGGTATGTTGGCCACAAGAAATACCCAAGGAAACGAACGTCTCAAAATCTCCAAGAGTGTCTTTGACAGTTTGATTAGCAGCATACAATTTCACATCGTTCAACTCAACACCTGTGTCACATTCAATTCAACACCTGTGTCACATTCAATTCAACACCTGTGTCCACCAAAAAGTCACAATGGGTATTATTGTCTTTGATGTAAAACATATAACTGCTAGTGTGGCTGTTGCCATCCTGCATCATTTAGAATGACAGGCCTACCCGTTTTTGTTGACATGGTGGTAAACATTTGCGAGCCTTTCTCCCAAATTGTTCTACCGAACTTCGCTGGAAATGGGTTCCATGCCTTGTGGCACCTGTCATCTTGGACGAGACATGTGTTGAGTACAGGAGGGATTGCGACGGTTTGTAAAACTAGTGGGTGTGAGAGTTTACCCTTGAAGATTTCTCCAGCTGCTGGGTTAAATTGGTCAGCTGCAAAATAAAGCTGCTTGACGATTGAGTCTTCCAAAGCAGGACTAGTCACTACATTTAACTGTTGTAAGGACAGATCTCTAACTTCCAGCATCTTGTCACTCATCTCATCTAATTTGTTGAGCATCAAACTGGATCTGCCATGGCGAGAATCATCCAAATTTGTTTAGGTAGTCAGAATATAAAAAGTTCTTTGAGAAGCATATTTTTGGGACCTGAAACCGTACTTTCTCCCGGCTGTTGCATTATTTAATAATTGTTGTAACCCCTGCACATAATTACCCAAAATAAACTAGTAAAATTCAAATTTATAGTTCAATACAATTCGTGGAAAGGGGTAATCATAAGGTGTGTGCCTGTTATTGGTTGAAAAGAAAATGCCCAAGTCTAATTCTAATTTACTACACTGCTAGCAGCCCTTTCTTTGGCCAATATGGCAGTGGAGAGGCTAACTCTCAATCCTACTTATGATAATATAATACTCCTAAAACCCTAAGCTATAATTCAAGTGCCTCCCCTAACACTATACTGGCAATGGTTGGTTTTCCTTGGATGAAGTCCTCTACGGATGGAGTTGTCGTATAACCCTTGGCAAAAATGACCAGTAGTATGAGTCTGTGCCCTCACCTATTTCAATTTATATGGATGATCCTTTCTCCCCTTAAACGGCTGGGGACACACTTCCAGCCAAAGGTCCATTACATCCCATCAGCAGCAGTCTTATAAAATGGCTAATGCTGTGAGATATATGCCTCTGGCTGGATGTGTCCCACCCTAGTTCCTTAATCATGGCAGATACACTCTCCCTGTGAGAAAACCTATTAAGTACAATGCTTGCTGCCCTCCTTTGGATCCTTTCAACCTCCCAAGATAAGTCCTGCCGGAAGGGGAAGCAAATTGGACTGCCATACTACAAAATTGGGCATACCATGTTGTTTCCTTTACCTCCTTTGTGCTATCTCAAAGGACCATACTGATCAGACAGAGGAATTGACTATTTAAGAGAATTCCAAGGTGTCTGAGTTACAACCCTATCAACCCTAACTCCACCTATGTGGTAATCAAAATCAAGTAGCTTTCTAGATCTGGATATTGTGAGGATTCTACACTTTTTCAGGTTTAATGGCAATTTCCATTTTACACATCAATTGTAAATCCTATCTAGATCCTTGCACACAGGATGATAGCCCATCATCTAATACCCAAGCAGCACATGTGTCATCTGCATATAGTTCAAGGAAGGAATTAATATCAAGCCCTATGTCGTTCACATAGAGCATGTACAACAAGGGACCCAATACACTTCCCTGAGGGACCGCTGACATGACTGGTTTCCAATGAGATGCACTACCCTTGAAAATCACCCTCTGTTTTCTGTCAAGCAGATAGGACCTTACCCATTGAACAACATTACTATGTATCCCTAAGTTGGACATTTTTGAGACCATCTTATCATGGGGCACCATGACAAAACCCTGTTCAAAGTCCAAGAATACAACATCAACCTGCTTTCTACTATCTAAAGCCCTTTGAATATGATCCATCAGGCAAGCCATTTGGGTGTCGCTTGACCTGCCTTTCCTAAACCCATGTTGGTTATTACTAGGGATGCCCTTCTTTTCCAGATATCCCATTGTAGATGAGAATAAGATGTGCTCAAATATCTTGGATACAGCACTTGTTAATGAAACTGGTATATAGTACTTAGGGTCTGTCATGTCCCCAGACTTGAAAATGGGGACCCCATTTGCCAGTTTCCATGATGCTGGAACAATGCTTGTGGCTAATGACTTTTTAAGTCGTTCAAGAAAATGTGAACTTTAGGAGAAAGGAATTGAAAATATAATTTCAGAAAGTATTGTAACTAATGCTCAAGAATATATGGAAGACTTTTGAATTATATTGAAATTATTGATTGGACAATGTTAAATAATAAAAATACAGAGTTACTAAAAGTTTCAGGCCCATTCAACAAGTGGAACCCAGTGAACCATGACTTTTGTAAGAATCCATTAGTAATCTAGGGTCAAAACTTCAACCATATTCTGCATACGTTAGACTACCAATCTCTAAAATATATACTGTATATTGGCTTTAATTTTTTGGAAAATACTGCATTGGTGGTCTTAAATTATAAATATATGAAGATACTAAAAATTTCATCAGTATCCTAAGCTTGAAAGCATGAAGGAATGCTATGATAATGTGTCTATTGTGGAGGGTGTCCACTATTTGCCCAGTTTTCCCTGTAAGGGTCCCCATATTCTAAGTCCCTAATGTGAGCCTGACTCCTTTACTTTGCATGAAAGCTCTGACTGGGGCCACCCCAGTCAGGTGTCCAGAACCCGCAGTGATAGTAGCAGGAATACATGTGGGGGTGCATCCTAACCCACAGGAGACACTCATTAACGGTTCCATTGCCGATTGATTGGTGGTCTCGCAGTACACAACACAGCACAACCTTAGAAATGCTGGTGGCTACTTATAAAGGCTTACACATAATTTAGTTGCTTATATACTAATAAATGTTACTAATTATGAACATCTACAACATACGAAATGTATATATAAGAACGGAATAAAGATATAAATTATCTTGCTGTGGAGAAATTTGGGCTCCCATCTCCAATGCAGCCCAGTGTCTGTCTATGCAGATAAAACATGTGCTGTAGTGAAGCACGATGGGAGCAGCAGAAATTAGGTGAGGTTAGACCTAATATGCGACCTCATGCCAAGCTTCTCACACCATTGAAAGGGCCGAAATACAGTGAAATCTCTCTATCGGTCCACTTCATAGAAAGGTCCACTTTTTTAAAGAACGGAAAATTCTCTCATAGACGTGCAGTAATTTTTACCCCTATAATAGGTCCGCCCCTGACACTGGTCCAAGGTCCACTGTCTATGCTGTTCACAATGTGACAACCCCTTGAATGGGTCCAAATGTCACCTAAAATTGTTTGGGTATGAAGGAGGATCATTTCACTGTGAGTTTGCTATATAGTGAAAGCTCTCTATCAGTGAACCTCTGTAATTGGTTCAACCCCACAAAGTCCACTTGTTTATCATCATAATCATCTCACCATTATCCCGCCTGTGGCAAGGTCGGTTCTGCGGGTACGGGAGCGGCGAGTTGCGTTGGACACACCAGTTCTCGTCTGATCACTGAAGTTAAGCAACGCAAGCCCAGTTAGTACTGACATGGGTGGTCGCTCGGGAAAGCTGGGTACTGCTAATACCCAATAATCGTCGCATTAGTGTAGTGTCTGTGCAGTATATGCATTAGAACTATACAGTGGACGGGTCTCTAATGACCTTGTAGTTGACGGGACCTTAAACTCCAACAAACAACAAACAACAAATCTGCGGGTACTTATCCACCACTCCTCCTATCCCCCACCAAGTCACCATCCACGCTGCAATCCTCCGTGTCCCTTTGCACTACCTGCTACCACGTCCGTTTTAGTCTACCCCTCCCCCTGGTCCTCCCAATCACCCATAGTCCCACAATGGACTTAATAAGTTCCTCCTTCCCCTCCCCATTACATGCCTATACCACCTCAGCTGATTCATCTTCTCTGTGATGTTTCCCACCCCCAAGCTACATCTAATATAATCGTTTTGAACTCTCAGCATGTGACACCCCACACATGTAGCACAGCATTTGCATCTCGGCCATTTCCGTTCTCCTTTCATGGTTTTTCCTAGCTGCCCAACATTCTGAGCCACACATCATAGTGGGCCTAACTACCGTTTAGTAAACTTTGCCTTTCAACTTTATAGGACCCGGTGGTTGCACAGGACTCCACTTGCTTACCTCCACTTCAGTCATCCTGCATTAATCCTGTGTCACGTCGGAATCTATCTCCCGATTGCTCCGGAAAACAGATCCGAACTAATGAAACTCTTGCGCCACTTGTATCACCTCATCCCCACAGCAAATCTCACCCCCGTGCCCTTCGCCACTCGGTACTCTGTCTTCATGTTCACATTTAGGCCCCCTCTTTCTATTGCAGTTTTAAGGTCTTGTATGCCCTTTTGTGCATCTTCTTTGGACTCCTCAAGCCTTCCCACATCATCAGCGAATACCAAGCACTGAGGGGCCCATTCCCCTATTCCCGTCAGCAGCTCATCTATTACTAGAGTGAATAAATTTGGGCTAAGTGTTGATCCTTGATGTACACCAGCTTGCACGTTGAAGCATTCAGTATATCCCCACTTTGTCCTCATACTAGCAATGGACCCATTATACTGTACATATCCTGCGCTATCCTAATATGGCCTTCATCAACCCCTTTCTATCTTAAAATGCTCCATACCACCTGTCTAGGGACACTATCATATGCAAAGGTTCACTTTTTTAAAGAATGAAAAATTCCCTGGTATTTTGGTTAGCCCCCCTAATCAGTCCACCCCTCTGATGGGTCCACTTTGGTAAATCCCCACAGGTGGACCGATTTCAGAAGTTTCACTGTAATGCAGCCGTACCATGTTCTGGAACAAACAAGTTGCTTCCATTGAAAAAGGAGGTTTAGGCTCTTTGGGTTTTTTTTTTTGCTTTTTTTTCAGTAAAATCCAAAAATTAGCACAGAAGCATTCGTAGAATATGCATAGCATGTGTATGGAACATTAAAGGCACGTTAGCTTTTCCCAAAGGCAGACTGAATGCCCCTGCCTATCAGAAGTTGCTTCAAGACTGTTTGCTGCCCTTTGCAGAGATGATTGGAGGTCCATTCTTTGAATTTCAGCAGGGCAATGCACCAACTCACAATGTGAAAACCACTTGGCAGTGGTTTTTGGACAATGGTGTTCAAGAGATGGACTGGCCTGCATATCACCTGATTTGAACCCAATGGAGAATCTGTGGGGCATGTTATCTCACTCAATTTATGCTGGTGGCAAGCAGTACAATTCTACTGCTGAACTACAAGCTACTGAGGCTTTTCTCCACAACAGCACTTGGTGGTTGTGTTCTTTGATGTGGAGAAGGCATATGATACAACATGGTGTGATGGCATAATTGACACCCTGCACCAGTGGGGGCTCAGGGGTAATTTGCTCCTCTTCCTCCATAGCTTTTTGTCCAACTGGACCTTCAGAGTGCATGTGGATAACACCTACTCCTCTGCATTTCGGCAGGAGAATGGTGTCCCACAGGGGAGCACCCTCAGTGTGACGCTCTTTGCTGTTCCTCCAATCACCCCCAGTACAGTCGTCCCTATTTGTAAATGACTTTTCCATCTGGTATGGGGCTGCCACAATGCATGGCATTGAGCATCAGCTGCCACTGGCACTCAATATTGCCAATGAGTTTGCCAACTCACATGGCTATAAGTTCTCCCCTGAGAAAACAACAGTCATGCACTTCTGTCATAAGTGAGGGCTTCACCCTGAGCCTCAGCTTACCCTGAATGGCGGCCTTCTCCCAGTTGTAGAGGCAGCCAGGTTTCTTGGTCTCTGTTTTGAAAGCCGTCTGACATTGGTCCCAAACTTGAGGGAGCTGAAGGCTGAGTGCCTTCGCTACCTGAATCTTCTGCGGTGCTGCAGGGAACTGGTTTTGGGGCAGATCGAATAGTGATGCTTCGACTATACTGATCACTCATTGGATCGCGTGTCTACTATGGCTGTGGCATGTATGGTCTGGCTGCTCCAGCTACTCTCTGGATGCTGGACAGTGTACATCATGCTGGCATCTGTTTGTCCATTGGGTCATTCTGCACAAGTCCACTGCTCATCCTTTATGCCAAGTCTGGTGAACCACCACTGGCTGTGTCGGCAGTGCTTGGCAGCGGCATATATTTTGCAGCTGAAAGGTGCGATTCGGGCCCGCAGAGGCTCACTTTGCCGCTTCCAGTCTCGTCCAACTGACGCCAATCGTGTCAACTACCTCAGAGCCCGGGCAGATGCACGACGGGTAATAAAGGAGGTCAAACGCTCCTCATGGAGTGAGTAAGTCTCCTCGCTTACCCACCACACGCCATCCAAGAATGTCTGGGAAAAGCTGAGAAAAATCCAGGGAAGGTACTTACAATCCTGTGGCTCTGGTCTCCTTGTGCAAGGGAGACATTTACTTCTGCCTTGTGAGGTGGCTGAGGAGCTGACAAGGACATTTGCAGCCATCTCCAGCTCCCAGCACTACACTGCAGCTTTCATCAAACAGAAAGAAGCGGCAGAACGCCTTCCAATTAACTTCTCTGGTGGTGTTGCTGAGGGGTATAACGACCCATTTACCCATTGGGAGCTGCGAGCAGCTCTTGCACGGGCCCGGGATACTGCCCCAGGTCCTGAAAACATCCATTACCAATTGCTACGGCATCTACCTGAGAATGGCCTTTCCTACCTCCTTGAGGTTTTTAATTATATTTGGCAGCAGCACGACATCCCTGTAGGCTGGCGGGGGGCTATCATCATTCCCCTCCCAAAACCTTGAAAGGATAGTACCTTACCCACGAATTACAGGCCCATATCTTTGACGAGCTGTCTGTGTAAAACCTTGGAACGCATGGTTAACTGGCGCTTGGTGTGGTATCTGGAACGACACAACTTTCTCTCCAATGCCCAATGTGGCTTCCGTGCAGGCAGGTCACCGGTGGATCATTTGATCTCACTGGAGACAGCAGTACGTGAGGCCTTTCTCCACCGACAGCACTTGGTGGCTATCTTCTTTGATGTGGAGAAGGCGTATGATACCACATGGCGCCATTGCATATTTGAGACCTTGCACCAGTGGGGGCTAAGGGGTAATTTGCCCCTCTTTCTCCGTAGTTATTTGTCCAACCGGACCTTCAGAGTGCGTGTGGGTAACACCTACTCCTCCACCTTTTTGCAGGAGAATGGTGTCCCACAGGGGAGCATCCACAGTGTGACGCTGTTTGCTGTTGCGGTGAACGGTTTTCCCTCCTCCATTCACCCCCCGGTGCAACCGTCACTATTTGTGGACGACTTTTCCATCTGGTACCGGGGTGCCACAATGCATGGCATTGAGCGTCAGCTGCAACTGGTACTCAATAGTGCCAATGAGTTCACCACATCACGTGGCTATAAATTCTCCCCTGAGAAAACAACAGTCATGCACTTCTGTCGTAAGCGAGGGCTTCATCCTGAGCCTCAGCTTACCCTGAATGGGCACCTCCTCCCAGTTGTAGAGGCAGCCCGGTTTCTTGGTCTCCGTTTTGACAGCCGTCTGACATGGGTCCCACACTTGAAGGAGCTCAGGGCTAAGTGTCTTTGCTCCCTTAATATTCTGCGGTGCCTGCAGGGAACTGGTTTTGGGGCACATCGAACGGTGATGCTTCGATTATACCGATCACTCGTTCGATCACGACTCGACTATGGCTGTAGTGTTTATGGCCTGGCCGCTCCATCTACTCTCCGGATGCTGGACAGTGTTCATCATGCTGGCATCCGGTTGTCCATTGGGGCTTTCCGCACAAGCCCTGTGCTCAGCCTGTATGCTGAATCTGGTGAGCCGCCACTGACTGTAAGGCGGCAGTGCTTAGCAGCTGCATATATTTTGTGGCGGAAAGGTCAGCCACAGCACCCTACACACCCAGTCGTTTTTAGTCGCACTCTGCAACAACCATTCAATCGCCGGCCAGGGGTTCCCCCTCCATTTGGCATGCGGTGGATGGATGGTCTCACTGGCCTGGGTGTGACCCTGCCTAGGGTGCAGCCTGTACTACCAGCCTCTGTGCCGCCCTGGACAGTACCTGAGCCGATTTTTAATTTAACACTCACTGCCTTCCCCAAAGCCAGTACCGATAGGTCAGTGTACCAGCAAGAGTTTGGACGCCTCTTTCTGACCTATCGGAGCCATGTTTTTGTTTACACAGATGGGTCGAAGGATGGCACCTCTGTGGGTTGGTCAGTCTTTACAACTGGTCATCTCATAGGGGGCCGCCTTCCAGGCGTCACCAGTGTCTTAACTGCAGAACTTACTGCTCTGCACAGGGCACTGGAACTCATCCAATTTTTGAACCACCGACACTTTGTGGTTGCGACTGACTCCCTATCCTCCCTACAGCTATTGCACACCCTGTATAGCAGGAATACCATCGTCCAGGGTGTGCACAGTTTGCTGCTCATGATTCGTCAGCAGGGCAAGACGGTTTTGTTTATGTGGGTCCCGGGGCATGTTGGCATCATGGGGAATGAGAGGGCTGATGCCCATGCCCGTCATGTGGCCCACCTACCAGATGTTCCTGACACTACAGTCCCCTCCTCTGATGCTCTCCCGATGGTGCGGTGGGCTGTCCATGGGCAATGGCGGTCCCAGTGGTTTGCAGAGACCACCAACAAACTCCGCACCCTGAAGGACACCCCAGTGCACTGGGCGTCCTCATGCCGCCTGTCACGGAGGGAGGAGGTTGTGCTTGCTCGTCTGCGAATCGGTCACACGTTCCTCACCCACTCCTACATATTACGGGGTGAGGATGAACCATGGTGTGACTGCTGTTGGGAGCCTCTCACAGTGGCACACATCTTCAGTTACTGTGAGAGATACTGTGAACTTAAACACCGACTGGCGGTCAGTCCAGAGCTCTCTAACTCCTTTGGGGATAACCCCCAGGGAATTGAGAACTCTCTCGTATTTGTGAAAGAGGCTGGCCTCTTTCACAAAATCTAATGCAAATGCTTTTGCGTTTTCCTTTTGTGTGTTTTGGCTTTTGCCTCTTTATGTTTGTATCCGTTTTGGCTTTTGCTTTTTATCTCTCTGTTTGTTTGGTTTTTGCCTGTTTTATCTTTGTCCTTTTTTGGCTTTTGCCTTCCTTGTATTTTTGTCTTTTTAGGTTTTGCCTACTTTTTTGTGTTTGTTGTTGGCCTTTGCCCTTACTTTTTGTCCTTTATTTGTTTGGCTGTTCCCTTTTGTTTTGTTAATTTTATTGGGCTTTTGCCCTTATTTATTTTCACCATGGTGGGATGGCCACTTACACCCAACACCATGGTGATTATCTTTCTGGGCCCTAATGACCATTGAAGTTGATGGGCCCTAAAACACGAACGAACGAACAAAAAAAAAATGCGACGGCCATTCGACCGACGGCAAGTGGTTTTCCCTCCGTTTGTCATGTGGTGGATGGATGGTCTCACTGGCCTGGGTGTGACTGCCTGGTGTACAGCCTGTACTTCCGGCCGCTGTGCTGCCCTGGACAGTACCAGAGCCTATTTTTAATTGGACACTCGCCACCCTCCCCAAAGCCAGTACTGATAGATCAGTGTACCAATATGAGTTTGGACGCCTCTTTCTGACCTATCAGGGCCATGTTTTTGTTTACACAGATGGGTCAAAAGATGATGACTCTGTGGGTTGGTCTTTACAACTGGTCATCTCATAGGGGGATATAGTGCCCTGTGCAGAGCTCACAGCCACATAGTTTTTTCTGCAGCTGGTTGCCGGCCAAAGCTGCACCCCTATGCTTATTTATCGTGGGTCTAGTGTTCATTGGGGAGTGCTACCGATGCAAGGGGGCGACCTCGTACACCTGGAAATTTTTGCCTCATCTACCCGTTGCATAGTAGAGAGGGTTCTTTTACGTGCAAGTGCCATCGTACACTCACACGGGACCTCGGTTTTACTTCTCTTCCGAAAGAAGGCACACTCGCGGCTTCTCTCTCGCCCGAAAGAAGCCGACCCACCACGGACAAGTATTGAACCGAGAACTACTGGCGTAGTTGCCGAGAGAGCTAACCACTACGCCACCACAACGAATGGCACTGTCTAATGACTGTTTTAAATTTATCCACCAAATAGAAGCTGAATATCCCTTTAAAGTCTGTAGAATAAATGGAGAAATGTTATCTTATGGACCACTAATTTATCCAAAAGCTTCTTAATTCCATCTCTTGTAATGGCAGCCTCCAACATTCCCTCTTGATAATCTCCAACTGACCCTGGAGGGTAATCATCCCTGCTATTTGCAAATGTTTTTGCAATTGAATCATTAAAAATATTTGCTGCTATAAGGCTGTTCAAGAATAAGCCAACCACCATCATACATGTGAAAGCTACTACTGACAAGATGCCTGTTTTATGGAACAAGCACTTAATTGAGTTCTAAATGCTTGGTGTTATGCATACAAAATACTCACTTCAAGCTCATAATGATTGAAAATTAGTACTGTATTTTCTTGTGTATAATATGCAGTTTCTTCCCAAAAAATTGGGTGCAAAGTCTGGGTGCATATTATACATAGGAATAAAATTTTCAGCCGTTTTCAGATGGACAATTAGCAGACATAAAGCCAATTAGTCACCTGATGCTTTCAAAATAATGCATGTAGGCCTATTTATTTTCCCAATCATGTGATTATGGAGATTTTAATACCATTTCATTAGAAGTTGTTTTAGGACTTCATTTACAGTATGTTAATAACAATGCTAAGCCAACTGGCAAACTTAATCTGCATATTATACATTGGAATTAAGATTTTTACATTAACTTAAATCTTGAAATTTTGGGTGCATATTATGCATGGGTGCGTATTGTACTCGAGATAATATGCTATTTACTTTTTAGACAGAAAGAGCAGGACCTCTTGCTGCTGCATTCCATGTAGGAACATTACCTTGAATGTAATAGAAAAGAATGCGCACCTGCAATAAATAAGCAGTTGATGATTTGAAATCACATTCATGTACAGTGGACTCTCATTATCTTGACCCTGGATATCTTGAATGATCGGTTAACTTGAACGACTTAGTCAGGCCTGGCTACAGTGAAACCTCTCTATGGGTACACCCCTCTAAAAGGTACACCCCTCATATTGGTACAGATTTTTCAGGGACGGTACACCCCTCTAATGGGTACACCCCTCTTTTGGTACACCTTATACATGTCGCCACTTTTCAGAAAACCACCTCTATAATGGGTACACCCCTCCATTGTTACATCTAATACATGTCACCATTTTCAGAAAACCATCTCTGTAGTGGGTACATCCTACCTTGGTGACGCAGTGGGCAGGGTGCTTGGTAACTGCAGCAGTGGTTCTAGGTTTGATACTGGACTGAGGCGATTGTTTGTTTGTTTGTTGGTGTTTAAGGTCCAGTCAACTACAAGGTCATTAGAGACCCGTCCACTGCATAGTTCTAATGCATACGCGGCACAGACACTACACAAATGTGACGATTATTGGGTATTAGCAGTACCCAGCTTTCCCAAGCGACCACCCATGTCAGTACTTACTGGGCTTGCGTTGCTTAACTTCAGTGATCAGACGAGAACTGGTGTGTCCAACACAACTCGCCACTCCCGACTGAGGCGAGTTGCCTTCTTTTCTGCAAGAGAGATGCCCCGAGTGCACCTTCCTTTTTATTAGAAGTAAAAACCATAGTCCCATGTGGCGTTCAATGGCATTTATACATAAAAAAACTTTCTACTATGCAATGGATAGGTGAGGCAACATTTCCAGGTGTAGGAGCTTGGCACTTGGCATCACGAATACCTCAAAGAACACTAGACCTATAATAAATATGCACAGGGGTTGCAGCTTTAGTTTGCATCTGGCTGTGGAAAAACGCAGTCCAAAAGATCACCCTTTATCTATTCAGACGGGCAAGATGGGTACCCGACCCTGCCATAGGCAGCAAATAAGTGTACTTCAATAATTTGGAGCAATAATTATATTAAATGGTTAATGCTGTTATTGTATTGTTATTATATTGTTGATTAATTTATATACCCATACCCGTCTGAAGGGTACACTTTGGCTGGGTACCACAGGTGTGCCAATTAGAGAGGTTTTATATAATATATATATCTCATCATCATCGTACCCTCATCCCGCCTGAGGGAGGGTCTGGTCTTTGGGTTCTAGCCCTCCACTCCCGTCTGATTCCCACCAGGTTCCTGTCCACCCCACGCGATGCCATGTCCTTACGGACAACTCGTTCCCACGTCTGCTTTGGTCTCCCCCTACCCCGGGTGCTACCAGCGACCTGCATTCCTGAGATACATCTCATGAGCTCCTCTTCCCCTCTTCTCATGATGTGACCATACCACCTCAGCCTATTCTCCCTCATTTTTTGGCTATATCCACCACCCCCTGGCTACCTCTAAGATATGCATTCCTAATTCTATCAGCTCTTGTCATGCCACTTGTATACTGTGGCATATGCATCTCGGCTACTTGCATTCTACTTACATGGCTCTTCCTCACTGCTCCCTAACCACTGTCCTGTAGAACTTCCCTTTCAACTTCATTGGGACCCTCCTATCACACAGGACTCCACTGTGGGTCACTATGGGTCACATCTGAGTCTATCTCTCAATTGTGCTGAAACGTCGATCCTAAGTACATTACCTCTTGCACCTTTTTCACCAGTGTTTGCCCCTTGAGTGGACGTCACCATTTTTTTCCTGTCCTTCCCAATTCAAAGCTAAATACTCCGTCTTCTTCATGTTAATTTTTAGCCCTCCCTTTTCTTTCGCTTGTCTAACATCATTTAGTCCCTTCTCTATCTGCTCTCTGCAGTCGCTAAGTTTTCCAATATCATCGGCAAAAGCCAATCACTGGGGGGCCCGTTCTCCTACTCCCACCAGCAGTTCATCCAAAGCCAGGATGAAAAGGTATGGACTAAGCATGGACTAGGCATATATATATAAATACATGTAGCATATGTCAGATAGAACCACAGCCAGAAAACTCCATTTTTACTGTAATAATAAACACAAGTAACAAGCAAAGAACATCACAAATGGAAATTTTTTTCAGAAGGGATACCTTGTTTGTAATGTCTTTACATGAGTGATCTCCATTTTTCAATGCATCATGAAATTTACATGAAATTTGCATCATTGGATGACATCCCAAATTTTGAAAAGTGGATAAGAAAGATCAACAAAAAATTCAAGCAACAAAAAAAGAAAATAGGATTGATTGTTGATAATTGCCCAGCCCATCCAAAAATTGATGATTTGAGTATCATTCATTTGATATTTCTGCCACCTAATACAACTGCAAAAACTCAGCCTATGGATCAAGGTGTTATTCAGAATTTAAAATTGAACTACAGGCGCATTGTTGTTCAAAATTTAATTCAAGCACTCGACAATCATCACAATTTTGAAATAAATTTGTTAGATGCTTTGAACTTTTTGGCTCTTGCATGGAATCTGGTTAAATCAAGCACAATATGGGGCTGCTTTATTAAACCTGGATTTAAATCACAGTCTGTAGCATCAGTAGCAACTGATGATAATGGTGAAATGAACAATTTCGAAAATGTTTTTGAAAGATTTTCTGTGGATGGTATTTCATTTTTTGATTACATACACATTGATGATAATTTGATTGCTACTAGTGAAGTTTTTGAGCTACCTATGAGTAGCTGCTCATTAGCTGATGATCAGAGCAGTGGTGAAGGGGTGATGAAATAACGGAGGAGGTTCCTTCATCTGCAATGGCTAAATCTGCAATAAAACTTTTGTGAAAATTTTTTGAAGCCCAAGAGGAAAGTCAATTGCAGTTAATCAGTTTCAACAAAATGGAAGACCATGTTGATACTCTACATTTTAATCAGCAAAACAGTCGTTTATAACCGATTTTTTTTTTCAAAAAAACAGTTGATGTAACAATTCATTGTGTTGATGCTTTATGGTTTAAATTTATGTATGTATACTGTATGTACAGATAGTATTCTATCATACTCTGGTTAACTTGAATGATCGGTTATCTTGAACGGTCAAGGCCAATCCCTTAGGTGTTCAAGATAACGAGAGTCTACTGTATTTCTTTGCCTTAAAAAACAACTGCTCATTACTGATGATATGGATTCTGACAGATTTCTCTATAGAATCATATGAAAATAATTGCATATCATTTGTCTGTCAAACGATGTATCGTAGTGCATTTCATATATTTAAAAGGGTAACTTAGTTTTTCAAAATATTTGGAATGCTCATAGTTAGAAATTAAATAATTTTAATGAACATATGCCACCTGTCATGCAGCTTATGTAAGAAAGCAGAAAGTTATTTTCTTTTAATATTAAGTATGTGCTAAATGAAATGCAACAAAAATTTTCTGAGGTCAAAGTCATCCACATCACTATGGATGTTATACAGTGTAAACGTCACAAAGCACCCTGCTACAGTCTTTTTTAATACAGTAAAACACGGTTATAACGTTTTGTTGAGGACCTAAGGTAACAAACGTTATAACCGTGAAAACGCTATAGCCATGATATGTCTTTTTGTGCTATTCCATCCATGATACCACGTAGTGGTAAAACGTCACGTACTGTAAATAATTTCCCTACTGTAAATACATACTGTACATACTGTAAATAATTTCCCTACTGTAAATAGATACTCTACATACTGCAAATAATTTCCCTACTGTAAATACATACTGTACATACTGTAAATAATTTCCCTACTTTAAATACATACTGTAAATAATTTCCCGAAGTGTACAGTAATCGGGAATTGATGATTGCTTCATGGTGGATGGCTGCTTCCACCTCTAAATGTTGTTTGTTTGTTGGTATTTTAGGGCCCCTCAACTACTGGGTCATTAGAGCCCCTGCCATGGTGAAATTCTTATGCAGAAACTGCACAGATACTACACTAATGCGACGATTTTTGGATAATGGCAGTACCCAGTTTTCCCAAGTGGCCACCCATGTCAGTACTAACTGGGATTGCGTTGCTTAACTTCAGGGATCAGACGAGAACTGGTGTGTCCAATGCAATTTGCCGCTCCCTCTCTGGATGTTGAGGCACACATATCCTCTTGGTATCTTGGCTGACCTTTACACAAGTTCATTGTAAATTGTCTTACCACCTCAATTTAGGTCGCTTGTATCATTACTACTAAAACCACACATTGGCAAGATTGAGTGGTCTGTTCATGTACAATGAATGTAATGCACAGCTTATGTTGTAATTCTGCACATATGTAACATTCCTAATCAGGACATGTGCACATACGGGTTGGAAGTTTTTCATATCCATGATCAGATATGAAAAACGTGGCTGCTCACCAGGGCCTTGGAAACGTTATAGCCGTGAATGCAAAAAACCGTGACCCTCTACCATTAAAAAGCTATAGGCTCTTCCGTGACCAGCCCAAACAGACGCTAGAGCCGTGTTCTACTGTATTTTGATTTTTCTTGGCAACCGATGTAAAACAAAATAGTGGCGTGGAGTCTGATAACCTTGTTCCTAGATAATCTGTTGCATCTAGGAAAACTAGAAAAAGTAGCAGCCAATATAACCTGAGCTGTTATTTGAAATCAGTATTATAAATATTTGCAATATTTCCAAAACAGGATTGAAAAACCAACATATTATTTCACGTTTCTTTGAAGCTTTTTATAAAAATTCAGTGCAGTAAATTATTAGTTTAACAAATGATCAGTATCACTCCCAGAGCAATAATAAATTTATGCCTGTCATATTTCTCCAAGGATAGTTTTTTCAAAAATATATTCATCCACAGATGCAATATTAAGAATATAAATCCAAATCATATCAGGCCATTGTATAGTATGTCTTGCAGTATTGTACAGACATCATCCACACTCGATTTAGTGTCATTATATATAAGTTAAAATTATGTCAGGTTCCCTAATATCGGCATCATTTATCGGCATAATGTTTTGGAATCACTCATTGTACACAAATCTAGACGTTCTGACAACAGTTGTTTTTGGATTGATGTTACACTCCTTGGTGCCAACATATGTATGGTTTATTTTTGCTAATTCGTGAATGGGATCAATGGAGGAGAAGCAGTTGTCACCTGAAACCTTTCTATTTGTATTTTTATAGAATTGGTAAGTGACATAGCTGTTAGTGTAGGAATTTGCAATTTTTGTAGGTTAGGCAAAATTTTTTATGGCATTTATGGGCTTTATGGTATATCAGCAGTAGTTTTTTCAGAAAAATGCAAAGTTACATTTCTTTTTCAATAGATAGGGGTATTTTGAACTACTGCATCAGACAGGTGTAAAAATATGAAAAATTTTAATATACTGTAGATGGCCCCCTTCATCAACTATAACTTTTTCCAAAAATGTTTTTCGTATATCACAGTTTTCAAAATAAAACCATTGATTACTTTAAAAATTACAGGGTGGTAATTAAGTGTGCCCCCCTCAAAACTTTTAAACCATGGCAGAAATGGAAAAGCTGATACAGGGAACAAATAGGAAGTATGTGGGTCTCCAGCAAATGGTGACCTTTACATTCCATATGAAGGGCTTATTCGGCTCTTTTGACCTATCTTGGGACCCTTATGTGATACACCAAAAATTTTAATTGGAAAGTTATTTGGCCTGTCAAAGTATGCACAATGACAAAAAATCATACCATTGGTCACCTCACATGTCATGAAGGTCAACTGAAAGTCACAACTTTTTCACACAATAGCTAATCAGGAAAAAAACTCACAGAAGTTAAAAATGCCTTAAAAATGAATCTGTTTCCTGTATAAGATTTTCTATTTATCCTATGGTTTAGAACTTTTGAGGAGTGGGATCTATATAAATAATAATGTAAATGTGTGTTGAAAACTGCAAATCTCTCAAAGTTCTTGACCAATTGCTTTGAAATTTTGACACACAATGTTTAATCCCAAAACAGGTAGGTTTCTATATACCGATTTTATTGATGTCACACCTGTGACATGTAAAAACAGGTAAAAAGATGCTAATTTGAAAAAAAAAATGCCATCTATTGTATGTTATTCTAAATATTTTTAAATATTCCATTTACTGTTTTAATATTCCATTTCAATGTTTCCAATTGCATTGTTAAGTTAAATTTTGATAGATTTCAATTTATTTTCATTTTGATTATTTAATTATTTTCTGTGCCGTTGTGCTGAAACTCAGCTGTGTCATTTACCATAGCGTTCATTTTGTGAGTATAGTTTTTTCTTTTTTTCATTTACCGTATTTATTTCAATAAGGACTGCCCTCGAATAACCACCGCCTTCTAATAAGCACTGCGTCATCAGTGTGAAATAAACAATAGCCACCACCCTCCAATAATCGCTGCTGCCCTTGCAGTGCTTATGGCGCTTGCCCCTTGCAGCACTTATGGCCCTTATTGGAGGATTATCATCCCAATTACCGTAGATTATCATTTACTGTGTTAGTTTTTCATGGTTCGTTTGTTAATGATCATCATCATACTCTTATCCCACCTGCAGTGGGGTCAGGTATGCAGGTTCTAGCCTGCCACTACCACCTATCTCCCACTAGGTCCATGTCTAACCCACACACTGCCACATCCTTATGGGCAACCTGTTCCCACATCTGCTTCAGTCTCCCCTGCCCTGGGTGCTTCTGACCACCTGCATTCTAGAAATGGACCCAATGAGCTCTTCCTCCCCTTTTCTCATTGGGTGTTGATATTTATAATATTTGCCCATTTTTTGACGATGTCCACCACCCCAGGGTCCCTCAATATACTCATTCGTAATTCGATTGGCTCTTGACACCCCACTCATGTTCTGCAGCATTCACACCTGAGCTTCTTGCATTCCATTGATGTGGCTCTTCCCCACAACTAAACACTCTGATCCATGCAACATAGCTGGTCTAACCACCACCCTGTAAAACTTCCTTTCCCCTCCTATCACACAGGATACTGGTTACCCATCTCCACATCAGCCATCCACCATTGATTCTATGTGTCACATCAGAGTCTATTTCCTTATTGCTATGAAAAGTTGATCCTAAGTACTTCCATTATTATCATCATCTATGAGTGCTCACAAAATCAAAAAGCGCTGCCCTCTAGTAAGCGCCACACCAAAAACGCCAGGAAATAAATAAATGGTGCAGCATTTATTGGTATAAATATGGTAATTTTTTTAAATGTTTTTATATCTCACTGCAATTGTGCTGTGTTGATTGACCTGTTGTTGAATTGCAATATTTTGTTTGTATTTTTTTGTTATTGTTTTTAATTAGTGTATTTTTTCCTTTTTCTTTCCTTTTGTTCTTTCTTCTTTTTTACTGCAACTGGTTTGCTTTAGTAGATTCTGAAGGTGAATATGAAGGTTTGCTCTGTAAGTGATGTGATACCAGCCTTGCAGAAGTTCAGATATTTAGGACAGTCATGTCACCTATAGCAGTGGTTCTCAATCTTTTTGAAGTCAGGGGACTCTAAGCTGTGACAGTTTACTAGCATGGAACACTTACAATTCAACATAAACTTTAAAGCACGTTGCACACTTTCTACACTTGGTACTTATTACGATGTTGCCCTATTTACGTAAATATGTTTTCAGTATCGAAACAAGTGTTAAATCTCGTGCTATGGATGCGGTGAAAGGGGGGGGGGTTGGATGATTTGCTGTTAGAGGCAAAACTGAAGTTTTTCATTTTGATGGCTTCTATTATGGAACCATTTCTGACAATTTTCCAAACGTTGAAACCAAGGATTCCATTTCTATATGATGATTATTGCTATTTTGTTTGATTTGATGGGACGTGTCATAAAACACAAAAAAATTCCATCTCTGTACAAACCTTTTGATTTATTCAAAATTGAACTAGCAGATGATGAGAACTTGATGATTGCTCAGAAGACGGATGTCAGCATATCTGTAAGGAATGCGTTGAAATGCTCAAAAGCGTCAGAGGTTCAAAAAATGCAGTTGTTAGTCGAAAGGTCTTTTATAATAGGAACTGTTAATAAGCTTATTGAACAAAGTCCTTTGAAGTTCTGGTTTGCAAGGGCAGTTCCCACTTTGTCACCCAAAAAGATAACCAAACATTGAAATAAGTGCAAAGAATTAATGAAAATTTACTTGGGAATTATGCTTGTGGCAAATCAACTAACGAGCTTGGAATGTGATAAAGCCTACAGACAGTATGTAACTTTTGTTAATTCGTGTAATAGAAAAGAGCTGGTGTCTTTTAATTTTAATGACAATCGACTGGACGCGTTTTTTTTGAACACATTTCAAGCTACAAAGAATTATGGGCAGTTGCACGGTTGTTGCTCTGTTTATCGCATGACAACCCGACTGTCAAAAGTGGATTCTCAGTTAACGAGGATATGTTAGTCCAGAATTAGTGATGCACTGATATATCGGCCTGTCGTTATGATATCGGTATTGGCCAGCTTTTAGCCGATATATTAAAAATTTCATTAGTTCAGCCAAGTTGCGTTGGACACACCAGTTCCGGGAGATCATTGAAGTTAAGCAGTGCAAGCCCACGTCAATACGAACATGGGTGTTTGGTAAAGAACGTTGGGTTTTGCAAATTAACCCTCTCCTTTGTCTTTTCACCTTCCTCTTCATCCCTCGTGGGCAGCCTCCTAAGGGTTCATCCTGTTATGGCTGCCTGGCTTACTCCCCAACCCACATACTAATGCAGTAAAACTCTACTAAAGACGTATGTCACAATATTCTCACTTACATAATCATAATTTACATCATTTATGAAGACCGCAGTGTGACATTTCCTTTTAACCCATTAACGCCCATAGGAAAACCAGCAAGTAGAAAAATAAATTTGCATGATAATTTTAATTATAATATAATATAACAGGAAAGTGAAAGAAAAAAAATATTCTACTTTCATGTAGATTCTATGGGGGTGTACTCGGATGAGTACAATGGGCACATACGTAAGGAAATCTTTGAAACACATTCTTTCAATGCAAAGTCTGTTTTCACATTTTGCACTTTCCCAACTTATTGTGGGAACCCTGTGGGTTCCAGACGCCTGGCTGGGGTGTCATCAGACAGTGCATGTTCAATGGACTCGCAGACCCAACCCTACCAAAGGATTATGATGATGGTGATGCGCAGTGCCATCTTATTATTGAATGACAAGTAATTCACTGCAGTTGTTCTAGATTTCTTGGGTTATGACAATTATTTTCTTGTGGCCTAATGCTAATTGTTGATGATGATGGGCATTTCTTTTTAGTTGTGATGTTAGGTTTTGTCTTAGATAATTTCCAGCAATGATTGTTGAAAATCCCAGCTATCCCACCACCAAATTTTGATATTCCATTTGTGAATATGTTGGTTCCACAGGTGCGTGCATTAGATTGGTTATTGTTAATGTGGAATAGGTCAGACACCATTCAATATTATACCATGCATAATATTCTATATAGTATATGAATTATGCCTACAATAACATTTCAGAAAATATTTAACTAGAAGTGCAAAATACTTCAAACCAAAATGTTTGTTTGTATTGCAGAAACTTTCATTGCAAAAACTACAATTAAACTGTCTTTTTGCAACAATATTTTTCTTAAAAGATATTTTTAAATTAGAGTTTATCATGTTCACAATCAATTCAGAAAAAGACATAATGGTATGTCACACTTTAGACACTGGAGAAATTCTCAAAGTTGTGTACTCAACTGAGTACAGCAGGCGTTAATGGGTTAAAAGTGCAAGTTCTTCTACAATGTTTGGCCTTAGTCGATTTCTCAGTTTTGTTAACACCTTTCCTGTAGTGCTAAATAGCCTTTCACTTTCAACACTGGAAGCTGGGGCAGACAAGTATACTCTGGCAATGTTGGCAAGAATAGGGAAACGTTCTTTGTTATTATTCCACCATTCCATGTCCGAATTGGGATCATTCGAATTGATGGCCACATCATCTAGAAAGCTCCATACACTAGTTAATGTTCGAGCTTTTGTTGGGGGAGGCTGGCAAGCACCTATATCCAAATCGCCATTTCCTTTTTCACTAGGTCAGTCAACCACTGTTTACCAATCACAGCACTTTCTTGGCTTCGAAAAATTTTATTCATGGAACCAAGGATCCAGAATAGTTGCAATAATGCACGTTTTGTTTGATTCCAATGAAATAAATCACTCACTTGGTTTTTGCAATAATTCAGACTTCATAGTCTGAATTCCACTGAAATCCCTAGCATTACCAGATAAAAATTTTGACAGAGCATACACAGCTGGTATGATCATTGACACAGTAGCATCTTCTTGAGAAACCTGTTTGCTCAGTTCTTCAAATGGCAGCAACAGTTTAATGATTTTTTTCAATCAGTGACCACTGATGTTGGTTAAAACATTTTAGTTTATTTTCAACACAATATGTCATCAATGCTTTCTGCTGTTCTAGTAATCTTTGTAGTATGTAGAAACTGCTATTCCACCTGGTGCAAATGTCCTGAATGAGCATATGTTGAGCAATACCTAAGCCAACCTGGAATTGTTTGAAACAGTTGCAAGCCAAGTGTGAGTTCTTGAAATGTCCCACCAGCTTCCTTTGTAATGCTAAAATGTCAGAGACACTCCTTTGGGCAAATATTCCATCATTAATGACTAACTGCAATGAATGAGCCATGCAGGGAATGTTATTTAGTGAAGAATCCTTCACTGCTTGAACTATATTAAATCCATTATCAGTCACAATAGCATGTATTCGGCCATGCTCAATATTCCAGTATGAAAAAATTGAATACAGAAGTTCACTTAATGATGATGATGTGTGATGACCAGGTGCATGCTTCACAGCAAGCACAAAATGATTTTGAATGAAATTGGCATTGATGAAATGACCAGTCAAGCTGATAAATGCATCATTATTTGCTTTTGATGTCCATAGATGTAGTAAAACACAATATTGAGCCATCTCCAAGCTGATTTCTCACACTTAGCTCAATGGTCTTAAACAATTTTGGGTGAGCTGTGTCACGAAAATATCGTCGACTTGGAATAGCATAATGAGGCTTCAGATATGAAATCAGTTTTTTTAAATCCTGGGTTTTCAACCACTGAAAATGGCTGATAGTCAGTTACAATGAATTCTGAAATCAATTTTGTAATTTCCATTGTTCTAGGGTAATCGGCATCAAATCGAGTTTTTCTCCCAAAAGCTTCACCCATTGTCATTTGATGAGAGGAACTTGCTGCATTTGGGGTTGCCTGCTGCACAGATATTAATTTCATTGATCTTTCCTGTGTTTCCACCAAGTATTTTCAGTACTCTTCTGTATGGTGATTTTTCAAGTGTGAAATCATGTTTGAAGTTGTAGCAGTTTTTGCAGTTGTTTCAACCCTGGAAACCAGCTGGCCACAAGTGTTGCATTCCACTTTTGACACATCCACAGTTTTTCTAAAGTGTTTCCATATAGCACTAGCCATCATGGTCAGCACTAGCCAAGAACGACTTTGTCTTCTGCAAGTGGAAAATCATTCTGGATGTTGCAGTCACATTATACTCAATGTTGCCAAACGAGCCCTCAAAAACCAACAGCCATGTCAAAAACTCCTCTCACCATGTTGTTAAGCATATTACAAAAAACTACCAAAATAATTCGATAAACTGTGCAACACTGTATGCTCAGACAATCAGTCTAGGTGTGCACTATAGTCAAGACAGTTTGATGGCAGTCAGTTTTGTCTATTAGACGCCTTGTTTCAAGTGTGCAGACACCCATTGGTTTTTATTACTGAAGCCGAGCACAAACGAGCACAAGGGACTACATATCGGCGGAAATATTGGCCGATATATCGGCCAATATTATTGGCTGTGATGTGTCAATATATTGGCTAGCCGATACATCGGCCAAACCCATATCGGTGCATCGCTATCCAGAATCTTTTGGAGAACATTCTTGTTGCACTACGACACGTTTATCAGGGGATATCTGCTGATGGAGGACTTTATAATTTTAAAAATTGATAAGACGCTAATTGCATATGCCAGAAGCGCTGGAAGCCATTACAAGGCATCACTTCTTGATGAGAAATTGGCTGAGAATGATGCGGATAAATGAAAGAAGCTGGAAAAAAGGAAAAAGGATGAAGAAATTTTGGAGCTTACAAAACACAGAGTTGTTAGAACAAAAATTAAAACGATTGAAGAGAAGTTCTATGGAAATGAATTAATGTAATGTTGTGTACGTTTTATTCCACAATCCGTATTTTTTTTATTTATTACTGCAATATTTCCTGATCTTCTGTGCTGTGTGTGCTGTTGATGTGTATTACCAAATATACTATGTACTGCTTCAAAAAATGGATGTTGCATTGTTATGTCTATCCTGTAAAAAAATTTAGTTACATAGGGAAAACACAGGGAAAATCACTTTTTGAAGTGTTGGGCACCCTGAAGGAGGATGCGCAAAAGGGCTTACATGACATTAAAACAGCAATGGAAAGAGGGGGTCTTAAGGTGAACATGAACAAGACAGAGTACGTACCTTTCAATTTTACTGGCCAGGGGCAAGGGGGTGAGGGGATACTAGTGGTGGAAGAGTTTCAGTATCTAGCATCAGTTTTCCAGTGCAGTTGGGGGATAGATTCCAATGTAACTCACAGGATTAATGCAGGATGGCTGAAGTGCAGACAGGCAAGTGGTGTACTGTGTGACCACTGTTTCCCTATAAAGTTGAAGGCAAAGTCTACAGAAAGGTCGGTGAGATCCACTGTGGGGGTGAGAAGATACCAGGTGTGCAGGGGTTCCAGTATTTAGGATCAGTTTTCAGAGCAATAGGGAGATAGATTTGGATGTGTGACACAGGATTAAGGCAGGATGGCAGAAATGGAGACAGGTAAGGGGGTCTTGTGCGACCGACGGGTCCCAATTAAGCAGGAGGGCAAATTGTATAGAACTGTCGTTAGGCCCACTATGTTGTATGGATCAGAGTGTTGGGCAGCTAGGAAGAACCATGAAAGGCAAATGCAAGTGTCTGAGATGCAAATGCTGTGCTACATCAGTGGGGTGTCATGAGTCGATAGAATCTGAATCAAATACGTTAGAGGTAGTTTGGGAATGGGAGACATTGCCAAAAGGATGAGAGAGAACAGGTTGAGGTGGTATTGGCATGTGATGAGGAGGGGAGACGAGGAACTTACGAGGCTCATTATGGGACTGTGGGTAATCGAGGACACCAGGAGTAGAGGACGACCAAAACGCACGTGGGAGCAGGTGGTGCAAAGGTATGTGGAGGCATTCGGGGAGGAGGGGGACCTGGTGGTGGATAGGCGGGAGTGGAGGATTAGAACCCGTAGACCCGACCCCACCTCAGGTGGGATAAGTGTGATGATGATGATGAGGAGGAGGAGAAATTAGCATACATAATAGGGGGTTCTTCACTTGTACATGACACTTTACAATCATACCATTATCATCATACCCTTATCCCGACTGTGGTAGGTTCGGGTCTGCAGGCCCACTGAATATGGTCTAAAATTAAAACTTATTTTGGAAGTGATTTGAACATTTTTAACCATGATGATATAGAAGAACTGGTGGTGGATGATGTCTTAAATGACGATGATATTATTAAACTAGCTTTAGGTGCAGGCTGGTAATTTAACATTCAGGTAATTTAACACATACATACCTCAAAGTGTCCACTTTCACGTCAAAGTGTCTCGGCCGTTTTCCATTTCCCTGTTAAGTTATTTTGATAGTAGTGTCGCGTTGATTCATGTTACACATGTGTTCCACAGAAAAGAGACAAACTTGGGCATATGCATTCGGACCTAGATGGTGGGCACTTTGAGGTACTCAAAAATTGTCTGTGTCCTGCTGGACACTTTCAAGTGGACCCCGGACTCTGCCATGTGACACCGGCATCCTGCCACAGACAACCCAGCCAATATCCCTGCATGTTACAGACGCCTGACTGGAGTGTCCCCATTTAGAACATGTTCAGGGAACCTGCAGACCCGATGCTGCCGCAAGTGGGATATGGGTATGACGATGACGATGATGATGATGATGACGATGACGATGATGATGACGATGATGATGACGATGATGACGACGATGATGACGACGATGATGACGACGACGATGACGATGACGATGATGACGACGATGATGACGACGACGACGACGATGACGACGACGACGACGACGACGACGATGTTGATGATGATTGCTTCAGTGTACCACCAGACACTTTGACGTGTGACACCGGCATCCCCTGGGACAACCCAGCCAATATCCCTGCGCAGACAGGACGCCTGACTGGAGTGTCCCCAATCGGAGCATGTTGAGTGGACCCATAAGCCCGAACCTGCCACAAGTGGGATACGAGTATGATGATGATTATTGTCAAAACAAAAGTCTGCAGAGAGTGATAAAAAAATGTGTTTGTGAAAATGTATTGTCTATATCAAAGAGACCTATTGCAAAGACAGTTATTTCTGATGATGAAAGTGATTTACAAACAGTTTGCAGATGGTGTATACCCTTACCAGATAGACAATTGAATTGAAATATAATTTTATATACGATTCATAGAAATCTTTTTCAGCTTACCAAAGAAATTTATTAAGAAACCTATTTTCTTTAACAGAACAAACCTTTCTTATTCAGTATACATTCATTTCAATTCGTTAATTCGGAGTTATGCGAATTTCAAAAATTGTGGAACGTATCTGTAATGTTTCCATAGACATATAGCCTCATTTTATGCAATTTTTTGAGGAACGCATCCCCTGCATGAAAAGATACCTGACTGTATTTCCAGAAGGCAGGAGTAGTCATAAAAGCAGAGCCCTATGTGGCTATTTTATGTACAACTAAACAGAAACAAAAACTGTATGAATCATTTGTGACCCAGCCATACCACTTAAGTGGAAAAACTGTAGGCTGGATGCAGCTTAGGTTTTAAGTAGAAGTGTGCATTGCGAGTCCCTGATGCGATTGATTGGTGAGGGATTGCTACCCAAACTGATAATGTACAAGAAAAGGAGGATTCTGTGATTGCGTGGGATGTTAGATTAAAAAAATAAACATTAAATAATTAACGGAAACCGGTCTTTAAAAATGTCATGGTGGTTCCAAGAGGAAATCGTGTCAGTTTGGTGCATGTATCATGCAAGTTTTGAGAAATAGATCTCATAATCAACCTAAATGAGTTGATAGCAAACATTGTGTTGGTTTTTCTTAGGTTTACATTAGTTTCATGTCATTTAGGCTTCCATTACATTTATTTGGTGATTTAAATGCACAGTGTCTTTGGAATCTTCATATGCATTTTAAATATCAATATTACTTCTCGTGTTATTAAATTAATTTTTTTAATTTGTAACTCAATCTCGCATGACATTTTTTTTTTCAGGTAGACAATAGAAAAGCTTGGATTACTTCTGTTGCATTATGGCAGGGATGACTCCTGAAGTTACTTTGTCTTCCTCTAACATGCCACTCAGTGGGATTATGACAGTGACACCTTCAAATGCAACAGCATTACCTAACCTTCAAGAACAAGTCTTGTTAGCTGTTCACTCAATGAATGATGGAGTCAGCGATGAAGGCGTGTATTTCACTTATCACCTTTTCTTCATAACGATTTTTACTTTTTGGGATTTATTGGACATGTCAAAAGTTGAAACTGCTAATATGCATTTTGTTGGTTTAATGTTTTGGCGTCTAAACAAACCCACCTAGAAATGGTACATAAAAAACCCACTGTCTATCTTGGCTCTTACTAAATAAAAAGTGTTACTGTTTTGCATACACTCTAAGCTACATGCATGTAGCTAAAATAAAACAGCATTTGACCTATTGTGACCAACATTACCCAAAAAAATTTTTTTTTCATTTTCTGCAAAAATACACCATAATTGCTTGTTTTTTTTGCACAATTTCAAGGCAGTACCACATTTCAATGGAAAAGTGGCATCAATTTTCCATATGGCCGAAGGTTAGGCCATACCTCCCTCTACTTAGAAAATAAATATTTTACTGTTACATTCAGCCACCATTTTACAGTAATGCTGTAAAGCCAAACAAAAAAAAACCCATACGTACTCTAAAAAAATCCCATCTCTAAAGTATTTCAAAATTTGAAAGAATGTGGAATACAGGGTTTTCAATAAGCCCATGCAGCAAGTTTTTCAAAACTCAACCTGGTATTTATAAAAATTATTTTAAAAGTGTGTACCTAAAAAAAATTCTGCCAAGAAAATTCTACATTGGCCACTTAACCTTAGAGAGATAGTGTTCCCTTTACTGTTACATTACAGGTAAAAAGTAGTTGGTGGAACTACCGAAGTCATCATCATCTCACCCTTCTCCCGCCCGTGGCGGGGTCGGGTCTGCAGGTTCTCCTCCTCCACTCCCTCCTATCCCCCACTATGTCGCCCCCCACCCCACACTTCTCCATGTCCGTCATCACCACCCGCTCCCACGTCCGTTTTGGCCTTCCCCTACCTCTGGTGTCCCCAATCACATGCCAACCCATAATGGACCTAACAAGCTCCTCCTCTCTCCTCATTACATGCCCATACCACCTAAACCGCCTTTCCCTCATCTTCTCTGCGATGTCACCCACCCCCAGGCTCCCTCTAACATGATCATTTCGTACTCTGTCAGCTTGTGACACTCCAGTCATGTAGCGCAGCATACGCATCTCAGCCACTTGTATTCTCCTTTCATGGTTCTTCCTAGCTGCCCAACACTCCGAGCCATACAACATGGCAGGCCTGACGACAATTCTGTAAACTTTGCCTTTCAACTTTATCGGGACCTGGCGGTCGCACAGGACTCCACTAGCCTGCCTCCACTTCAGCCACCCTGCTTTAACCCTATTGGTAACGTCTGAGTCTATCTCCCCATTGCTCTGGAAAACTGATCCTAAGTAACGAAACTGTTGCACTGCTGGTATACCCTCACAACGGATCTCACCCCCTTGCCCCTGGCTGCTAAAATTGAAAGCTAGGTACTCTGTCTTATTTGTGTTTACTTTGAGACCCCCTCTAGGGGACCCTGCTAGGTACTCTGTCTTATTTGTGTTTACTTTGAGACCCCCTCTTGAGGACCCTGCCATTTGTATCCTTGACTGTTATAGCTCTGGTAACATCCTTGCTAGTTCTATCCCTTGTCTTGGCCAGTCTAAAAACTGCATTCTCTCCTTCCGTTGTCCCCAACTTTTCATATAAGGCCTCATACTTCTGGTACTTGGCCAGTGCAATGGTCCTCTTGGCATTTTTCTTTCCCTGAACATAGTCTGTCTTGGAAACCTGATCCCCTAATTCCCTCTATCTATGAAAAGCTACCTTCTTTAGTTTGATGGCAGCTTCCACCTCCTCGCTCCACCACCATATCTGCCTACCCTGATATGTTCCTCCTACTCTACCCATACCTAACAGTGCCTCACCACATCTCCTAATCTTCCTAGCAACCCTGTCCCACATGGCACTGGCTGACCCATCCCAGTCCCAGTCAACCTGACTAAGAACCTCCTGTCGGAATTCATCTGCCTTGGTGGGCAATTTCCACCACCTAACAACTGATTCTCCCTTCCAGGAATGTTACTTCCCTGTCCCCTTAATTAATAAGTCTATCATGAGCAGCTTATGGCCACTTTCCTTCTGGAAATCCTTGCTGGGTAGTGCCCAGCAGTCTCTTATCTCTGCCCTGTGCTGCTTCCTAACCATGAAAAAGTCAATTTGGGACCTCCCCTGTGGTGACTGGAAAGTAATTAGGTGCTTTTCACTCTTCTTGAACCATGTATTGGCTAATGCAAGGCCATGTGCTCTTGCTGTGTCAAGGACCTTCTGCCCCTCTAGGTTGATCACCCGATACCCACATCCCCCATGAACATCTGCATACCCCAGTCCCTCATTACCCACGTGTGCATTGAAGTCACCCCCCATAATCAGTCGCTCATTACCCCTGCCCTGTCTCATTATGCTGTCTACTGACTGCACCACCTCATCAAAATCATCCCAAAAAGCTGTTTTTATGGTGTCACCCAGGCCTGCTTGGGGGCATATGCGCTTATGAGGTGGAGCCCTATACCCTGCCAAACAACAGTGACTAACATCAGCCTACTGCTGACTCTCCTAACTGAAGTGATGCCCTGCTGCAAATCCCTACTTAATATAATTCCCACCCCATTTCGTCCCTCTTCACTACCTGCATAGATCAGCTTGTATCCCTCCCCCAGGGACCTTGACCTATTACCCTTCCACTTCGTCTCCTGGAGGAATGCAATGCTGATCTTCCTACGCTTTAGGGTTGTGACTAGTTCCCCAGTTTTCCCAGAGAGGGTCCCCATATTCCACGTCCCTAGTCTCAGTCTAGCCCCCATTTTTGGTGTGACAACTCTGACTGGGGTCACCCCAGTCAGACGTCCAGAACCTACAGTAATAGTGGCAGGGCTACCTGTGGGGGGGTGCCGTCCAACCCCACAGGAGACACTCATTAATTGCTGAAGCATTGCCAAGTGAGTGGAGGTCCCACACTCACCTGACAAATCGCCACCCACACTCTGTGTGCAAGGTATGCAGTACTAGCACTGCATACCCCTAGCAAGGAATGTAACAAACGCTAGCAACAGCAGCAACAATAGCTGTAATAACAGCAGCCAGGTGGAACTACCGAAGTAAATTCCAATATTTTATTGAAATGCAGTGCTATAACTTTAAAACTCAATTGCATATTTACTAATCAATATGCTGCAATGCAAAATACACTATTTTAAATTTTCACATTCAACACAAATTTATCCACAGTGATTACCACAGATTGCTCAGTGGCATGAATATTGCATCACCCATTTAATTTTTGAAGGGCAGAAGAAACACGACGATTTCATGTAGATGTGTTTGCACCCTGCATAGCTTGACTTTTGGTTAGGGGGGCCTTTGGTCTCCCCCTGCCCAGGGTGCTTGACGGCCACCTGCATTCTGGAAATTGACTTAACAAACTCCTCCTCATCTCTTTTCATTATGTTTCCATACAACCTCAACTTATTCTCCCTCATATTTTGGGGATGTCCACCACCCCAAGGCTACCTCTAATATACTCATTCCTAATTCTATCAGCTGTTGACACCACGCTAATGTACCACAGCATTCGCATCTGAGCTTGTTGAATTGTACTGAAGTGGCTCTCTTCCCTGCCTAACAATCAGCCTGCCTCCATAATAGTGGTTTGCCACGAATTACAGGTGTCCTGCAGAGCTGCACTACTATAGGTGACTACGTGGTAGTCACGTAGTCACGTCAGGTAGTCTGTGAAACTACCAGCTACCAAAAAATATAGATTGTAATTAATTTATAAGGAAATCATTGTATGGATCATTATTAATTAGAAAAGACTGAAGGTATTGAAGAGTTCAGGGACATCACATGCTTAGAAACCAATGATCAGTGATTTTTGTAAGATCTCAGTGATTTAGACTACCATTTACCATTCTAGGGTTAATTAAGCAAGGTATTCTGCAAGGATGAAAATGAGCCCCTTCCCCAGGCATCATTCAGATTTTTAGACTTTAGAGGAGATGGTCGTTTTATCAGTTAGTCCAGCATCCCTATTGAATTTGTTCCTGCAGAGAGCATTTTCTGTGGTCCAATTCCAATAAACTTGCAGCTTCAAATGTAATTTCAATTGAACCTAATGTATACAAGGAGATCTTATCCATCTGGGCGTTATGGCACATTCATGTTAGTGCATTTATAATACCTTGAGTATAATGCAATTTTGATTTTGTGTGAATAAATTTTTGATTTAAGCTCCAAGTTTTGTTGAAAACCAGTAGTAGTCGTTTCCGGATTCATGTCCGTTGATAAAACACTATGTTGACTACGTTTGAAACTTTAAAAAAAACTACCTGAGAGACATGGTTTTTTTTATGAACGTTGGTTTTTTTTAAATTTTCACTTTTTTTGGAAAATACCAAAAATTGAATGACAAATGCATAGATAAAAGTACTGATATATCTGCACATCATGTATCAATGATAAAAGAATACAAAAAACTTTGGTAAATGGACATTTACAGAAAGATATAGGTCTAAAATTGAAAAATGGGTTTTCTTTTGAGGCAACGACTATATATATCGAGTATGGCAGACCCAGCCCTGACCATTAAGGATGCAATATAAACACCTTGATTTTAATGGTTAAAAAATTGCCACTGTAACCATCATCATCATCATCACACCCTTATCCCGCCTGTGGCAGGGTCGGGTCTGCAGGTTCTAATCCTCCACTCCCGCCTATACCCAACCAGGCTTTCGTCCACCCCACATGCAATCATGTCCCATTGTATAACCTGCTCCCACGTCTGCTTGGGTCTCCCCCTGCTCCTGATGCCACCCACCACCTGCTGCCCCATAATATACCACATGAGCTCCTCCTGCCCCCTTCGCATCGCATGCCCATACCACCTCAGCCTACCCTCCCTCATCTTTTCAACAATGTCTCCCACCCCTAAGCTGCATCTGACATACTCATTGCAGACTCTGTCAGCACGAGACACCCCACTCATGTAACACAGCATTCGCATCTCAGCCACTTGCAGCCACTTCCTCACTGCCCAGCACTCTGATCCATATAGCAAAGCAGGCCTAACTACAGTTTTGTAAAGCTTGCCTTTCAACTTTATTGGGACTCTGCGGGCACACAGAACACCGCTTGCCTGTCTCCACTTTAGCCATCCTGCATTGATTCTGTGAGTAACATCGGAGTCGATTTCCCCGTTGCTCTGAATCACTGATCCTGGTCCACCACTGATCCATCACTGATCCACCCCCTTGGTCCTGGCCACTCCAACTGAAAGCTAAGTACTCTGTTTTCTTCATGTTCACCTTCAGGCCCCCCTTTGCCATTGCTGTTGTAATGTCCTGTAAGCCCTGTTGAGCCTCCTCTTGGGACTGCTCGAACCTTCCTACATCATTGGCAAATACCAAGCACTGGGAGGCCCATTCCCTCACTCCTGTCAGCAGGTCATCCATTGCCAAAGCAAGTAGATATTGGCTGAGAACTGATCCTTGATGAAGCCCTACCTCCACCTTTAAGCCACTGGTCTTCCCCCATGCCGTCCTTACCCTAGTGTTGGAACCCTCATACATACCCTGTATTATTCTGATATACCCTTCATCCACTTCCTTTTTTTCTTAAAACATCTCATACAACCTGTCGTCGGACACTGTCACAGGCCTTCTCTAGGTCAACAAAGATCACATGCAGGTCCTTCTTTACTGCTCTATGTTTCTCAACCGTCTGTCATAGAATAAAAATGGGTACCATTGTTGACCTACCGGGCATAACCCAAACTGGTTTCCTTGGACACTAGTACAATTTCTGAGGCGACATTCTATGACCCTCTCCCACAGCTTCATAGAATGGCTCATTAGCTTAATCCCTCTATAATTCCCACAGTCCTGGGCGTCACCTTTGCCCTTGAACAGTGGGACAATCCAACTCTCCCTCCATGCAGATGGTATTCGGTCCCCACTGGCTATCTTATTGAAAAGCTTCCCCAGCCAAGTAATTCCTGTGGTTCCCAAGCTATGCCAAACATCAAAGGAATCTTATCAGGACCTATGGCTTTGTGACCTTTCATCTTGCAGAGAGCCCTGACTATTTCCACTCCACTCACCAAGTCCACAGCTACTGAGGTGGCAGGGGTGTTGTTCCTGACCCTTTCACTGGTATGTGTGTTTGAGATTATTGTAATTTTCCTCCCACCTCTTCATTACCTCTTCTGGCTGAAATAGGACCCCACCATTCGTATCCTTGATCGTTATGGCCCTAGTGACATCCTTACTACTCCTATCTCAGGTCTTGGCTAGTCTAAAAACGTCTGGCTCACCCTCCTTAGTCCCTAAGCTCTCATATAAAGTCTCATACTTTTGGTGTTTGGCCTGGGCGATTGTCCTCCTAGCATGTTTCTTTGCCTGTCTTTGAATCCTGGTCCCCCATCTCCTTCCACCTTTGAAATGCTGCCTTCTTCTGATGGATAGTTCCTTCCACCTTCTCATTTTACCACCAAGTCTGTCTACCCTGGTATGAGCCTCCCTCCTACTCTAGCTGTTCCAAACATTGCCTTTCCACATTGTGTAATCTTCCTGGCCACCCTGTCCCACCTGGCATCAGCTGACCCTTCCCAATCCCAGTCCACCTGGCTAATAATCTCCTGCTAGAATTCATGTGCATTTGATGGTAACTTCCACCATCTAATGACTGGTTCACCTTTCCATGGGTGGTTCCTAACTGCACCTCTCACCACTACCTCCATCATGAGTAACTTATGCCCACTTTCCTTCTGGAAACCCTCACTGGGGAGCACCCAGCAATCACGAATCTCGGGCCTGTGCTGCATCTTGGCCATAAAGAAATCAATCTGGGACCTCCCCTGGGATGACTGAAAGGTGACGAGGTGCTTTTCCCTCTTTTGAAACCACGTGTTGGCCAATGCAAGGCCATGTTCTTGAGCTGTATCAAGAACTTTTTGCCCCTCTGCTGAGAGTTGGTAATAGCCCCATCCACCATCGGCAGCCCCATATCCTTGTCCCTCCCTGCCCACATGGCCATTAAAGTCCCCCCCCATAATCAGATGATGAGATCCATTTCCCCGTCTTATCTGGTTATCTATAGACTACCACCTCATCAAACTCCCCCCAAAAATCCCTTTTGGTGACCTAATCACAGCCTGCTTGGGGAGCATATGCACTCATGAGGTGGAGCCTAATACCCTGCCATACTAAAGTAACTAACATAATCCTGCTGCTAATTCTACGGACCACTGTGATCCCCTGCTGCAATTCCCTACTCAATACAATACCCACCCCATTTCGCCCCTCACTACCTGTCTACAGTAATTTGTAACCCTCGCCCAGAGCCCATGATCGGTTTCCCTTCCATTGGGTTTCTTGGAGGAAGGCGACACTAACCCTTCTATGCTTCAGGGTGTTTAGTAATTCATGTAAGGGTCCCCACGTTCCACGTCCCTAACTGTAGCCTAGCCCCCTTACTTAGTGGGACAGCTCTGCCTGGGGGCTCGCCAGGCAGACGCCTAGAACCGGCAGCAACAGTAAAAGGGTTACCTGTGGTGGGGGGGGGGGTGCCGTCCTACCCCACAGGAGACACTCAGTGATTTATCCATCCTTGTCATGTGAGCAGAGGTCCCACACTCACACCCTACAATGTGGGGTTGCAGTCCTATGACTGCATACCCCCAGCAAACAAATTTAAGAAATAACAATAATAAAAATAACCCCTTACACCCCCACAACCACAACACCAAAACAATAGCAGCAGCAAACACCACCAACCCACCCCGAAACTCAAACAATAGGAGGGGCAAACAACAACAAAATAAAATAAAGATAATAATAATAATAATATTAATGGTAATAATGACAACTGTAATAATGGTAAATACAAATAATAATAATAATATGACCAACGCTGCAGCCCGATGGGGTTTGCCACACGGCAGAAAAGGATGCAAGGTTAGGCCTAAACGGCCGACCCTGCAACCACTTCCCTTACTGCACGAAAAACGCCCCACCACCGTCCGCAGCCCTACCTTCACCGGACCCTAGCAGGTAGCCGCCTTGAAAAAGGCAAAATCTACCTGTGGATGAGTTTTTTTTTTTTTTTTTTGCTTCCAAAAAGCACACAACGAACAAATTGGTAGAGCACAAAAATTTTGTTTGTGTCCGACCCTGCGCCACCTAAAGGATTCCATTGCCACTAAGCATTATTAAAAATTTTATCGTCTTACGTTTTTAGACTACAGTTTGTTTTGACTACAATACAAGCAGCTCTGATATGCGAAATTAGCAGTGGAGAGAATGACTCTCATTCCTAAGTTCTAACCAATTGAAAACCCCAACGAACCTGTAGCATAACATCTATTAGAAAGTTCCTCACATTTTCTCACCGAGAGCATTCCATTGCCAAATTGGCACTTGGAATCAACACCAGTAATGCAAGTTTGTGTGTGCCCTGATCTTCTATTTGAATGGATGATTATTTCTTTCCCTATGCTCTGCAAGGGGTAAGCTGCCAACTGGAGGATCCTCTTACTGTATTTCAACAGTTTGCTAAAAAGCTTAATGCTGTCACATAACTGCCATCACTTATGGGGTCCCCAGGCATGAAAATTCATCCCCAGACAAGAAGATTTGGTTCTAAGAAATCTCCCCTATATTTTTTTACAGAAAGGTTGCCAATATAACAGTCATGAGCCAATTTATCCTTTTCCGTGATTCCCTTTTCCTAGTTGACCATTGATCATTAGTCTCCCCCTCTTCTCTGACATTCGTCCCGATTGCTTTTGGGTTCAAGATTATGACTGCATAGCAAAAGGAACAGTTGTCAAGGGGACGAATTTTCCAAAACTAATAGATTCCCCTGAACCCCTGCAATCAACATGTGGTGAAGAAGTGGTGTCCATTGTGATCAGAGGATTGTGACATAGACGAAGAGGGGTGTACAAAGCAGGTTGTGCAGAGCTTTCGGCAGTGCAGAACAGCCATGACAATAGAATGAAAGCAGCATAAATGTGTGTGCTGTGCTACTTGGATGGAATATAAAGGGTAGATAGAATAAGGGATAGTATATTTGTGATGATAGAACACAGTGAATGACTACTATGCTATGCCACTTTTAATAATTATTCCTGCTTTGGGAACTGAGTCGGTTTGTAAAACTTAACCCTAATAGTTACCTTTTAAGCACTCCCTGCATATTGCGTTCTGAGTCTTTGATCTCTTCAAAAATGTTATACAAGGGTTCCACTGTATGTGATAGCATATTAGTTGTGGATGGTACCGTACGTGATGTAATCTGGTAATACTTATTTTTCCCATGTTGCAGTGCCGTCATCACTAGGGAGTATTCAGGGAGGAAAACTTCATGGAGCCACCCCTTTATTCAGTGGCAATATGCAGGCAGTCATTAATCTTCAAGGTTAGTGTTTTCAGTCATTTTACTTAATGATAAAACACCAACATCTACATTAGCACATGACTACCACTTTCACAGACAATGACAATATAGGGCAGTGGTGGCGAACCTGTGGCCCGTGGGTCATAAAGTTATCCGCCATGCAACTTTAACCCTAGAGAGGTAATGCTACCTTCGCTGTTACATTAAGAGTAAAGGGTAGTCCGTGAGACTACCAAAGTACATTGCAATATTTTATTGAAATGCCGTTCTATATTTTTAAAACTCGATTGCATATTTATTAATCAATATGTTGCAATGCACAATACGCAATTTGTTTTAAATTTTCACATTGAATACAAATTTCCCCATGATGATTACCGCAGATTGCTCTGGACCACCAGTGGCATGAATATTGCGTCATGCATTTAATTTCTGAAGGGCAGAAGGAAAAAATTCGACGATTTCATGTAGCAGATGTTTTTGAACACGCAATAGCTTAGCTTTTGGTTGTGGAAGGGCTTTGGTCTCCCCCTGCCCAGGGTGCTTCTGACCACCTGCATTCCTGAAATTTACTTAACATGGGAACAAGCAGTCTGCAAAAATATGATAGTGTGTGGGGTGGAGAGGGACCTGGTAGGAGATAGGCATGAGTTGGAGACTTGAACCCGCAGACCTGACCCTGCCATAGGCGGGATACGGGTATGGCTACCAAATGCTAGGCTGCCCCTTAGTCATACTGCACCGCGCCGCAAAGTTGCCATGCAGAGCTGCTCCTACAAATAGACTGCCCCTATAGTCATACTTCAACGGGCTACACAGATGTCATGCATAGCTGCGCAGCTACAAGAAGTTTTACAAACGTGGATGGTAAAGGTAGTCTGTAAGACTACCAGCTACCAAAAAAATATAGATTAGAATTAATTTATAAGAAAATTATTTCTTGGATCGTTATTAATCAGGAAAAAATGAAGGTACTGAAAATTTCAGGGACATTGCATGCTTAGAAACTAATGATCTGTGATTTTTGTTAGATGACGGTAGTCTGTCAGACTACCCTTTACCTTTCTAGGGTTAAGTGACCGGAGCGTGCATCATAGGTAGTTTAGCATCTCATAAACTCCAGACGTAATGTGATGATTATGGTCTCTGTGTGTTACTTTAATAAACTTTATTCATTAATAATAAAATTTTTTTATATTCAAGCAATTAAATAGTGCTTGCACCTGACCCTCGGCCTACCCTTTCTTTTTTTTTAAACCACACTGAAATGTGGCGATAAAATGGATAAAATCGCCTGATTTAATGGCTAACTTAAAAGTTTTATTTGTTAATATTCAGTGAATATTAACAAATAAAACTTTTAAGTTAGCCATTAAATCAGGCGATTTTATCCATTTTATCGCCACATTTCAGTGTGGTTTAAAAAAAAAGAAAGGGTAGGCTGAGGTGGTATCGCCATGTGTTGAGGAGAAGGGTAGTTGATTAGATCGATAAGGGGAATGCAGGTGATGTGTCACAAATGAAGTACAGGTAGACCTAAAATTATCTGGAACGGGATATGGAAACGTGCAGTCACAGTCGGAAGTCGCAGACCCCACCCCACCATGTGTTGTATAACCATAAGCTAATGATGATGATGAGAGTATTAAGTGTGCACTATCATAACCACATACTGTACATTAAGAATATGTTGGAAATATGTAAGTCAGATTCCAAGGTGTTTAACAATGGAGTCCGTTAGTGATGTTATCTTTGTGAATCAATATTATGATTATTTTACTGCTATCAGAAGGCGATAAACATTATTTGTTATTGTGGATAATCAATAACTAGTAATTTACGAAACTATTAGTTAACAATTATGTTAAAATATTAGTCATCTGCATGTATGCACAGCACGTCTGCATTATCAATTCCCAAGAACGACAGGCTTTGATTCTCTCTCTTTTTTTTAATTATTTCTATTCTGAAAATTTCATTTTGCTATTTGAATTCAAAAGTTTAATCTTTTCAACAAAATAACTTGAGAAGTGAGAGTTCACAATGAACAAAATTTCAATAAATAAAATAATTAAACTACAACCAAATTTTGTGCCTTTAAATAGATTCATTTTCTAGGTCCCAGTTTAATTTCAACCATCAGCCATCTTGTTCTTGGGGTTCAAAGTCTTAGATTCAATTCTGATCTTCAAGATTAGTTCAAGATCTTGTCTTAGATTGTGAATGAACTTCAATGAACATCTGGTCATGTAACTAAAATTCATTCTATTAAAGTATCTGTTTTGTATTATTTAAGAAAATCTTGGGAGATATCGTGATATTCTCCCATACAGATGGGAATTTTAATATAAAATATATAAGTCTTAGTGCAAAATTTGTTAAAGAAGGAGATGACGAGCAAATTCAGTGGAGCAAGAACATAATTTTCTCTTGGGAAAGAAGAAAGAATTCAGCAGTCTGATCGCAATAGTAATTTAGAATAAGTAGGAGATTCAGATGATGAGAATTATGATGACCCTACTAGAGAACTTTAGTAAGGTGAATAATGTGGCCCAAGACTTTCAACTTGTCAACCTTGTTGTCAACTTGCCATGTTGAAGACAATGTTTATCGTCTGTGGGTAGGTTAAAGGTTGAAATTTCAAGTTGATGCAGTGGTTGAAGTAAAATCAAAAACTTTAGAATTTTTGTGGGAGGAACCTATTGTTGTCAACCGTGTTACTTCGTTGTTGTTGGTTGGAGTTTAAGGTCCCGTCAACTACAAGGTCATTAGAGACCCGTCCACTGTATAGTTCTAATGCATATACTGCACAGACACTACACTAATGCGACGATTATTGGGTATTAGCAGTACCCAGCTTTCCCGAGCGACCACCCATGTCAGTACTAACTGGGCTTGCGTTGCTTAACTTCAGTGATCAGACGAGAACTGGTGTGTCCAATGCAACTCGCCGCTCCCTGTGTTACTTCGTCTATGGAAGCATTGTCAACTTGGTTGTCAACATTAGTACACTTCAAAAAGTTACTGAGTGAAGTTGGTGTGGAATGCTCTACAACAGGGGTGGCCAACTTTTGTGTACATAAGATCTACTTTTTATCTTAAAGTGTTGCGATCGACTTTTTATCCTAAAAGCATGTCGCGATTGACTTGTTGTCATAAGTGTAGTCAAGTTGGGGAGGGGTTTGTTCGATACTCAACCCTCCTCGGTCCAGTATCTAACCTAGAACCACTGACACAGACCTAAAAACACTGAGCCACTGCGTCACCAAGATGGGTGTTAAGTCAACACATCACGAGTGATCGACCAAAATTGGCTTTGTGATCGACCGGTTGGCCACCCCTGCTCTACAATATCTAAATACATGGTGTGCAAAAATGCAGTACAAAATATAAAAGGGGTATGTTTTGGGCACAGCATGAGAAGCTAGGGTCCTACCATGGTGACTTGGTAACTCCATCAGTAGTTCCAGGTTAAATACTGGACTGACGTGGGTGGGCTTCTTTCGGACAGTAGAGATGCCCCGAGTGCACCTTCCTTTGGATGAGAAGTAAAACCAAGGTCCCATGCAGTGAATGATGGCATTTTCATGTAAATGAATCCTCTACTATGCAATGGGTAGATGAGGTAGAATTCCCAGGTGTAGGAGCTCCCCCTGATGTTGGTGGAATTCTCCAAATAACAGTAGACCGACAATAAATAAGCATTTATTTAAATATTTGGTTTAAATGGTGTACCACCAAAACTAATGTAATGTACTTTGTGTGTATGGTGTGCATGTGCAAGCCCATGCATGCGAAGTGCTGGGAAAGGGAATTCAAAAAGTCACTTGGGCTTTAGCTGTGCTGTGCAGCAGACATGCTTACATTCGTCTGCTAAAAACCGTTACTCTTTCTCTACATCCATTTTTTTCTAAAAGTTATTTATCTACACTTGTGCTTGTTCAGAAGATTTATTACATAGTTGGACATTCGTTAATAAATCATTTGTTATTTTTGCTTCATTGGGGAAAACACAACAGTACTATTAAGTGATACATGAACCATGTAAACTCCTAACCCTTTCCCGCCTATGGCAGAGTCAGGTACCCATTTGTCCCTCTGAATGGACACAGGGTGATATATTGGTCATAGTTTTTTTTTCCTGGAGCCGGTTGCCGGTCAAAGCTGCAACCCTACACTTATTTGTTCGTTGGGGAATGCTACTGTTGTGCATGTTCATTGAAATTTTATGATCTAGGAGATTTAGTGTTCCACTGGCATAAATGAACCCTTTTACTAAAATTTTACTTTTATTTAAATGTTAAAACGAGATAATCTGTTATAAATTGCACACCAACAAATGTATGCATCCAAAGAGAACGAAACCGAAACTCCAACTGAACTAAAAGATCTTAATCATTCTATATATTCGTAAAAATGGAATTATTCGTATATATGGAATGAACTTAAAATTAGAATGAATTCAAAAGATAAGAACTGACGTCACCATTGATGCAAGGTGCCACAATACCCCCTGCCCAGAAATTAATTCAATAAATTAATTGTTACAACATAAAGTGAATATGAAGGTTGCTTGCACAAGAGCATGTAACCATCGCTGGGGTTGATAGACGTAAAGGTTGTAATGGTGAGGAGGATGGTGTTGATGTTAATGGAATTGTGGATGCAGGTGATGCTGATGTTGGTGGTACTGTGGATGTAGGTGGTGTTGATGTTGGTGGAACTGTGGATAGGGGTGGTGTAGATGTTGGTGGAACTGTGGATGTAGATGGTGTTGCTGTTGGAGGAACCATGGATGCAGATGGTGTGTCATCTGTGATATTAAGATCTGATTTGAAGCTGGCTTAATATGTTCAAGAGTGATAGGATCAGTGTGGCCATTGACAAGTACAGTAAAATACTTATCATGATGACTGGGCACTATAAATGGACCTTCATATGGTTGAGAAAAGGCATGTCCATGATTACCACAATGCACAAAAACCATGAGTAGCATCCAAAAAGTGAGGGAGGTGAAAGATTGGGTGAGGAAAGGGCTTGCGTGGAGGACGATGCTTAAGAAGACACATCGTGGAATGCAAACGATCCACAATATCATTGTTGGAAGGATGGAGCACTTCCACAGCAAAGAAATCACTAGGGAGATGTAACTTCGTCCCATACACGAGCTCAGCTGGAGTGGCTTTCAGGTCTTCTTGGAATGAGCAGTGCAGACCAAGAAGGATCATTGGGATATGATCAAAACAATGTGTGGGATCTTCGACCACCTTAAGTGATGCTTTCCGTTGTCAATGGAATCTCTTGATCATTCCATTTGATGATGGGTGGTAGGCTGTTGTGCGAAGATGATGTATCCCTAACTTTTCACACAAATGAGAAAAATGAAGGGAATGAAATTGCCTACCATGTTCAGTGGTGATTGTTGATGGAATCTCGAATCGAGAAATCCAAGGGAACCCTGAGGGGAACCACTGGGCATGGAAAGGTCACAGTATAGGCTAATATCAGTTCCAGGAACTGGGACAAGATGAATTTGCAGTGATGAAGGATGCTGTACATTTGCATCTTCCTCTTAACATTCCTTTAACTGTTTAGGTGACACAACACCTGGAACGACCTCAATATTACTGATATATGACCTTGAAAGTGAATCAGCCACTGTGTTTTCTAATCCCTTGATGTGTCTGATATCTGTTGTGAATGATGAGATGTAATCAAGATGTCTGGTTTCCCTTGGTGAATGCCGATCAAGCCGGGTTGCATGGCATGTGTGAGAGGGTTGTGGTCTGTATAAATGACAAAATTGTGTCCTTCGACAAAGTAGCAGAAATGCTTAACTGCAAGATATGCAGTAGCAACTCTTGACCAAACGCACTATATTTTGTCACAGCTGGTGTAAACTTCCTCGAAAAGAAACTCAGATTGCCAGATACCATTAACTGACTGCTGTAAAACAGCACCTGCTGCCACGTCTGAGGCATCAGTAAACATGGCCACTGTGACATCTGGATCTGGACTTGGGTGAGCAAGCATTGTGACCTTTGCTAGGATATCTTTGATGTTGGCAAAGGTGTCATTAGCTGCTGCAGACCATATAAGTGGAGCATTCTGTGCTGCTTACCCACTCAACATGCTATTAGGTGGCTGCAACATGGTGGCACAATCCGAAATGAAGCGATGAAAGAAATTGATGAGACCAGGGAAATGAAGAGCTCATCTTGAATCAAGTCTTGGGAAACTTTGTATTGCTTCCATCTTTTCTGGGCCCCTGACAATTTGGCGTATGACAATTTGGTGCATATATAATTTGGCATATGACAATTTGGCGTACATACAAATTTGGCATACGTCAATTTGGCGTACATACCGATTTCTTGGGTGCCCAAATTTGTTCAAAATTGCAACGGTCATAACAACATATTTCAACAGTCATTGCAAGGTGATCATGGCAAGGTAGACATTAGAACACTTTTCACAGTTATGCCTACCATAACTGTTACAGGGCCCTAATGATCTTTGACGTTGATGGGCGCTAAAACACAAACAAACCCAACTGTGCTATATGGGACCGTTGCAATGACTGTTATGACCACGTGCAGTTGCAACCCCTCCCATGCACATATAAACTTATATTTGCATAATATGTGAGGTTTAGCTCAACCTTCTTGTATTAGCTGGATCTGCCACTGGATGACAGTTGCAATTTTGAACAAATGTGTGCACCAAATAGATTGGTATGTATGCGAAATTGTCGTACGCCAAATTTGTATGTATGCCAAATTGTCGTGATCCCCTTTTCTGGCAGTGGCTGGATTCCCTGTGGTATGATGTGATGACCAAGGAAATCGATGCTACTCTGTCCAAAAACACACTTGGCTAAATTATTTGTTAAGCCATACTGATGGAGTCTTGCAAAGACCTGATGCAGGTGTTTGGTGTGGGTGTCATCATGAGGATGTCATCAATATAGGTGAACATGAATGGTAAATCACCTAAGAGAGAATCGATGAAACGCTGAAAGGTCTGAGCAGCAATTCTGAGTCCTAATGGCATACACACATATTCATAGAGACCAAAGGGTGTTATCACAGCAGTCTTGGTTATATCTTCAGGTGCAATGGGGATCTGATGGTACACCTTGACCAGATCTAGTTTTCAAAAACATGCGTGCTCCATGCAATTGGGAGTTAAACTCCAGCAAATGTTTTATTGGATAACGATCTGGTACTGTGTGCACATTCAATGCTTGGAAACCCCCAATGAGACGACAAGAATTACCTCTGGGTGCCATGCAAGATCTGAAATTCTTGCTTGGCTATCTTCCGTTTAGTGTAGGGTTGCCATAATTGTCGGACCACTGACCGGGACATCCCCCCTTAAAAATATTTTTTCAACCAAATGGCAAGAATTCATATTATAAACATTCATAGCTTTATTAAAAAAAATTCCATAATCCTTTTACTAACGCATTGAAATATAAAATATTTTAGAGGACCCAAAAAAAAAAACGTTAGGATCAATCAGTGGTGGATCTGGGTGGGGGTAGAACTTCAAAAAATGTGCGCCCCAAATATTTTTAAATATTCATAATCCCCGAGTATACATCTAGCTAGCAATTACAAAAAGGTCCTCTCCTGGCGCTTTGACAATGACCTATCTTCAGTGGTTTAGCCAACTACAGATTGGACTGCAACTGTTGGACTGGCAGTATAGAAATGGGGATAGCAATGCAAAAATGCTTCATCAGTTGTGCCCCTTTCTGGCAGTGAGGGGGGAGCAATTGCTGCATTGCCCCTCGTCTGGGTCCGCCCCAGGGATCAATGGTGGATCATTCCCGAACAGTCAGTTTCACTGGCAAAATGTGATGTGCTTTCATGGACGAATCTGTACCAAATCTCTAGGCATGTACTGTATATGTTCAGTACTGAATGCAATGATATTATTAGAAAATAATTTTTTAACATGCAAAAATTTTAAATCGATCGGGACAAATGACTGTCGGACCGGGACACAGGCCTCAAAACCGGGACGTATGGCACCCTAGTTTAGTGGGATGCAGGCGTCTTGCTCGTGCATGTACGGGTGGACCAGGTGTAGTGACTATATGGTGAAATAGTTCCCCAGGGTTCTGTCCTGGGGCCCCTACTTTTCAATGTTGCTACCACAGGACTTCCTTCCGAGTGTGGTGAGTGGACACCATGGTCCTTTGTGGATGATAATTACCTGGGCCTAGAGGTGCAGCTACAACATCTACAGGATGCCTTGGCGTCCTCATCTGAACTCCTGATGTCCCTGTCCTGCTGGTACACTTCATTACAAATGAAAATTAACTTGGATAAAACCCAGACTATAATATTTCTACCCAGAGGGATTAATTTACCTTTGTCCCGTCCAAACCTACCTATGACCATTTTGGGAATTAGCTTTGATCCTTTCCTCAGCTTTCTTGAGCATCGGAACACTCTTATTCCCAAGCTGCATACATTGCTTTATTTATTTAAACGCATTAAGCCAGTCCTGTCATTAAAGAAACTAGTACAGATATTTTGGGCTAAAGTACTTCCTCTCATTGAGTATGCGTGCCCCTTCCTAGTTAGCTTAACCAAAACACAGGTAAGGCAGGTACGCCTACCATACAACAGAATTCTGCGACTCATCTTTGGTATTCCACCAACGACGAGCGTTACCCAATGCTGCAAGAAGTTTAGCTTGATGCGACTCGAGGTTTTTCTGGAGTTTTGTCACCTTTGCCATTTAGCCAGTGCCCTTCGAAATCCTGGACATCCATGTCATTATATCAGTGACTTCTTTATTGCGTCTGTTGAGGCACGGACTACCAGGAGGTTCTTGTTCCAACCTACTTGCCCCTATAGTGATTGTAGGAGCCAACAGTTCCCAGCGGCTGTTCTGTTCCAATGGAACGTCCTACCTTATGCACTGCGCTCAACTATTTTTAAGTGTGCCGAGTATAAATGCCTTTTGAACTGCAGACACTTTAAGAAAGCTCTCCGCAAGCACTTTCTGCAGACAAGGTGAATCGTGCGGCGACTGTCTGAGAGTCCTTTGTATTTCTCTATGGGCGCGTTCCTTCCATACAATGTTGCTGGAATGGGGCGTTGCGATGTTGTGTAATCGGTCGGTGGATTCCTTTGTTTGATAATAGTTGTGTGCTTAATCATACAGGTCGCGTTTTTCGTACCTGCGGTAGTTGTACTGTAATCTCATAATTGTACTATGTTATCAGTGTATGTGCAGTTTGCACGTTAAAATATTAAATTAAATTAAATAAATCATGAGCCACTGGAATGGAAGCTGGTTTAGGGACTGCGATGTCCTTGTATTCCATGATGAGAGACATGTACTTGGCATCAAAATGTGGAGCCATGGTTGACAAGCAAAAATATGGCATGGAGAGACGTACTGTAAAGCCATTGATTTGCAAACCAGTGATGCGGTCATACAACCTACATTTGCTGACATCCACTAAAAGGCCCAAATGTGCAAGGAAGTCTGCCCGAATGCGACAGTGAACTTCCAATTCAATGAACGGCACAAGCCCAGTTCCAGGCCGAGACGTTGCGTGCCATAAGTAGGGATAGTGGACTTATATGCAGCAAAGAGTTGCAAGGCATCTGGTTGAGAGTGTGTCATGTTGACAGTTGAGCATGGAACAATGGATAACTGCACCAGTGTCCACTAAAACTTCCGACGAGTCAACCTGTCCCAGAGGAAGAAGAGATGGCTAACATGTCCCCCACCATCCACTTGCATCTCTAGAAGTGGTGGCTGAGATTGTTTCCCGATGGACAGTTGCATTTTCTTGCCTTTTCCCCAAATTTTTTGTGGTACCAACAATGGGTGAAGTGGGGAGTCTGTGGGTGGAGGGTGGAGGTGGAGTCGGGCGTCCGTGGCTGTCTAGCACCATGCCATGACCATGAACGCTCTCGAGTGGTCCGAAAGGCTGGATGAATTTGTTGGTGGCGATCGGAGAATAGTGTGTCTATCCTTGCAGTAAGTTTGTCAATTTGCCCTTTTAACTCGAGCAGGTCTCTGTTTGGGACAGTAGCAGCGTTTGTAGGCAAAGTGTCAGAAATGGCATTTAGCTGAATGTTGGAAGACTCCATGACCTCCACAATTCTGTTGGCCATTTAGGCTGTTTATCAAGGGATGTGGTGGTATCAGCCATTGCTAGGACTACTCTCCCCTGGTGAGGTAGTCTGGACGTGAACAACTCCTTAATAATAATGGTATCACTAGTAGAACTACCTGCATCACCAGCTAATTGCTGTGTCTTCCTAAGGAGTTGGGTTTCCTGTCCCAAACTGTAAATCTGTATGCAGCTGATGCTGGGACATGGTACTACGTTGCATTATGGCATTCTTCACTACCTCATAAGCATCTGTGGGTGGTGGTCTAAGGATCAGGTCACTAATATCTGTAATTAGTTTCATGAGGTAGCACGTCCACAACCAGGTCAAACTTTTTTGCATCAGACCTTATACCATGGATCCAGAAGCGATACTCAACAGTGGTGAACCACGTTGCCTGATCTTGGACCCAAAAGGGAGGAAGCTTTAGAGGCTTCAGACTTGACTGAGCAGCGTTTATCAAACACTCCCAAATATTTATAACTATTTAGATATATATGAAGTATCTGTCTTACCACTAAGTCCTTGATGAACAAATATGGCCATTACTCAGTGTGATGCAAAGATTATTTTCCGACCCAAAATTGTAGAAAATAATGTAATTTGTATAATTTGGCAACTGGGATCCTCACCAGTGATCTGCTGCCTCCTGAATCATGTCCAGGTCACCAAATGTTGCGCATGTTCATTGTAATTTTATGATCCGGTAGATTTATTGTACCACTAGCATAAACGAACCCTTTTACTAAAATTGTAGTTTTATTTAAATGTGAAAACAAGATAATCCATTATAAATTGCACACCAACAAATGTATGCATCCGGGGTGAATAAAACCTGAACTGAAGGATCTCAGTCATTCTATATATTCATAAAAATAGAATTATTCGAATATATATAGAATGAACTTAAAAATTAGAATGAATTCAAAAGTTAAGAACCGACGTCACCATTGATGCAAGGCAATGGGGGTGACGTCACCACTGGTTTTTAGTAAAGTGATGTGGTTATGTGCCACACTACCGACCCCAGAGGGCAAGCTACCACACCTGAAAATTTTTGTCTCATCTACCCATTGCGTAGTAGAGAGGGTTCTTTTATGTGCAAGTGCCATCGTACACCAACATGGGACATCAGTTTCACTTCTCATCCGAAAGAAGGCACACTCGCAGCTTCCTCTGTTGCCTGAAAGAAGCCAACCCACCTTGGTCCAGTATCCAACCTAGAACTACTGGCATAGTTGCCAAGCATGCTAAACACTACACCACCATGGGGGGTTGATACATGTAACATGTATGTTATGCTTTTGGGTTGGGGATTTTTCCAAGCAGCCGGGACAGGCCGAACCTTAAGGAGGCTGCTCACGGGTCAGGAGGAGGCAGGTGGAAGGGGAGTTCAACGATCTGACAAGAATTCGTGTGTCCTCCACAACTTGGCCACACCAATGCAACTCGGCTGCACCATAGTTTGAGAAAGCTTTGCTGCACCTTTTCATGTAAATGTTTTGAAAAAGTGATGTTGGTGACAAGGTTGTCAATTTGGTTGTTCAATCTGTGGCAAACAAGTTGACAACCAAGTTTCATGTCTGTGGGCCACTTAAAGCATTGTGGTGCAACATTAATTTCTCTTCAATTAAAGCTGAGGTAAAATCCAAAAATATTATAACAACTTTTCCAGGCCTTAACCCTCTAACGCTACACAGGGGTACTGGTGTACCCCAGGGTTTTTCTTTTTCCTCTCTTTTCTCTGTGGGTGACCCTGGCACAATGGGATTCACTGTATATTCATGTGATAGGTTGAACTTTCTGATAAGTCACAGATGGGTGGTTAATTGCTTTTCATTTTTCAAATAATGATGGGTGGGGTACTCCTGTACCCCTGTGTAGCGTTTGTGTAACTTTTAGATGGCCATAGGAATTGCATTGAAAGCTTGCACGCCTTACAGGAAAAGCCATCTGCAGTGCATAAAGGGCAAAATATCCATTTTCTTTTAATTGCGGATTAAAATCGTTTTTTCTATGTTTCTGAGCACTTATTGAATTATTCTTTCATAATATTGCACTGAAAATGCAATAAATTTATTTGTTAAGTATGGAGAATGGGTTTCAAATTGGGGCACACCTGTACCCCTGTGTAGCATTAATAGGTCATTTTCGAACAGTAGCATTGCAAGGTTAAGCTGGGTTTACACTGTGGGCAACATACTCGCACAACTGTTTCATTAAAAAAGACTTGTACAGAGAAAACGGGGACTCGCCCCAAAATTTGATGTGCGAGGCAGCCTCGTCGTGAGCCACCGAACTGTCATTTTTTGGACATGCATCAAAGGGTTTCACCCCTCCCACTCCGTGTACAGTTGGCTCTCTTTTTATGCAGATTCTTTTAACGCGATTTCCAAGATATGCAGTTTGCATTTCATTAAAATTTGTTTTTCTCAAATATGTATACAGTACTGTATATATCCGATCAGGAGATCGAATGTTGAAACCACTCATAATAAATCGATTTCTTAGACCCCGTGCCCTAAAAGGCAAAGATTTAAAACAATTACCAGTGCATTGGATGGGTAACCCAAAAGCCTGGGTGACAACAACTGTTTTTACAGAATGGTTCAATAATTGCTTTCTACCAGAAGTGATAGTCTATTTGAAAGAAAAATCTCTTCATTTTAAAGTCTTATTAATTATTGATAATGCACCAGATCATTTACAGTTAGAACATCCAAATGTTCAAATAGTATTTCTTCCACCCAACACAACAAGCCTTCTTCAGCCATTAGATCGAGGCACAATTAAGTGGACTTACAAATTCATATTGAATAAATTAGAAAATGAGTCCCTGACAGTAAAAGACGATTGGAAACAAATATTCTATATTTGACTGTATAATTCAAGTTGCATCTACTTCTGCTGAAATAAAACCAGCAACTCTAAATGCCTGTTGGAAAAAGGTTTGGCCAGGATGTATTACAAGCAATACAAGCATTGAAACATCAACACTTTGGAAGGAAATTGTAAGTTTGGCACATGGTATTGGTGGAGAATGTTTTAATAATTTCAACCATGATGATATAGAAGAACTGCTGGTGGATGATGTGTTAAATGATTATGAGAGTGTTGCACTAGCTTTTAGATGCAGCAAATTCAGAAAGTGAGTGTGATATTGAGGAAAACCCCAACCCCTCTCACTTCAAAAGTAATTCGAGATGGTCTTCATCTATGCAGGAAATTAGAAAATCATTTTCTTGTTAATGACCCCCAATTCTGAAAGGGCCTTTAAATTCCAACATGAGCTGCAGAACTGTGTTTCTGGATATCGTGAATTGCATAAACAATTAGTAGAATCATCAATGCAACGTTTAATTACGTATTGCATTGTTAAAAAAGGAAAATCAGCCTACAGTGAGAATGAAGTTTGATGATGAAAGGCTGAGGATGAAAGTGATTTGGAACCTGTGCACAAACGGTGCATCACTTTCTTATAAAATAAAACGAGTTGTATTTAAATGCAATTTTATTTAAGAAATTTATATAAGTTATTTTCAGCTTCTCAAAGGAATTTATTAAGAGACCCATTTTTTTAACGTCAACAAAATTTTTTTATGCGACTTTACATTAGTTTTAATTCATAATTTTGGAGTTATGCGAATTTTAAAAATTATGGAACATATCTGCAATTTTTCCATAGACTTACTGTATAGTCTTTTTTAATGCGAATTCTTTTCATGTGATTTTCTGAGGAACGTATCCCCTGCGTAAAAAGAGACCTGACTGTACTGGTACTCTAGATATGTTTTGCATGCTTTCTTTGTGCAAAATTTTGCTCAATGTAAACAGGGAGGGTGAGATTGCCACAAGCCTGTGGAAACAGTTGCAGTGAGTATGTTTCGTGCAGTTTAAACCCAGCTTTAAAGAGGACCACTAGGTGGCGCATGCTTTTGGACGTGTGCCTTTTTGTGCTCTGTAGCCTTTTGGCTGATTTTGGATAAATATTTCAAAGCAACATCCATCTTACAACCACCTTTTTCAAGGTGAATATCCTCCCATTCTGGTTCCAGGTAAGGCTGTGGCTTTTGGGTGTCACAAACGGTGGGGTAAGCTCATAGTGAGGTTGTCATTTTAGCCTAACCTCATGCTACGTCTACCAGTCCCATTGTCCTTTGGGGCAGTACATGTGTCATCTGCACTGACAGATGCCATGCTGTGCTGGAGCTTTGTCCCAACTGCACACAGCAAACTCTATTTATTTTTAATTTTTAATTTTTCAATTTTTAATTTATTAGTAATTATTTTATTAATATATATTATTATAAGTATTTATCTGTAATTGATAAAATTAATTTGTGAAAGGGAGACTTCAAGTTGGGTTTGAGACCTCTGCTCACTTGGCATTGCTACAACCATTAATGAGTGTCTCCTGTGGGGTAGAATGGCACCCCCACACAGGTAGCCCTGTCACTAATGCTGGGGGTTCCAGACGTCTGACTGGGGTGCCAAGCTAGGTGACACCCATAAGCTGACACCCTCCAACATTGCTTTCTTACAGCAGACTAGATGAAAGGGAAATCGATCCAGGGCACTGGGAGAAGGATATAAACTCCTTTATAGTGGCTGTGAAGAGGGATGAAATGGGGTGGGGATTATACTGAATAATGATTTACAGCAGATGGTTACAGCAGTGAAGTGCATAAACAGTACATTGATGTTAGTAACTGTAGTCTGGCAGGGCATTGGGCACTACCTCATCAGTGCATATGCCTCCAAGCAGACCTTTACATTAAGAAATGATTTTTGGAGAGATTTTGAGAGAGGTTCAGATAGTGAAGGGCAGGATCTGCCAGAGAATGGGAACTGAATACCTAATTATTGGAGGGGACTTCAACAGCCACTTGGGAAAGGATGGGTTGGGATATGAAGAGGTCCATAGGAGATGTGGGCATGGCCTGGTCAATCATGCAGGCCAGAAAGTCCTTGAGTCAGCCGAAGCATACAGTCTTGCATTAGCCAATACACGGTTTGCAAAGAAAGGAAAGCACCTTATCGCCTTTCATCTCCCACAGCAGAGATTTCAGGCAGATTTCTCACCAGGTAGACTGGGATTGGGAAGGGTCTACTGATGCCATGTGGGACAGGGTTGCCAGGACAATCAGGAAATGTGTAAAGATGATGTTTGGTATGGCAAGAGTAGGAGGCAATATTTAGGGTAGGCCATCATGGTGGTGGAATGTGGAGGTGGAAGCAGCCATCAAACTAAAAATGGTGGCATTCTAGTTCTATTTGAATACACTGCAAGCAGCTGTGACAGAGCAAATTGGCAGTGAGAATATCTCTCATTCTTAAAAACTTCCTCATTCTAAAACCCCAAAGAACCTGAAGCATAGCATCTATTCTGCCATACATTGCCTGCCCACTATAATGGCACCGTCTTCCCGAAAGTTCTTCACCTTATCCTCATCAAGAGCATTCCATTGCCAAATGACCTTTGGAAAAAAGGACCAGTAATATGAATCTGTTTGGGCCCTGATCTCCTTCAATTTGAATACATGATCATTTCTCCCTCTGTATTCTGCAAAGGATAACCTGCTATCTAGAGCAGTGGTTCTCAAAGCGTGTTCCGTGAAACCACTTCGTGTTCTGCAAAAAAATTGATACAATTTAAAATAATGTTTGGATGGGATTGTAATCAGCAAACGCAAATGACATAGTTGTTCGATTTATCATAAGTACCAAGGTAGTTGGGAGGCATTGCAAAAATGGGGGGAGGGTGGAACAAGGGTTTATTTGAATACTCTGGGATATGCTTGTGTAGAGATAAGGTGTTGTAGAAACACCTATCTCTACCAATAATTACAGTATATTTTACTTTTGTTCATTCTGCCAATACTTTAGGGACACCCCACAACTATGCAAAAGTAAGGGAAGATGAAAATGCAAAAAAAAAACCTCATGTGCTTCAATTTCTTAAATAAAAAGAACACACAGAAACATTGTGCGTTTCTGTTAATAAGTTTTGAATTGGTTAGAATGATCAACAAGATACTAAAATTTAAATTTATTCAAAAGGAGCAATAAGGAGTTCTACATGACAATTCAGAGAGAGAGAGGTCACATACTTTTTAGCTCCTGAAACAAATATATGATTAACGACAAAACTTAATTATTATTGATATTTTATTATTAATCTCTATTTTACTGATTGACATTAATTCATTCTTGTTGAACTATAAAAGTTGTTCATTTATTATCATCCTGAAACATTCATCTATTTTTTTTTTGGAGTCAATCCTTCATCACAGGATTACTTCTCATCTAGTTTTAAAACACAATTAATATTCAAATATTCAGTCATCGAAATTCATTAAATGACGAAATCAACGTTTATTAGCAAAACGTGGCATCAAAATAGCAGCCTTCACCACTCTTGATTGCTCCATAGCCAGGGAATACTGAGGGCTTGCGGGAATACTGAGGGCTTTCCAGTAAGAGTTGAGGTGCTCCAATGTTTAGCACTTACCCCATACCTTTTCATCCTCATATTGGACGAATTGCTAACGGGAGTAGGAGAATAGCCCTCCCCCAAGTGCTTGGCATTTGCTGAGGATATAGGAAAACTTGGTGACTGCAGATAACACATAGAGAAGGGACTAAACGATATTACAGGAGCAATAGAAAAGGGGGGCTAACGAAAAGAATGTCACTTTGCATTATCCTGAAAAAAGTACTGCTGTGATTTCTGAACTGTTTTAGGAAATGAATGTCCCCCTCCATCAACTGTAACTTTTCCCAGTTTATCCTATATCTTACATATTTTGAAATAAAGTAATTGGTTACTTTAAAAATGCACCCTTGTGTATCTAGATATATAAATGATATATGCATGTACTAGAGTCATAAAAGAAAACGTTGATTTTGATTAAATGTAAGACATGTAGTATTAAGTATCATATTTTAAAGGTTGTCCAATATCTCAATAGGTAGAGCCAATTTTGCAATCTTTGAAATCAGCACCCTCAAAATAAAGCAAATTCATTCTCATATTCTTGGCAACTGGGAAAAAATTTTTTTTGTAGACCTGTGTAATGGAATAGTATAGGGCAGGAAAGGAACATCTCCATGCCAGCTTTATCATCTTGTAGAAGACTTTGGACAGGTTTCCATGACAGTTATTTCAAAAGATATGCAAAAGGAGTTAGAAGAAGGGTTTATTCAGGTGGTGCAGGATATAGGAGGGTCATTTTTTTTAGTAACAACCGTTTTGGCTTAAAAGTAACTGAAGCTTTTTGAAAATTTTTATTTTTACATTTCCCGAAGTCCTTTAGATATTTTTTGATGTAATCCCCATCCCACTTGAGTCTTTTTTCTGGACAAGAGATGAGTCAATTATTGACCTTACATGGTCAATTATGTGCTCCTGCATTAGCATTCTTGGGACCCACCTGGCAAGATTCTTTGAATACTGCAAGTGTTGCAGGCAGTGTTATAGAGAACCGATTGGGAAATATTTCGATAATTCTTCTGCAATTCGTCAATAGTGAAGCACCTGTACTGCTGAAAGTTTGCAGTAATGTTTGTTTTCAGTTCGTCAGTGATTGTGTTTCGGTGGCCCTAACATTGTTCATCATGGATGTCTGTTCTTCCACCATTAAATAAAGGGCACCGTTTTCAAACATTCCCTTCATTCATCACACCATCCCTATACACTTCAACGAGTTACTGATGGATTTTGGAAGGGCAATTGCTTTTTGCATTTAAAAATTGAAAGCACAGGGAACTTCACAATTGGCAAGATTAGTCATGGACATAGCTGATAAAGAATTGCTGTACAATATTATCTACTTCCGGTAGCATCTTTAGACCATGCTAATTGACAAAAGAAAATATTAGTTGTTGAAATGACTGCATGGAACTACAGGGTGATTTTAAAGGTCATGCTCAAAATGAAGGGGGAGGTGGAGGAGTAAAAAATAAACAATATTTACTCTGCCAAAGATGTGATTTGAGGCTTTAATTATGGAGTTATAAGCATTTGTGTTTTTGGGCAAATGTCAATCCACATGCTACTTTTGTAATGCACAATCAAACACAATTTGAAATCAACGTGTGGGCAGGTGTTATTGGTGATCATTGGACCATATCTTACGCCACCAAATTTAACCCTCTGGGGACAAGAAGGGTCGTATCCTACCCTGGTGCAAATTAAAATCGATGCAGCTCATGCACCACTTTATAAAAAATGATGAGATTCCATAATTAATCTCCATAATTAAAGCCTCAAATAAAATCTTTTGGAGAGGAGATTTTTTACTCCTCTACCTCCCCCTTCAAATTGAGCATGACCTCTAAAATCACCCAGTATATTTACGGATAGGAGATGCAAACGGTTCTTACTAAAAGAACGGTCCTCGTATATTATGGTTGCATAGCCAGGGTGACGACTCCTTTGAGAAATACTGAAGGCTTCCCAATGATGGGTGGGGTACATTAAGGTCTAGCACTAAGTCAAAACGCTTTTATTCTCACTAATGATGAGCTGGGAGCGGCTGTAGTGCATTGGACACACCACTTCTCGTCTGATCATTTAAGTTAACAACGTAACCCCAATCTAGTACTAAATGGGTGGCCACTTGGGAACACTAGGTACCATTAATACCAAAAAATGGTCTCATTAATTTAGTTTCTGTGGTGTCGCTGTATTGGCTGTAAGGGCCCTAAAATATGAACGAAACATCAAAAATATGGATGGGCTGCTGCCGGGAGTAAGAGAATGGACCTCTCCATGCATGGTGTTTGCTGATGATATCGGACAATGGTGGCGTGGCATAACTTTTTTTGAAGAGGGTCGCAATAACACAAAAAGAAAACAAGTTCTCTGTGGATAAGGTGAAAGCATTAATTAATTTTTGAAATAAAAATATAAATATATCCTTTATAATGACTAAAGTTTATTAAAGTAGCAAATAGAGATCATCATCATCATCGTACCTTTATCCTGCCTGCGGCACAGCCGGGTCTGTGGGTTCTAGCCCTCCACCTCCGACTATCTCCCACCAGGACCCCGCCCTCCATACACTACCATATCATTACGCTCTCACGTCTGCTTCCATCTCCTCTGCCCCCGGTGTTTCCAACCACCTGCATTCCTTATGTGGTCCTAACGAGCTCCTCCTCCCCTCTTGTCATTACATGTCCAGACCACCTCAATCTACTCTTCCTCATCATTTTTTTGGGATTGGATTATTCCGTTGGACACACCAGTTCTCCTCTAGTCACTTGAGTTAAGCAACCCATTACCATCTAGTACTGACATGGGTGGCCGCTTGGGATAACTTGGTACTTCTAATAACCAAAAATCGTCACATTAGTGTAGCATCTGTGCATTCTTTGCATTAGAACTATTCAGTGGACACCCCACTCATCTACCGCAGCATTCCTCACTGCCCAAAACTGATGTATATGGGATAGTGAACCTAACCCCTGAAGGAGCAATTAGAGAACATCATCAAAATCATCTCACCCTTATCCTGCCTGACCAGGATCGAGTCCTCGGGTCCTCCACTCCCGCCTATCCACCACCAGGTCCCCCTCCACCCCGCATGCCTCCATCTCCCAAGCACCTCCTGCTCCCACGTCCGTTTTGGTCTTCCTCTACTCCCGATGAACCAAATTACCCACAGTCCCATAATGAGCCTAGTAAGTTCCTCCTCAACCTATTCTCTCTCATCTTTTCTGTGGGGTCTCCCATCCCCAAGCCACCTCTAACACACTCATATAGCACAGCATTCGCACATTAGCCACCAGCATTCCCCTTTCATGGTTCTTCCCAGCTGCCCAACCCTGAACCATACAGAATGGCGGGCCTAACGACAGTTATGTACACTTTGGCCTTCATCTTTATTGAGACCCGTCGGTCCCACTTGCCTGTCTCTACTTAAGCCATCCTGCATTGATCCTATGGGTCACGTCAGAGAATCTCCCCATCGCTCTGGAAAACAAATCCCAACTAGCGGAATTCTTCCACCTCTGGTACCCCTCACCCCACAACGCATCTCCCCCTCTTACCCCCGGCCATTAAAATTGAAAGCTAGGTATTCAGTCTTGTTCACCTGTCTTGTTAGTCAGTCTGTTTTAATGTCTTGTAGGCCCATTTGTGCATATTCTTTGAGTGCAATTCTTCCCACATCTTCAGTAAATACCAAGCACTGAGGGGCCCATTCCGTTATTCCCATCAGCAGCTCATCCATTACCAGAGTAAATATATATGGGATGTGCTGACCCTTGATGCACACTGACCTGCACATTGAAGTGTGTAATATTTCCCCATGTTGCCCTCACCCTAGTGATGGAACCATCATATATATCCTTCATTATCCTAATATGACCTTCATCAACCCCCTTCTTTCTTAAAACGTTTCACAAGACCTGGCTATGGTCTTCAGGCTAACGAATATTGCAGGGAGGTCCTTCTTGGCTGCTCTATGCTTCTCTATCATCTGTCTAAGAATAAAGATTCGTTCCATGGTAGATCTGCTGGTAACAAACCCAAATTATTTCCCTCATACTCTAGTTTGGTCTCTGAGGCAACCTTTTGTGACTCTCCCACAGCTCACATGGAATGGCTCATCAGCTTTATGCCACTCTAGTCTCCATAGTCCTGGTCGTCAGCTTCGCCCTTGAAAAATGGAGTTCCAACTAGAGTTTCCAATCCGAATGTATTCAAAATTCGAATATTTTGAAAATTATTTGAATAATATTTCGGAAAAATTTAGAGACATTTACAACCAGATATTCGTCGACATTAAAGGATAAATTCAGCAGTTACACTGCTGTGCTGTACACCTTGTTTACCTAGATTTTTCAACATTATCATTGACTTGTATACACATGTGTTAGGGTTAGAGGCTATCAGCTAACTACTTGTTGGTGTTTTAGGGCCCTTCAACTAAAAAGGTCATTAGAGCCCCGTCCACAGCATAGTTCTTATACACAGACTGCACAGACACTACACTAATGTGACGATTTTTGGGTATTAGCAGTACCCAGTTTTCCCAAGGGGCCACCCATGTCAGTACTAGCTGGGATTGCACTGCTTAACTTCAGTGATCAGATGAGAACTGGTGTGTCCAACGCAATAAGCCACTCACCCATCATTTGGTGGAGTTCACTTTTATTGCTAATATATTTCTTGAGCAATCCCCATTCGAATTTCATGGAGCATTAAAATTGTGTTATCCTAATTTTTCATGTAAGTGATGTATAAGCTTATATAATAAATGTAATCATTACACCTGTATTCCGCCTGTGTCAGGGTGGGGTTCTAGCCCCACACACTACCAGTAGTTATGAACAAGGTGTTCCCACGTCTGCTTTGGTCTCTCCCTGCCACAGGTGCTTCCAGTCACCTTCATTCCTGTAATGGACCTAACGAGCCCCTCTACCTCTCTTCTTCTTACGTGTCCATACCACCTCAATCTACTGTCCTTCATTTTTTCTGCAGTGTCCCCCACCCCAAGCTACCCAAAATATACTCGTTCCTAATTCTAGCAGCTTGTGACACCCCACTCATGTACCACAGCAATCGCATCTCAGCTCTTGTATTCTATTTAGGTGACTCCCTCAGTGCCTAACATTCTCCTGTGTATAGCATAGCAGGCCTAACCCACCCTATACAACATTCCTTTCAACTTTATCATAGCTATGTTTCAATACCTTTAATACTTCGTTATTTTTAAAATTAAAATAAATTAAATTGATTTTACAAAAATTTTATCCATTTTCATATTATATATGGTATCCTACTGATTTTAATTATCCCTCAATAGAGCTTTTACATTGTTTTAAAACTATTCGAATATATGCAAATAATTTGATGAAGCCAAGTATTTGGAAAGTCTCTCATTGCCCCAAAACACAGGATTATACAATATCAGTGATGGAGATGTACAGATGCAGCAGAGAGAGCATCAAGGTGATTGACAAGGGTATTGAATTTAATCAGAACCAAATCCCTGGTAAATCAGTGATCATACTTGGGGACACAGATGCAAGGGGTATAGATAGCTGGGCACAACCAGATGGCCTAGATAGAGGCTGTGTTGCTGATGCTTCTCTTCCAGCTGCTATACTGGTGGACATAAAGGATAGGATTTCAAGTATTATGAAAGGTGAAAGGGAGGAATGCCTGGTTATATTTCTGATAGGGTACACAATTCTAGAGGGAATTGTGTAAATAGGCAAAAAAGTCAGAAGTATCAGACCAAAGCAAAGGTAATGCTCTGTCCAACCACTGAAAGAAGGTACATAGGTGGAGTAGCCATGGTTTTTTTTTTGAAGGACAGTAGTTTGCAGTGATGCTTCTTCAATATACAGCATGTCTCACAGATCTTCACAACAGGGTTGCCACTAGGGTTGTCAGAAAAATTAAGGAGTTTATAGTGGATTTTTTTTAGTGAAGAGAGGGGGTTGCAGGGATGGGCAGGAAATTAGCAGAAACTGGTCAATTGGCATTGCTTGTTACAGTCAATAAGGTGGCCTGCTGCTGCGTGGCATGTTGATATTGTTATAGGCACTGAATCATGGGTTTTCCTGATAGGTACATAGTGTATAGAAGAGACAGGGAAGCAGGTACAGAGGGAGGTGTGTTTGTGGCTAAAGTCAAATTCTTAAGAAGTGCTAGGGAAACAGGGTTTGATGGTTGCTGTGATATGCTGTGTTGTAGTGTTTCCGACTGAGCAGGGAGACTTATGTCATTGCTTTCTACCATCCACCAGGAAATGACCCAATTCCATTGTTGGCGATCCTCAATCATAGGAGGATTGACCCAACAGTTACTGTACGTTGGGACTTCAGTCTTCCAGGGGTGAGGTGAGAAAGCATGCAATCTGTTGCAAATTCTGCTCTTTCAGGTGCCCTTAATTCCTTTTAGGAGTAGCTCAGTTGCACTGAATTACAGCAGGTTTGAACCATGCCATCGTATGAGAGGGTAGGGATTTTAGACCTAGTTTTTACTAATGTGCCTAGATTAATCAAAGATAAAGTGCATTAAAGGAATTAGTGACAATGCTGCAGTTTTGAGATAGTGAGAAGGCTAACATGGTATTGCACAATATGTAGGGAGACTTTTCAATTTCACAGATGTGATTTGGAGTTGTTTAGATGTTGTTCAGAATGCTAGTTGAATGATTTCAGGTCACTGTGAATGCTTGCAGTTTTGAAGAGTCTTGGTGGAGATTCTTACCAGTTATAGAAGAAGGTACAAGACAGGCTGTCCCTATTAATAAGAAGAGGAACAACGGTTTTCCATAATGGTATACCCAGAAAGGGAGGGGAGCTTTGTATAGACAGAGAAAAGTCAGAAATATATTTAGTAGGAGAGCGGATTCAAATAGTGAGGTCGTTGATAAGGAAGCTGGGCGAAAACTGTCATTAAAAAGGCCTACAACAATTTCCATAGGGATATTTTGGGGGAAAGGGTCATAAAATATCCAAAAGTTTTTGTGGGAAAGGGTCATAAAATATCCAAAAGTTTTTGGGGGTATCTCAAAAATTGCAGAAAGGGGGGGGTTATAGGGTTCCAGCTATTAACCCTCCAGTAGTTGCATTTGAAATGAAGCAAATGATCACAATGCATCTGACAGATGCAATATTTAAAATTATGTCAAAAATTAATTATCTATATGCAGTGACATTTAGGGATATGAACTCGTATAACATTTATTTAACTATTTTAAAAATACTACTGAAATATTCAATGAAAAGATGAAACAAATTTGAATATTTGAAAACGGTCAAAATCGAGGGCAAATTTCTACAGGGGTGAACAAAAGTGGATAACCTGATGAACACAATTTTCATAGATAACAAAATATTTATGTTAAAAAGAAATCAATTTAAAGAAATTTTGAAATTGCTGGAAATTTGCAAAAAAATTAGTACGTCATTTTATATTCCCACTCAGTTTGAATGACAGTTTGAATGAAAATTTAAGCCAAAATAGTATTTTCAAAAAAAATTAGTCACAATGCATCTGAGAAATGTTTGAGCCTTTCTAACTCTTTGGATGTGACCTTCTAGCAAACAAAATTGGTCAATCAGTAAGTTAGAAAGAGGGGGGATGTTATAAGGTTAATCAAATATCAGCAGCAATGCACAAAAGCGACCCTCATGAATTGAATGTGTCGAAGGTGTTGGCCAAGTGGTAGGTGGTTTTTGTCAACAACAAATTTATTAATTAATAGAAAACTGAATAAAGAATGTGAGAACCTTCCCCAGAGGTGTGACAATAAAATTAATGAAATGCAGGTGAAATTAACAAGATGAGTAACGGTTTTTAAGAGCGGCCCAAACAGAACTGTCCGTTTGAATCCAGAAAATAGAACTCCTCTTCTATTTTCTGGGTTCCATCTAAGGACTGCACAAGCACGGCTGTGCATGTGCAGGCGCCGTATGCCCCAGTGATTTTTGGAAGGTTAAGGATGGTCAGGAAACCTAGTTAATGATAGTCTTCTAGCTGCAAACATTTTTAATGATTCATTTTCAAAACCATTTGCTAATAGAAGGCGTCATTATTCACCAGTGTCAGAATAAGACTAGGGCAAATGGAGAAGGTTATATTTTCAAGAGAGCGTTCACTATTCACTAAGTTACTATTTCATGGACATGTAATAAATTCTTAAGACAATGCAATTGTTCCATCTACAAGTAGCTGGATGCTGGCAAACGTTGTGCCAGTCTTCAAAATATGGGAAACTGCAGATCCTAAGATCTACAGGCCAGTTTCATTAACTAGTATGATATGTTAGACTTTTGAACATGTATTATTCTCATGTATCATGGGATATTTGGAGGAAAGTGTCATCCTCAGCAACATTCAGCATTGGTTTAGGAAACGGAGATCATGTGATGCTGAACTGGCTTGTCTAAAGAACTATATTCAAAAAGCTCTAGATAAGGGTAGGCAGATTGACGTCATTTTCCTGAACTTTTAACAGGCTTTTGTCATGTTACCCCATGATGAGCTTGTTTCAAAAATGTCATTAGGTATTCAGTGAGGTTATTCAGTGGGTAAAGACCTACCTGTAGGGCAGGCAGCAATGTTTTGACATCAGACTGGACACCTGCAAAATCGGGAGTCCCCCAAAGAAGTGTATTTGGGAGCATTACTCTTATGTACTTTATGTTAGTGATATACAGGGTCATAATAAAGTCTGCCCCCTCCTCAAAACTTCTAAACCATGGGAGAAATAGAAAAACTGATATAGGGAACAAATAGGAATTATATGGGTCTCCAATGAATGGTGACCTTTATGTTTCCTACAACGGGCCTATTTGGCCCTTTCTGGGACCTATCTTGAGAATCTTATGTGATACATCAAAAAAGTCAATTGCACAATGACAAAAAATCATCATGCAAATCGGACCAATGGTCAGGTCACCTCACAAAATGATAAACATGTCGTTAAGGTCAACTGAATGGTGAAAGCTTTTTCCCACAATAGTTAATCAGGAAAATCTTATTAAAGTTACACAATGCCTTTAATAATTGGAAAGTATTATGGGAAGTTGTTCCATTATTCCACAACTCACATGACATCCTTCACCTCCAGCTAATTCTAGAGGGTAGCATGGTTTGTCAACAACAAAGGGCATAAAGTTGTTTAACCCTCCATCAGGGGCAATGTATCTGATGGATACATGAAGTAACTTTTTTTGTGTTTCCCATTAAATGGCTGGGTAAAGATACTAGAGCACCCTTAAGTCTTCCTACCTCAATGTTTCCTACACCAACCATTTGAAAAACTTCACACATCTTGTGTCATCATCATCATCTCACCCTTCTCCTGCCTGGGGCAGGGTCAGGTCTTCAGGTTCTGATCCTCCACTTCTGCCTATCACCCACCAGGTCCCCATCCACCCTGCATGCCTCCATGTCCCTCTGCACCACATGCACCCACCTCTGTTTTGGTCTTCCTCTACCCCTGGTGCCTCCAATCACCCTCAGTCCCATAACGGCTCTAATAAGCTCCTCTCCCCTCCTCATGACATGCCCATACGACCTCAACCGATTCTCCCTCATCTTTTCTCCAATGTCCCCTACCCCCAAGCTACCTCTAATGTAAGTGTTTCAGATTCTGTCGGCTCTTGACACCCCACTCATGTAGCGCAGCATTCACATCTCTGCCACTTGCATTTGCCTTTCATGGTTCTTCCTAGCTGCCCAACACTGAGCCATACAACATAGTGGGCCTAACGTCAGTTCTATACAATTTGCCCTTCAGCTTAATTGGGACCTGTCGGTCGCACAAGACCCCACTTGCCTGTCTTCCCTTTTCTGCCATTCTGCCTTAATCCTATGTGTCACATCCGAATCTATCTCCCCATTGCTCTGGAAATCCTAAATACCAGAACTCCTGCACACCTGGTATCTTCTCACCCCCACAGCGGATCTCACCCCCTTGTCCCTGGCCACTGAAATTGAAAGCTAAGTACTCAGTCTTCTTCATGTTGACCTTAAGGCCCCCTCTCTCCATTGCCGTTTTGATGTCTTGGAGGCCCTTTTGTGCATCCTCTTTGGACTCCTCCAGCCTCCCCATGTCATCGGCAAATGGCAGATACTGAGGGGTCCGTTCCCCTATTCCTGTCAGCAGCTCATCCATTACTAGGGTAAATAGATATGGGCTGAGTGCTGATCCTTGATGCACCCCAACCTGCATGTTGAAGCATGCAGTGTTTACCCATGCTGTCCTCACCATAGCAATGGAACCATCATACATATCCTAATATGGCCCTCAACCACTCCTTTCTTTCTTAAAACGCTCTATACTACCTGTGTAGGGACATAAGCCTTCTCCAGGTCAATGAATACAGCATGGAGGTCTTTCTTTCCTGCTCTGTTTCTCTGTCATCTGTTGTAGAATAAAGATTGGTTGAATGGTGGACCTACCTGGCATAAACCCAAATTAATTTCCCCGGACACTAGTTCAGTTTCTGAGGTGACATTCTCTGACTCGCTCCCACAGCTTCATAGAATGGCTCTTCAGCTTTATGCCTCTATAGTTTCTACAGTCCTGTGCATCCCCTTTACCCTTGAACCGTGGAACTATCCAGCTCTCTCCATGCAGATGGCATCCTGTCACCATTTGCTAACTTTTTGAAAAGCTTCCCTAGCCATGTAATTCCTGTGGTTCCCAAGGTGTGCCAAACGTCCAGGGGTATCTTATCAGGGCCTACTGCTTTCTGACCTTTAATCTTTTGGAGGGCCCTGACTTTTTTATCGTCACTCACAGTGTCCACTGCCAGTGGAGTAAGAGGGTTGCTATCTGTGACTGTTGCATGGTTGGCAGCATTTAAGAGGCTCTGGTTATTGTTTAATTGTCATGTGTATCTCTCTGATTACATTGCACCTGATTGAACTTCAGAATTTGGAAGATATAAGTATATTTATGCATACTAAACAAAGAGTAAAGGTGATAATATCAAGATTTCAATTTTGTAATTAATGATTAATGTATACTAAGTAATGTATCTGTGGGATACATT
>JAAFCE010006156.1:1064377-1075221 GCA_013389805.1 Trigoniulus corallinus | reverse complement strand
TAATTAATGATTAATGTATACTAAGTAATGTATCTGTGGGATACATTGCACCTTCTCATGTCACAAATGCCACCTCTTGCTCACTTATAGTTAAAATTTCCTGAAAATGGCATACAAAAGAGTTGTTGGCATCAGCGAAGATGAAACTGCTGGGGTTTTATGAAATGCTGATGCATTCATTGTTTATCTCTCATTCATCATAATGCCTTGGTTCAGCCTATGGCAGGGTTGGGACTGTGGCTTGAAGCCCTCTACTCCCAGCAGGTCCCCATCCACTCCACACATTACATATCCCTATGGACAACTTGCTCCCACGTCTACTTTGGTCTCCCCTGTTCCAGGTCCCTGAAATGGACCTAACAAATTACTTCTCTTCTAATTATGTGTCAGGGGTGGATCCATGGGGAGCACTGCAAAAATTGGGCGCCCCAACTTTGCCAATATTCCTGTAGGTTCCATGGGTTAATGGAGACAATTTAAAATGCAAAAGTTGCAAGGAATTGCAACAATACCCCCCCCCTGGAAGAAGTGAAACCATAAAGAGTGAAATGGCCTTGTTGAACCATTTGTTATTGAAAACGGACATAGTTGACATGAGCACGAGACCTAGTGATCATGCCCAAAGGCTGAGTATGGGTTGATGATTGGTGGCATGTAATGTATTTTGCATAACGGTTGGTTGTGAGAGTAATGTTTCCTCAATTACAGAAGGAGCTGTTTCTATTTGGTCAGAAGGTGGTAGCATAGCGACATCAAAATCGGATAAGAATGCTGGTTTAATGCGGTCAATCCCGACAATGTCAGTATGACCATTGACGTCTAAGGTGAAATATTTGTCACCTTTATTTAAAATGTTAAATGGCCCATGATACAGTCAAGTGAGTAGGTGTTATGAAATACCAGCACCAGGGTGCCCAATGGTCTGGAAAACAGGGAAAATGCGGGGATTCAGAAAGTTAAAAAATATTCAGGGGAAACAGAAGGGATGAACGGTGGTGATCCAGGTATCAGTGGGAAGTTTGTTCAAAACAGTGCCATCGCCACGTGGAAAGGCTTGAGTGGAATCTGAAGAATTCACGAATTTGCACACACTTTGGATCGAAACCAGAGACGAGTTAAGGACGGCACAATTAAATTTAATGTCGTCCAAATCCTTGTGATAATCGGGCAGATCAGAAACGACACTCATAAGACGATCTACCTTACTAGAGACGATGGAAAGAGCTGTTGACATTACGTCCGCTTCATCAAGAATAGTAGGAAAGAGAGAGAGCACGTCAACTGACGTCCACGCTATCTCGCGACCTCTTTCAAATAATTTTAAAATTGATAAGACGCTCATAGCATATGCCAGATGTGCTGGAAGCCATTACAAGGCATCACTGCTTGATAAGAAATCGGCTGACAATGATGCGGATAAACAAAATAAGCTGGAAAAAAAGCTAAGGGGTGAAAAAATTTTGGAGCTTGCATAACAAAGAGAGTTGTTAGACCAAAAATTAAAATGATTGAAGAGAAGTTAAGGGGAAATGAATTAATGCAGTGTTGTGTACGTTTTATTCCACAATCTATATTTTTTTGTTTTATTACTGCAATATTTTCTGATCTTTTGCAGTATCGTTTGTGAGTAAAACCACGTGTGTGCTGTTGATGTGCATTACTGAATATACTATATACTGCTTCAAAAAATGGATGTTGCATCGTTATATCTATCCTGAGAAAAAATTTAGTTACCCAGGGAAAACAGGAAAAACACAGGGAAAATCACTTTTTGAAGAGTTGGGCAACCTGAGCACATAAAAACAGGAAAGGCTGAATCTAAATCTGGGTTACGAAAGAACTGTCGTGCTGATGGTTTGCATGGTGGCTTGTGTAGCAAGGCACGCATATGATATCTCAGATTTTGAAAGAAATCACCCCTGGTGAAAGCATTGTATTCCGGAGTGAAGATGTCTCCAGTACAGTGGCCCCATACACTATGGTCTGTAATCAGTGGAAAGGGCACTAGGCGTTTGTATGTGGTACAGGACATCATAAGAAAGCACCAATACAAGCAAGTGCTGATTAACTGACTTTTCCCTCAGTTAAAGGATTCTTTTCTAAATGGTGAATAAATTTACATTTATGCAAGGTGGAGCATCCTGCCATACTGCCAAGTATATAAAAGCATTTTTAGATAAGAAAAAACATTCCTTTATTGCCTTTTCCAGGTAATTCTCCAGATATCAATACAATAGAAAATTGTTAGGAGTTCATTGAGAAGTTGCAAAAGAAGTTTTTACCAGAAGGGAACAGTGGATAGAAAAATAACTAATGTGTGGAATCATCACTCATATATGCAAGAAACAGTGTAAAAGAGTACTGAGAGTATGCCAAGGTGAAATAAATCATTAATTGCCGCCAAAAGTGGCTTAACGAAATACTAAAAAAAATGATAGATTTATTATTTTTAATATAATTAATTTATAGCCAGCAAACACTGTTTTTTATCCTTCTGAAATTTTGAAAAATGTTTTTAGTTGATGCTAAAAACATTTTAAGTTCAATAAGTACCCTAATTGAAGTTAAAATGGCAAAAATCATAAAAAAACAAGGTGCGTCTAATAATTTGGCCAGGGACGATAGATTTGGTGGGTTGTAATTTTCGAGAAAGGAATCTTAATGGTTGCCAACCATTGTCTACAAATTGTTGAACAACAGCTACCACAGCATTGTCAGAAGCGTCTGTGAACAGTGCAATTTTTACTTCAGGTGCTGAACTAGGATGATGTAATCACAGAATAAGGAAAAACTGTTCTAGCCTTCTGAAAGGCTTGTTCTGAAGTTGATGTCTGATGTTGCTTTTGATCTTTTGAGGCAAAGGTGCTATGCCAAGAAAGTCGACTGTGTCCTAATAACTTGAGCATAGGTACACCAAATATGCACTTAGAGGTGTTGATGACAAGGTCAAACACCAAGCAGAAATGACGTTGATGCTTGAAATCATAGGCACTGCCCACTAATGTATCGCTGATATAAGTGAAGACGAAAGGCAGATCGGCAAGGACCATATCCATGAAATGCTGGAATGTTTCAGCAGCATTTCGTAGTCCAAATGGCATCCTAGTGTATAATCGAAGAGGCCAAACGTTGTTACTGCCGTTTTGCAGAAATCGTGAATTGCAACGGGAATCTGGTGATAGGCTTTGACCAGATCAATTTTGCTGAATACTTGTATACCCTGCAATTTTGCAGGATGGGGTAGTGATCCGGCACCGTTTGGGCATTGAGTGCCCTGAAATCACTGACCATATGACATTTGTCGGTTTTATAGACTAGGTGTAGTGGGCTGGACCATGGACTGGAAGATGGGTGAAGGCAGCCGAGTTTGTGGAGGTGATGAAACTCCTCCTTTGCTACCCTGAGCTTCACATGGTCCAAATGCCTAACCTTGGTGTGAGCAGGAGGCCTTTCTGTTGTGACAATATGGTGGACCACCAAATGTGTCACTCCTTCAACAGTTCCTTGTAAGAAGGATGGAAATCTGGACAGGTACTAGAAAATTTTTGATAGGTGTCTGTCCTCCGGATCTTAAGACCTGTTAGTTTTAGATCTGTGATTCAATCTCGTAACAAGTGACGACCGACATCCATGACTAAGCCATAAAACGCCAAAAAAACGGGATGTCCTTATGGACATCCCGCTCCCATTTCTGCCTTAGTAACCAGTGTTTCTGATCAGCCAACCATGTTGGTACTAAGTTGGGTTGCATTGCTTAACCTGAAATTAAATGTGCTAATTACTTAGAAGACCTGCCAAATTCCCTAGATAGGTAAAGAAAACATCACAGAACAGGTACTCAAAGGTTGATTAAGATTGGAGAAAGTGGTACATGTGTAGACATGTGGGGTCTCAGCAGACCCCACCTTATGGACGGAGGGGAGTGGCGAGTTGCGTTGGACACACCAGTTCTCGTCTGATCACTGAAGTTAAGTAACGCAAGCCCAGTTAGTACCGACATGGGTGGTAGCTCGGGAAAGCTGGGTACTGCTAGTACCCAATAATCGTCGCATTAGTGTAGTGTCTGTGCAGTGTATGCATTAGAACTATGCAGTGGACGGGTCTCTAATGACCTTGTAGTTGATGGGACCTTAAACACCAACAAACAAACAAATTATGGATGGAAGGTTAATACTGTATTCAAAAGCCAGCTGTCAAGGGGATTCCGGGATCGACATAACCAAAGTTGAGTGGCAAATTTGACCCGTTTTGTGCTCGAGATATTAGGGGTTTTCGACATAAAAGGATCGAAATAAGCAATCAGAAACTATTAGGACAAAGGGGGAATTTGGTGGTTCTACTTTAAAAACGTCGACTTAAAAGGGTTGTCAAGTTAACAGAGGTCGAGATAAGTGGGTTCCACTGTAATTTGAATTTGGCAATAAAAATGTCATTATAATTACCCCAAAGTGCAAAGGAAATGTAAATTCCCTTTCATATAGTGTGTGTGTGGGGGGGGGGGGGTCAGTTTCATACAAATGCAGTGAAAGTGGGGAGGAAGAGAAAGAAAACAAGTGAAAGTGAGTGACAGGTTGTTATTAGGGTAAGAAATCAAGGCAAATCTATTCATGAAGTCAGTAAATACACTGATGTATCCAAGTTAGTATTTGATATTATAAAAAATATAAAACTTATAGAATGCATAAAAGTCATCCTAGAAGTGGATGCCCATCCAAGCTGAGTATTGCAGATAAAAGGCAAATTTTAAAAAAAATCAAAGAGAACCCAAAATGCAATGCTCCATGAATAGATTCTGAAATGGAGATGGATTTAGGAATAACTGTGTGTCCTAGTACAGTGCATAATGTCCTGAAAAACAATGGGTACCATGGCCAGACCTGTAGGAGGAAATATTATGTGAGTCCAGCCAACTGAAAGAAACGATTGGAGTTTGCTCAAATGTACAAAAACACAGACAAAAAGTTTCGGAATTGATTTATTTTCACTGATGAAAGCATTTTTATGATTTTTCACTGCAATGGGAGGCAAAAAGTGTGGTGACAAAAGAATTGTGAACTTGAAGTGAAAAACCATACAGTTTCTGTGAAACATGGTGGTGATTCAGTGATGGTATGAGGCTGTATGAGTGCTTCAGGGGTGGGCAACTTGCATGTTATTAAGGACAAATTGAACCATGAAGGGTATATTAATATTTTAAGAAGTAATCTACACTTCAGGGCTTATAGAATGGGCCTGAAAGACAATTTCATCTTTATGCAAGACAACAACACACCACCACAATCACCTGATTTGAATCCCATTGAATATGTGTGGATCTTCCTGGAAAAACAAATCACAACATCCAATTTCCAATAACAAAATGCTTCAAACAGTTCTCCAAGAGGAGTGGGCTAAAATTTCAACGTTGTTGACAACCAAATTTGTCAATTCAAAGAACAAACGATTGTTAAGTTTAATAAAATGTAAAGGACACCCAACCAAGTACTGATGATGCTACTAAGTGTTTAAAACAACACAAAGAGAAACATGTCTGAATACTGTTTGTGCATAAATGTGGTGAGGGAGTGAAATCAAACTACATTTTCATTGGAAAATAAAATATTTCTTCAACGCCACTAGGGTTTAACAATTCTGTGGGGCCTAATTAATGTATTGAATGCTTTTCATTATATTTATTCATTATGCAACCAAATTACAGATGTTATTTATTTTATTTGTTTTTTCCAACATACAAATATACTGTACATTAACTACAACGTCTACAAGTGAAGTACAAATATGCTACAAGATGATTTCTACACATGATTGTGCAGAAAAAAGTTGAATATATTCCTTTTGAAATGGCGACACGTTGTCATACATCTGTATGTTGTACAGGTAAATACAGCAGAGTGGGGGGAAAAAGGAAGAGTGTTCCAAAGCTTAAAGGATTGAACAGGAAAAATGGTGTCCCTAAGGTCACCAAAGGGTAGAGTGGGTCCAGGTAGTCCAGGTGGTGATGGCTGAAGAGAAAAACATAGAGACAGCATGTAAGGGATGGAGATTGTTCCTTAGAACAGAGGCAAGGACGTTCAGTTGACAAAAGGAGAGATAAGTGTAAAGGGGAAGAAGATGATGCTTTGAACACATTCGGCACAAACTAACTATGGGGTGGTAGATGAAAGATTGTGCATAGTATAGCATTATAGGCAACAGAGAGAGAGAGAGAGTGGAGTTGGGACTTGCTTAAACCAGCTAGGAAAGGAGCAGCAAAGGATAATAAAGGAAGTACCTTAGCATGAAACAGAAGTAAAAGTTTGTTAGTTGGTGTGATGGATCTAATTCGCTTAAAAAGATATCTGAGAGAGTTAAGAATAGAGAGCAAGAAGTCACGATAAAGGAGGAACTTTAAATGGGGGTCAAAAATGACACCCAGCAGACAAAGAGAAGAGGTGAAATAAGGAGAAAAAAGAAGCTGTTTTAAGAAGGCCCTGGATTGTGAGAAGATCAAAATTTTAGTTTTTTTCTATGTTAAGATGAAGACCCAGGGAGTTGTACCACTTCGATACTGTGAGCAAAAGATGATCAGTAAGGGAAGTTGCATCATGGAGTTGATCAAGTTGGAGGGAGTGCCCAAAATTATTGTCATCAGCAAATAACCAGAGTTGCCAGCCTACACACAATAAAGGGAGGTCAGCAGTGGCAAGATTGAAAAGTATATGTCCTAAGATAGAGCCCTGTGGAACACCATGCTGAAGTGTGATAACTTGGGAAGAGGATCTCGTCCTAGCTGTTCGAGATTGCAGAAAGGACTTAAGGAGATTAAGAGGATATGGGTTGGAAATAGTACTATTAAGGCACTGAACTAGCCTTGCATGATCTATTGTATCAAAGGCTTTTGCAAGATAGTTCTGGAGTAGCACTGGAGATAGTTCTTGCACTGATTTTGCATATATATGATGCTAATTTGGCCGCTAATTTGGTGGGAGAGACAGCATAAGAACTAGCTGCCCCCCCCCCTCATCAGTTAAATCACTAGGAGAGTCACCGAGAATCCTTTTGAAGAAATGATAGATTTAGATATTTTATCTAAACTAGATACCACAACATTTTCTAGTTTGTAATTTCAACAATCAAAGATGGATGATCAGCAGTAATCCACGTGTGTGAAGGATGAACACTGGCAATATGGCGATGAAGAGGTTAAATCTGGCGGAAAAATTGAAGTAGATACTGTAAATACCTTGTCTACAGCTGATTTTAGGAGAACACAATGAAATTGAATATCTTGAAAATCCTCTTTCAATGGCACAAAAGTATAATCATGAGAAGAAGGTAAGAGATTAACTCTATTAACAATGAACGAGAGAGCTGTTGACATAGTCAACCTCATCACGAATGGTGGTGAGGAGGCTGGATAAGTCAACCGTCACACATGCCATCTGGTGGAAAATGCCATTTTTATTCAGGTGTCCAGATACTATCTGCACTGACTGTATTTAAAATGCAAAAGTTGCAAGGAATTGCAACCACCTCAACCTATTCTCCGTTATTTTTTGGCGTTGTCTACCACCCCCAGGCTTCCTCTAATATACCCATTCCTAATTCCATCAGCTACTGCCCATCTCTCATTGATTATGAAAAATTAATCAAGCATTTACTACTGGGTTCAATTAAAGTTATGAGTGTGAGTATATGAGAAGTGAGCACATCTACATTCAACTATTGACCATTTAATTTGATCTAATTAAGATATTAAAAATGACATTTCATGACGGAATACACAATACCAATTCGGCTTAGTCATTTCAAGTAATTTTTGACTCCATCAAACTTTTGGGAATTTCCAATTGCACATGAAAATCACTTCAGAAAATTAGTTTTTATATTAAGCAGACAAGGAATACTAAACCCAAGTTTTAGAATATACTTTCTAATATTACAGTACTAAATTTGATGACGAAATATTCAGATAGTAAGTTTTTACAACCAATATATCAATGCTATGTTTTTGCAGATATGTAAACCATTACAGCTACTTAAATTTTTTTTTAAATCACTGCATGTTGCTTAATTTTCAAGCAATATACCATATTTTATATGTGTGTTGCATTCCATGCAAATTGGTTGAATAACTAAGCCACAATTAGCCTATGCAGCACAGGGTGCATAATATATCTGATAGATACATTGTGCCCAAATAGTTCATGAAACAGATTTCTTCTGACCGAGGGTTAAGGCAAAAAGTGTATAATCTATCCAATATCACTGCTGTTTCTTCTACACCTGGTAGAGTACAAAACCCAGCAAACTGATGTCAATTCCAAAGTTGTTGAGAATATTGAATGAGACACAATACAAAATAGGTCCTAGAATGGCCCAAACATCATGTTGCTGGCTCTTGCACTCTGAGTGACCCATCCCAATCCCAGTCGACCTGGCTGAGAACCTCCTATTGGAATTCATCTGCCTTGATGGACAACTTCCACCACCTAAAATCCGACTCCCCTTCTGAGAATGCTTCCTAACTGCTCTCTTCATTAGTAATTCTATGTTGAACAACTTATGGCCACTGTCTTTCTGAAAATCCTCACTGGGTTTTTACAAGCAATCTGGGATCTCTGAAATCGTCTGCTTCCTAACCATGAAAAATTCTATTTCGGTTTCTCCTGAACCATGTGAAGGCTAATGCAAGGCCAAATACTCTTGCTGTCTCTAGGATGGACCTTCTTGCCCTCAGGGTTGATCTTACTGTACCCTCCCCATCACCCATGTACCTCTTCATATCCCAGACCATCCCTAATAGTTGAAGGACCCTAAAACACCAACAAAGGAAAAGGTCAAGTCTCGTGCTGGTAATGAATTACATTGTTTTTATAGTTTCTTGTTTACTTCTTAACCCTTTCTGCTTCATGGTTTGTTTCAGATTCATGTAAGAAAAAAAACAATAGTTGTCAGGTAGTGTGATCTAAAAACGTTTGTCTGAAATTTGGCAGTCGTTGTTTTTTATGAAATTCGCATTAGAGAAGGACAAAACACATTTTTCTAATTATAAAAGTGTCTGAAGCTGAGATTGACTCCTTGATGATGATTACCCGTGTGTGCCCGGCATAGAATAGGCACACTGCATACCTGCATGTTGTAAGAGGCGACTAAAAGGGTTGACTTTATCTTGTCCCTGACTGGACAACACCACTATCGTCTTTGCCCACTATCGTCTTTGCCCACTATCGTCTTTGCCCATGGTGGTTGTCAGTGTCCGTTATGTATCCTTTCCTAGAGGACTGGTTGACCTGTTCTCTGTTGATGTAGGCTCCTCACTGAGGTGACCATAAATAAACGCCTACCCACGTGTTTGCAGTGCATGGAGAAACACACCCCTGGGAAAAGTTGATCCTGGTAATTGAGGTGGCACATGTCCTGCGATGTCTCTGAGCTGATGATTACCTGCTGACAGACATTGAGGATTAAGGCTGCGACCTACAGCCCCAACACATCACTTCGGCCACAGCTTCCAGGGAAAACGGGTGGTCTGGTGGGAAACTGGTCTTGGTCAACCGGCCAGGGGTGCATAAGTTGTTATGCCCACAAGGGTTGCTGCGAGTGGACCGGCAGTCAACCCTAATGCCAATGGTCCAGTACTCTGGGATTATGCCACCCTTGCAGTATCCTGAGGAGTAGTCTCGACAACCCGAATGGGGGTCCCTTCGTTGGGCTCCATGTGGTGGGTAAGACCTGTGGGCAGCGAATTCATAATTATTAAAAATTATAGCAACAACAAAAATGATGCTGGGTGCCTCACCAAATAACCCCACCCCTCCCCCTTCTGCTTTACTGAATAGTGTTGAGCCAAAAGATGGCAGGCTCGGTACCACCCAACTGAGTTCGCCAGCTGCCATTGAGCTGGTGGAGACATGTACTGCTCCAACAAAGAGGCTGCGTTCACCCAGTAAGCCAATTGGATCAGGGAACACACATGCCCTTAAAAAGAGGCAACGATCTCTTAGCCTTAAGGTGCCGGGCTCCACTGCCAATGTGCAGCATGTTCCTGCATCTAAGGTCTTAGGTGCAGTCAAACTAACATCCACACCCTCTTCCTACCCTCCCCGGTTTATTTCCATCTCCGGGGAGGATGGTGCAGCCTTGGGGAAAGCGTCGCCCTTCCTTATCGCCAAAGCCATCAATGGCATTCCCGGTGATGTCACTTCGGTCAAGAAACTGCGCAATGGCACCTTGTTGGTGGAGGCATCTGCACTCACCAGATAGAGGCATTACTAAAACAGCAGAAGCTCCATGACATCCCCATTGTGGTCGAACCCCATCGCACCTTAAACACCAGTAGATGTGTTGTGTGGTGCCATGACCTATGCGGGGAATCAGAAGAGCAAATAGTGGAGCTTAGTGACCAGGGTGTGGTGGCTGTCCGCCGCACCTTGGTACCACGGGATTGACAATCCCACCCATCTGACACCTTGGTGCTGACCTTTGGTAGGCCCAAGGTACCAGATTACATCATGGCTTGCTACCTCTGCTTGCCTGTACTTGCCTTCATTGCAAGCCCGCTTTGGTGCTTCAAGTGCCAGCGACATGGCCATGGACAGAATACGTGTTCTGCCAAGGCCATGTGTGGCACATGTGGACAGGGTGACCACTCCCCTGAGTCTTGTAAGACTGCACGTTTTTGTATCAACTGTAAGGGCAACCACACCGCCTCTTCTCGGGATTGCCCCACTTGGCGGCAGGAACATGCATTCCAGGAGTTGCGTGTCCAGAAGGGTATCAGCTTTCAGGATGTGCGGTGGCTGCTAGCCTTGCCAGGAACCCCCAGTCATGGGGTGTCCTATGCAGGTGCTGCAAAGGCAGCT